>CM074962.1:2264782-2279740 GCA_037577455.1 Pangasius macronema
CAGAAATCGGGATGGGACTGACGGGCTTCGGAGTGTTCTTCCTGTTCTTTGGGATGATTCTGTTTTTCGACAAAGCACTCCTCGCGATTGGAAACGTAAGTGTTGACATCTCAGTCTCAGGATGTTGTTGATTATTTTCCTGTAGCAGCGTGATGCTTATATAGCTACCACAAATACCGTGATGAACCAGAAGCCGTGATATTGAGGTACACAGTTGCAGAACAGTTATTTTCCGTATCGTTTGCAGGATCTGCATTTTTACTGAAAAAACATTTTCTGAAAATGTCTAACGACCTCTTATAACTTTCTCGTCTTCCCAGATTCTGTTTGTGGTGGGCCTCGCGTTCGTCATCGGCCTGGAGAGGACCTTCAGATTCTTCTTCCAGAAGCACAAGATGAAGGCCACCAGCTTCTTCCTCGGGGGCGTGTTCGTGGTGCTGATCGGATGGCCCATCGTTGGAGTGGTGCTGGAGTTTTACGGCTTTTTCCTGTTGTTCAGGTGAAGATCTTAATCATCGCGTCATTTTGTAACCTCGGGATCGTAACGCTGTTGAATCCTGGTGTTGATTAATTTTCTATAACAGCAGCTCTGACAGTTACCATGGTAAC
This sequence comes from Pangasius macronema, assembly GCA_037577455.1. Lineage (NCBI taxonomy): Eukaryota > Metazoa > Chordata > Actinopteri > Siluriformes > Pangasiidae > Pangasius > Pangasius macronema. The sequence goes on from CM074962.1 coordinate 2,265,392, forward strand.
AGCTCGGTCACAGGGACTCCACGCTCCGCGTTAGAAAACGCGTGAAATCGTCGCGTAACATGACGACGGCTGCGTAATTTAAGGAAGGAGTCTTCAGTGTCAGCGCTTTGTAACAGTCAGAGGTAAAGCTGTAACTTGTGAAAGTCTGCTGAACTACCTTTAAATGTAACTATAAAAGGATAAAAAGTATGACGTGTCATTCTTAAATAAAAATTATTTAAGAATTGCTACATTGCTGTGGTGATAGAGGAATAAAAGGCTAGAGGATGTGTGCTTATGGGAAAGTAATCCGCTTCAGGCTGATGACAGTGATTCAGGGGTTGATTACTTTCCTGTAGCAGCACAGCACTGAATGTGTTACTCCGTACAGAGCTGATAGCTGATTGAGCAGGACAGCGGTTTACACTCGCAGGTGGGTTGGGATTCGTTATGGATGTGTCAGTATGTGCAACATGGATATCACAGGGTTTAAATATTAAATTCTTTACTAACGTTTCATGTCTCTCATCTCTTTCGTTCTGTGAGAGTTGCCGCGACTCATGGCTTGTGTAGGCTGTGATCCAACACGCGGGAATCATTTTTAATAAATCTAAAACCGTGCCACAATTTAATTTAGTTCAGTTTGAGTTTTCTTCAGCTTCATGTTTTTTTAATCCTGATGAAATGAATCCTCTCTCCCTCTCTCTCTCTCTCTCTCTGCCTCTCTCCATTTCTCTCTTTCTCTCTCGCTGCTTCTCTCTCTGTCTCTCTCTCTGTCTCTCTCCCCATCTCTCCCTTTCTGTCTCTCTCCATTTCTCTCTTTCTCTCTCTCTCCCTCTCTCTCTGTTTCTCTCTTTCTCTGTCTCTTTCTCTCTCTGTCTCTGTCTGTCTCTGTCTCTCTCTCCCTCCCTCTCTCACTCCATTTCTCTCTTTCTCTCTCCCTGTCTCTCTCTGTCTCTCTCTCTCTCACCATCTATCTCGTTCTCTATTTTTTTCTCTCTCTATCTCTTCCCGTGTGTGTGTAAAGGGGTTTCTTCCCGGTGGTTATCGGTTTCATCAGGAGGATACCCATCCTCGGCTCCTTGTTGAATCTGCCCTTCATCAGTGGGGTAAGTGTGCTAGTGCTCTACACCCCCCCCCCCCCAAAAAAAATCTAATTGTACTGTGTAGCCTTTACACAACCTGCACTTTATCCTGTGTGGTTTCTTATGTTTATGTTAATTAGATCCTAAAAACACTAAATTATTAACCAAGATTCATATCATATAAGCTAGTCATATCACTAACTCTACTCACTCCAGAAGTCCGAATAATGAATAATAAAGGTTCGTTATTTAGATAAAGCCTTTAAACATGAATCAGTTTGATTTATAATGAGGGATTTCACACCTTCATGTTTTTTTCTGGACAAATCAGTAACCCGGGCAGCAGGAGAAGCGTTTCATATCTGCGTTATTCGTCTCCTGTTCATAGTCGGCCAGTTTATTAGGTATAATTAATATTATTATATTAAAATTGGTGTTAACTTTTCTTTTTGTACGAGTCTCTTGGTGCTGTAGACACAAATATAAGCCAGTATATATATCATTTAATAAAAAGTTTTGTAAATATTCATATTTTCATTTTAAACTTGATCATTTCTGTAAAAAAAAATTATAAAATTTGAATGATTCATCCTCGTACCCGTCCAGTCTCTGTCCAATCAGGCGTGCTGTAGAACACATTTGTCCCGCCCCCATGACCAGACTGTGTGTATTGCTCGGTATGTTTTATGGTGGAGCGACGCACTACTCATTCCCTGCTCACCGCCTGCTGCGCTACACACATTAACCGACGATGCGTTCTGCTCATCAGTAAGAACTCTTGTTACTAGTTAGCTACTATTTTAACTAATTTTAAATTTTAGATTTGCTGGAACGCCTTCATAGTACAGCGACCAGCGACATACAGCAAGAAATGACGTAATAAATCCAGGTTCAGGCTTCCGAGTTAAGTCGAATGCAGCATTAATCCGGCTGCAGCACTATGAGCCGTGAGCGGGGAGTCGAACTGCATTGTGGGTAATGTAGGAAACCGTTGAAGACCAACCTGGCAGTGAGAAACGTTAGAATTTCTTTATAAATAAATCTCAGATGCTGTTGAAGATGAGTGTGTGAAGTGCGTGTTGATTCTTTACTCACGGTGAAGAATCGTGTGTGCGCGCGCGTGTGTGTGTGTGTGTGTGTGTGTGTGTGTGTTTGAATTTGTCTTTGTCGTTTTCTTAAAGCCTTCGTAACTCTGAGTGGACAGTCAGCAGTCTCGGTCAGTCACTGCTGCTTTCCCTCCTGCATGCGAGCACGAACTCACCCTGTCTCAGATCGTTACATCACTTCCCCTCAGGTCACATGCTCATGTTGTACATTTATACCACAGCGCTGTTCAGTTCTGGATTCTGATTGGCCAGACGGAAATGGCGGGGTTACGTTAAGGCGTTCTAATACGGTATCGTTTCTATGGTAACAGCTCCTTCACAATTAAAGATTAGGATAGATGGTTGAATAATGATTTAACATTATTGGAAGGAGTCTCCAGTGTCAAGGGCATTAAAAAGTAACTATAAATGGATAAAAATCATTGGTAAGTTTAAAAATAAGTATGATATCAGATTGCTGTGGTATAAGAGGAATAAACACACACACACACACGTGTCGTCCTGTCACAGGAAAGTAATCAGCTCTGGCGTGGTTACAGTGACTCTCAGTAGCTTCATCACTCCACCCTGTCGCTGATTGTTTTCCTGGAACAGCACACCCCCATCATTACTGCACATACTCTCTGATTTTCATCCCATTGGTGTGAAAAATCCTTTACTCTTCTTTTTTTTTGTTTACGTTATATCTTTATACATTATATTACATATCTTTTATCTTTGGACAATTCTTTTCTTCTTTCTCTTTCACAGTTTGTGGACAGAGCGGGCGAGAGCAACAGCATGGTATAACGGACACTGTGCGTTCCTTTCTCCTTATTTATGACGGATTTCCTGAAACAAACTGTTATAAGATCATGTTCTAAAAGCCATGCCGATTCTTTCACTTTTAAACTCTGTGTGTGAGTGTGTGAGTGTGAGTGTGTGTGTGTGTGTGTGTGTGTGAGAGTGTGAGTGATTTATTTTTTTTTTAATCCTACGGAAAGCCAATCCTTGTGTGTGGGAACTGAAACAGTCCGGCGTGTGGAGTTATTTATATAAATATTATAAGGTCTGTTATTGCTGTAACAAAAAAAAAGAAGAAGAAGAAGAAGAAGAAAAGTCTCTCCCTGTCCTTCTGTCCTTCTGTCCTTCTGAGCGGTGCCGTGTGGGACGATGAAGAGCAGCCGGAGGTTTGTTCTGTTACACTGACGCCACTTGGCTTCGGATCGCTTCAGCTCCGAGTCGGACGCCGCGCCGACGCTAACGTCTCTAACGTTAATGATCAGTTCTTTATTTTTAAACAGTTTATTTTGTATCGGAGTATTGAGACTCTGTTGATTAATACTTGCTTGAACTTTATAAATACAGTTTAAAAGAAAATACAAAGCTGATGTTCGTCTCTTTAGTCAAACACAAATTAAAGAATTAATTAACGACACACTCGCAATAAACTTCAGAATTTTATGTTTTATATTTATAACATTTGTAAAAAAAAAAAAAACAGGAAGTGGTTCAAGTCAACGAGTCTTTCTGGGGACTGAGAGCAAATAAATAATAATAATTTTTCTTATTCTTCATTTATTTAAAAAGTTTTATTTTGAATTAAAAAAAAACATTTTTCTTTATTTTAAATATTTATTTTCCCCCCATTTATCCTAAATATATATTATAGTTTCTCGTCTTTCCTTTTGTCATTTCTTTTAGACATTTTTAAGGTGTTAATACATTTTTTACTGAAAGCACTGCTATAAGTATTATTATTTTTTGTTTTTTTGGTAGAAGGAACAATTCTGTTTAATTGAGGGAAATTTCAAATTATTGTATGTTTGTTAATCATACAAAATTTTAAAAAAAAATTATTTTAAGGTTTAAGGCTTTTATTTTTATTTTAAGGGTGCCAATAATTTTGAAGGGCTCGGTATACTGTAACTATGTTTGTATTGTGGTGTAACTATTTTAATTCAATTACATTTTTGAATTTACATGATTTACGGTTTTCAATTACATGATTTAGGATCAATGAGATTTTTATTTTAATAAGTAAATATAAGTTTTTAAAAATAAATTGAAAACTATTTGATGAGTTTTAAAAAAAATGCTCTTTTTTCAGGCTTGGAAAAAATCTGATATAATTCAAGAAGAAACTGGAGAAGTGTGTTACAAAGTCAGCGGTTGCAGTAGACCTTAAAATTTGAGCGTCGTAAAAATATTTGTTACCAAAATGCTGAAAATGAAAGCAGTGTACAGAGCGGAAAGTTGAAACATTTCATTTAGGAGTAGATTTAATTAGGCTAAAGTCAGGTTAGCTTTTTTTTTAAAAACCTTCTTTACATTAAATATAAATATTGTCATAACGCATGATGGTTATTAAAGATATTTTTTTAAAATAAATACTCCCACACTTTGGAGCAGCATTAAGATTATTATTTAAAAAATTGTGAAGAATACGGCACAAGCTCGGTTCCTGCCGTGGAAGAGTTTGGGGATTAGTCAGAGAAACAACTCTGTAACTCTGAACGCGATGCTTCCACCACCGTGCTTCACAGTAGGGATGGTGTTCTCAGGATGTTGGGTTTACACCAACGGTAAAGCTTTGTGCCGAGGCCAAAATGTTCAGTTCATTCAAACGATCGTTCCTCAGGCGGAAAAATAAAAAATCCACGTTACAGAAATAACGGTCTTGTTAGTGGACAGACTCAGCAGTACTTTTAGAGTTAAACTGTAAAATGGAGGAACGTTGTTCTTCCTTTTCGACTTGGAACACAACCACTTGGTCCATAATTCTAGGTTTGAAATAAAATCTACGGGTGAAAGGGAAATTGATAAAGGGAGCCGTGGCAGTTATTAATATGATTGATGTTGGCTAAAAAAAGGCAAGAGGAAATGTGTAGCGTCGTTAATAAGCTCGGGTCAGAGAGACGCTCGATACAGCGTCCAGAGGAGAGCGTCATCAATCCCGGGAGAGCGGGGAAGCCCTTTCATCAGCCGGCCATTCATAAAAAAAACCTAACCTGAGTGTGTGTGTGTGTGTGTGTGTGTGTGTGTGAGTGTGTGTGTGATAGACAGAGACACGCTTCACCGATCACACTGTAAACACGTTCATATTTCTACAGACGTGTCAGACGTCTACAGACGTGCTTTGTAAAAGGCGCCGCTTTGTAATATAAACACCTTCTAATACACAAACCACTTCTCCAGACAAACATCTAAAATGTTCTTTATAAAATACAACAAATGATATTNATATTTCTAAATATCTATAATATTAATAAATCATCACCGAGTGATCAGTATCAGAAAAGCTATTTACCAATCTGTAATTTTTAAATATAAAATATTACATTTCTATATTATTCTATTCTACATTAGATTATTATTAAATTATTCTATATTATTTTGAAATATTGTATGTATATTTCTAAATATTTCATATTACATCATCACTGTATCATATATAATTTCTATTTTATTATAATAAATAATGTTGTATAATGACATATGAATACATTCATTACCTGTTATAATGCATTCATAAGGCATTATTCACCTATCACGTTATTTATTAAAAAAAAAAAAGATTTATTAAAAAAAGGCGTTAGAGTTTATAGCAGTGTTTATAATGCATGTATAAACTGTTAACCGAATGCCCTGTAAGCAGTGTTTATAACACATTATAGCCATACCAAGTGCTTGGTTTCCTTGGTAACGATGTTATGTCATGAGCAATTCATAATGCGTAATAAATACTGCGTTAAATACCTTTTATAGCAATGTGTGTAACACCTTATGAACGCTTTATAACATGTTCGTAGTTCATTATAACCTTTGACCACATTACCACTTATTATCAGCTTATTATCAGCTTATAACCTTCATACAAAGCGTTACTGATATTATTTCTAAATATTATATTTATAAATCTCTTATTACATCGTCATTGAGTGCTGAGTATCGGAGAAGCTCATCAGTAATTAATTTATAAATATACGACAGTACGATAATTATTAATTACTCCATGTAACAAATAATATTTCAAAATATTATATTTATATATTTAATAAACAGTTTATTGTCACTGAAAACTGGATATCAGAACTTATTTAATAAGCAATTTAAATATATATTATATAATATTAATAATAGATATTACAATTTATTATAATAAAGAATAAAACATTAATATAATATTTTACAAATATTAAAAATTACTTAAATATGACTTAATTATTCATTTTTATTCAGAATTATTATATTTATATGAAATAGAAATGAATAGTTTGTTACATCAGATAAGATTAGATTTTCATAAACATGTCTCATAATGTTTTTATCATTAAACTGTAAACTGTACTGCAGGGACGGCGCTGATTATTTATTTATTTATTTATTTATTTATTTATTTATTGCTAAAGGTGTACAAGCCCTTCCCCCATGTTAATCAATGTTTCTTGACCTATCGCCATAGATGCTGCTCATTAACCATAGCGCTGTGTGTGTGTGTGTGTGTGTGTGTGTGTGTGTGTGTGTGTGTGTGTGTGTGTGTGTGAATTCCTCCACCCTCGACGCTCTTATTATAAATAGGAGTGATTGTTTAGGAGAGACTTTATCCACACTCCTCTCTCTCTCTCTCTCTCTCTCTCTCTCTCTCTCTCTCAGCTCTCCATTAAACTCAACACACTGATCTGATCACACACTGAGGAGCTCACAGCAGAGACATGAAGGTACGAGACTCACCTGTGTGTGTGTGTGTGTGCGTGTGTGTGTGTGTGTGTGTGTGTTGTAATTAGTTTGTGGAACGTTACTTTTTCTAACACTTATTTTGTGCAAACACTTCAGTTAACTTAAATTCCACATTAGGTATGAATACAGTCTTATTATTATTATTATTATTAGTAGTAGTAGTAGTAGTAGTAGTAGTAGTAGTAGTAGTAGTATTTAGTAAATCATCCTAGTAATTATTTATTATAATTTTGTTTATTTTTTAAATTTTATTTAAAATTTAATTTTTTAAGATTTTATCTTGCACGTGATTGTTTATTTATTTGTTTATTTTTGTTTAATTTCACACCTTTTAATTCTATTTAATAATAATAATAATAATAATAATAATAATAATAATAATAATAAATATCTAATTATTTGTTTTAGTCCTATTTATTAAATAATCCTATTTGTTAATTTCTTTTTTATGTGATTTATTTTTTTAATCTTATATTTATCTTTGCTCATGATTACAGACAGAATCCTTTTATTATTATTATTATTATTATTATTATTATTATTATTATTATAACTAATCCTATTTATTATTATTTCTGTGATTTGTTATTGAATTTAATCTTTATCTTGTAGATGAATACAGAGGGAATCCTCCATTTATTTATTTATTTATTTATTTAAAGTGGTTGTTTCTCTGTTTATTTGTTTACTTATTTGTATGTAATTAAGAGGAAATTAGAGATTTGTTTGTTTTTTTAATGTCACAGCTTTTAATTGCTCTTATTGTCTAGTTATTATTGTTAGTATTGTTTAATAAATATTGATATTTATTTAATCATTATTTTGTTACTTATTATGGAATCGTTTGTCTTTTTATTTATTTATTTTATTTGTTTGTTTGTAACAATTCCACACCTCGCAATCTATCAAGTTATTAAATAAGCATCTAATGATTATTATTATTATTAGTTGTATTTAATAAATAGTTTTCTGTATTAATTATTATTTCACGTGATTAATTATTGAATCGTATCTTTTATCCTGCGCAGGATTACAGACGGAATCCTGATGTTTTTATTTTTAGATATATTTTAATTTTATTTCCTGTATTTATTTCAACCTTCACACCTTTTGATGGAGTAAAACGTGTAATATTGTGACGTGCACTAATCCAGCAGCCGGCGTCGTCTCCCAGCCTGAGCATTTAAAGTCTTACGCTTTAATTATTAACTGTAAATCAGAAATGTTTATTTTTTAGCAATTACATTCATTCATGGGAAATAAATGTAGTTATGAGAGTGATTCATAATAAAGAAATTCAGAAAAAACTAACCAGACCTTGTGTGCGTGCGTGCGTGCGTGCGTGTGTGTGTGTGTGTGCGTGTGTGTGTGTGTGTGTGTGTGTGTGTGTGTGTCAGAGTGTGAAGATGTTCGCAGCTTATGCGCTGGTGTTTCTCTTACTGTCTTCGCTCGTCTCTCAGGCGTGTAGCGCTCCAAAGGTAACACACACACACGCGCACACACGCGCACACACGCGCACATACTCGAATCTTAATGTTATCATTTCAAATCACTTGCATTGAAATGAATATTATATTTTCTGTAAAAGGATTTTGATCGTTATTTCATTTCAGGGCCGATTCCAGCGGCGTAACTGGACTCCTCAGGCCATGCTGTACCTCAAAGGCACACGTACGTACAACTTCCGATCCCTTTCCTCAGATTCATCAGCAGAGCTACGCTCATGACTCTTTAACGTCTTGGCGAATGTCTCGTCCTTTGCAGAAGGACGGCGCTTTGTGTCGGTGGACAGAAACGAGGGCGACGTCTTCGACACGCTTCACTTAGGTACCAGCCATAATTCTGATCCTTGACACGTTTTCTGATCATATTATAAATCCTGGCTTTATGTTTGTTTTTTTCCGTCTTCTCAGAAACACAGAATGAAAACACGGAGAATCTGAGTGTCTCCAAGGCGGCTACGGTGCTCCTCAACTTCCTCCAGCAAGCCAAAGACGAAGGTAGTTGTCTCCGTTATTTCTCTTTAATATAATAAGCTTGTGATGGAACACAGCCACGTGACAAACCCAACACTTTTCTTCATTTCAGGAATGGATAACGGATTATTTTTGCAAGACGCACCAGTTTGGAAAAGAGACTACTTCTGAGAAATGTCCTGTGTAATATACCCGAACTGTACAGTTTTATTTATCTCTGTTCTTTCTGTATTTGGTCTTGTTTAATGTAAATTGGTATTTAATGAGTATTTCATGTACAAAACACAGATTTTGAACTTCCTGTGTGTTTGTGCTGTTTAATAAAACTGGATTTGCATCCACAGCAATCTGTAGCGCTCCATCATGTTTATTTAAAGAACACTGCCTCAAAGCCTCAAAGCGGATGAAAAGACTGATCATGAAAAGTTGTATGAAAAGTAAAAGTTCATCTAAGTGATTCTGCATGTGCTTCATCCTCCTTTAACACCTCGAACTTTTGCACTCAATTTATTCTGTTTTTAGTTTTTAATCAGAAATGCGACGACTTCGTGACATCGACACGCGTCATACTTCTAATGAACCAAAATGTCTCTCAGTGAGGATGAGATCAATAAATGGAAGGGTCAATGAGTGAAAATGGGCGGGGGTATTGTATCGTGGCGGGGAGTGGGGTGGGTGAGGGGTGGTGGTGGTGGTGGTGTAAGTTTGGGGGGTTGGGTGGCGTGTTAATCTCTAATTCCCGTACTCTCCCGGTTGCTTCTTCTTACCCTTTGGTACGGTGTCTGGAGTGAAGGGCGACTTGATGTTCGCTCTGTCCCTCTCGGCCTCCTCGTCTTCATCGTAGGGCTCGTCCTCGTCTTCATCCTCCTCATCACTGTGATGCGGGGTGGAGTGGATGGAGGCCGAGGGAGAGGGCGGTACCGAGGGGGGTCGGGGGTAACGGAATCCTTGAGTCTGGAAAGATATTCACACACTTTCAGTGATTTCTGGCACCAAAATACGCCATTATCACCATAACCTCATAGTTTCTCATGCACATGACAGATAAAATGTCTGATAATTTCCAAATGTTACACAACCAGACGAATGTTACTCCTCAAGACCGGCCCACATTCCTGCTCATGCTTACAAAGCTCCACCCCCAGGACCTACAGTGGCCTGTATAGTAGAGTGTCCATAAAAATGACTGACAGGAAGAGCATCCAATCACAAACAAGCATTCCGGACCGGAAGTCACTTTTCCAAACAGATTTTCTCAGCCACTTAATACACTTTCACCAACCCAGTCAGAAAGCGCTCCAAGTAGACAAGCCAGAAATACTAGGTGTAACGTTTACTAGGTTGGCAAACCCATTTCTGTTAGCATGTATACTGACAGGTATTTGACAAAAAAAAAAAAAAAGTTTTATTGGACTACACATTCTTAGGGAAAAAAAGCAGAAACGTTCAGTGGCTCTCTGAATGGTTAAACGATCTCAGCTTCCTACAGCACCAAATAAAAAAAGAAAAAGTGACCGAAAAAGTTCTTTAGAAAGACAACATAGAAGAGACACCTTTGGTTCTTCTTGGTCCATGATCCTTTAACCATGTTTGTTGTTGCCAATAAACTGTGTAATTATTTCCCATCACATAAAATCCTTCCACATACAGGAGATCATCTGTTCTTCAGTTCTCTCTGACACCAGCCAAAATGGAGGCGTCATCAATTATCCGGTTCTTTAGAAAATAAAATAAAAGTTCTTCTATAGCATCAAAAAGCAACAAACCTTTTCTCTCAAGTTTATTTTAGGAAGCTCTGAAGCCCATGAAGCCTTCTTTGTAGTCATGTCATATTGTGTACACGCTTAGAAAAGCGGTTCCTCGAGGGTTCTTTGGTTAGTCACGTGTACTCAGGTTCCTACAGAGGTCCTACAATCTTCTACAATCTAATGGTTCTTGGGTTTTTCTGTCTTAAAAGTTCTATACATAAAACGCTTCAACAAAGGGTTTTCCAATCAGACAGGGTTCCACAGCGCCAGAAGAACCACAGCAAGAAGCAGTAAAAAAATCCCATTTAAAGATCTCATGAGGAACCCTTGTTCCTAGGATTGATATATTAACAAGGTATTAACACGTTTTTGTTTTCTTTTCAGCACCACATATGAGTAAATTTGACAGTGTTCATTGTGCAGATTCGTTGCAGGCATGACATATAGAGTGATTGTGGAACTGTAAAGAAGAGAAGAGAAGGCTGAGGACTTGGGCAGGTTCTGCTTTGAGCTAGACAACCAGGACATCTTTACCTGAACCGGCACACGCTAACCTCATCTACAGGAGTTAGATTATAAACAGTTTATAACTGAGTCAGGACTGAGGTATAAAATACTTCTGAAGAGGAATCTGACGTCACTCTGATGTTAGAAACGAATAAAGTGATGATGTTCTGTAAGCAGACGTGGTGTGTGTGAGGGATGTGGATGTGCAGCTCACCGGTGGAAGTGCGAGTGTGTCGAGTTTATACTGCTCAGGGAAAGCTCTGCTGAGGGCCAGGTGTCTGGCGTGCATGTAGAACTGAAACCCAGAGAGACACAGAGAGCTTTTTCTATTAACATAAATAAAATAAATAAAAAAATAAATCATTTTCAGCTCATGAGATTAATGTAGCAGAAACTTCAGATCCATGACCCTGAAATAATCTCAGTACAAAACACAGATAACATCACGTCTGCAGTTTAAATAAATTTAAACCTTTAATATGAAACGCAGTTAGTGGGTAGAAAATGGCTACAACTAAATGTATACACAAAATAAATCTAAATAAATAAATAAATAAGTAAGTAAGTAAATAAATAAATAAATAGATACATATTATGGGCTGGTACTGGTTATGAATGCTATTTATTTATAATTATAATAATAATAATTATTATTATTAGCAGTAGTAATAGCAGTAAAAAAAGTATACATTTTAGTATAAAAATTACAATAATTATTTAAATTTGTGTAGACTTCTTCTTCTTCTTATTATTATTATTATTTGTATGTTTTTTTTTTATTTTTATATTATTTTTTAATTTGACGGCCTGAAGCAGGAAGATGGCCGCCGTGTCTGCTCACCTGGCCGAGGTATCTCCAGTCCAGCAGGTCGGACAGGCGCTCGGTGCGGTTGCGCTGGATGATACGCTGCCGCCGTGACTGCTGGCAGAACGTGAACATGAACTGCGTGAGCTGATTACACGACTCATCTGCCGAGCGGAAACGCCGGTCCACGATATAAATCCCTGTGTGGAGAGGAGACACAGCACGTCACTCTAAAGCTGTAAAGCTGTAACGTTAACTTTTCTTCGGGACAGAGGAGATTCTCTCTGTTTCTCCGTAACATGACAAGCTGTGTTGTTGTTGTTGTTGTTGTTGTTTTGAAAGAGAGAGGAAAAAGAAGCTGGTGAGGAAATCTCTGTTTACAGCTGCTATAACGTAAGTGATAACGTAGTAACTGTGCACTGTTTAGTAACTTTAGTCTCATGGTAACTATAAATGGATAAAAAGAAATAAAAAATGGGCAAATTGCTGTGTTATAAAAGGAATAACACACTGTTGGGTCATGCTGTTATAGGAAAGTAATCAACTTCGGGGTGGTAACAGTGACTCCGCTTCATCATACACGGTTGTTGATGATTTTCCTTTAGCAGCACAACATGAAGTGTTTTATTCCTTACACAATGTCCAGTAAGATCAGTGTGTAGTGTAAGGTGAAGTGACGGACCGTAGGCAGTCGGGTCGGACACGTGCTCCTCCATGAAGCAGCCGAAGCCAGAGAGGTTAGTGGTCACACTCGGGATGCCCATCACCGTGCACTCGCCTGACACAGATACGAGCATTAGACTCGTCAAGAGATCATACGGGCCAAGCTCAGTCCAGTCCAACATACTCAAATCATTTACACAGATTTTATTAACATTTTGTTGTTGTTGTTGTTGTTGTTGTTGTTGTTGTTGTTGTTGTTGTTTTCTCAGTGGTTCTAGGGTCATAGTCATAAGGTTCATATTAAAAAAAAAAACAACCCTTCCAGTTTAGGCCACGCCCACTTAAGGTTTAAAACCAAATACAGTTACAGACACAGACAATGTCACTGAGTTATCATTATTATCAGTATCAGTTTGTTTATTCCAAGGATTATTTACTTACAGATTTATGTGAATAATTCTCAAAAATGATTATTATCCAACAGAATATTCTTTAAAGATCCAAAGATTTGTTCTCCTGTGGTGCAAGCTTTATTTTGAAGCATGTAGGGACGGAAAGAAGCACTGTGTTGTAGCAATTATGTAAAATCTAAGCAAGTGTTTGAACTATCTGAACTACAGTGTGTGTATGTGTGTGTGTGTGTGTTTGAGAAATGAGAGTGTGTAACCTGGTGTGTATCCCCAGGGTTCATAATAAGAGGGAAACACTCCCAGATGGCAGCCGCGGACGAACTCCTCGTAGTCCATGGGCAGCAGTGGGCTGGTGGAGGACAGGAACTCGGGGTGGAAAACAATCTGATGCGTAAAGAAATCAATACAAGTCATTATTACGAACATCGTAAAGCTACACACTTAATTACTCAACCGATGGGAGATTCACTGACCTCATTTTGGATTTCGAATTGCTTTGCGGCACATTAAACCAGAACAGGGTGTTTTTTTAATTTAAAATTGTACAATAAAGATGCTTAAGAGGTGATTAAAGGGTGCTGTGGACCTTGACTCTGTCGTTGCGGCTGTTGAAGAGGCCGATGCGGCGGATGTTGCCCAGGATCGGGTCCGTCGAGTCGTCCAGCATGTTGTGAGTGGTCACTGGAGGGAGAGTGTGTCTCTGCAAGTGTGCGAACGAAGAACGTGAGAGGAAATCGATAAGAGCGCTGATCCATGAATGAGATGAGGGACACGAGACGTAGAACACTATGAAATTAGATTAGACTGATACGTGTAAAAACGAGACGCTGTTATGGCTGCGAAACTTCTCCTCTTTTCTTCTGCCTTCGATGAGCAACGTTAGCATTTTTGGGTGAATTATTGACACTTTGACAGAGCAGGAGAAAGGTGACAGGCGGCCCGGTGACGTCCATTCATCACCTCCACCTACGCAAGCGCCGGCAGTAAACCTCCGTCTTTAACACTCTGAAATATTGATGTAAAAATAAATCTGACCTGAGAGGTGGTTTATGAGCCCTTTATGCGCAGTCTTGCTATTAAGCAGAAGTAATATAAAGCAAAGGCGATCTATTGACTCGGATTGGCGAGGGACCCGGGTTTAAATGAATCACGGTCTGTGTGAGGACGGTGCAGGGAATTCCGTCACGTTCTGAAAGGTGACACGGATCATCCGTCACCGTGCCCCGGAGCTGACCTCAGCTCATTCAGAAAAACACCAGGACATCAGTGAATGAAAAGACAGAGAGAGAGAGAGAGAGAGAGAGAGAGAGAGAGAGAGAGAGAGAGAGAGAGAGAGAGAGAGAGAGAGAGA
>CM074962.1:2293578-2305000 GCA_037577455.1 Pangasius macronema
GGTGGACTGGATAACAGACTTTGTCCAACAGGCCACAGTTCGTCCGACTGCAGTCCACACTCTCTGAGGTACTGATGAGGAACACCGGTGCTGTCACCACTCCTTTACACCATCTACACCTCTGACTTCACACACTCTGGTACATGCCACCTCCAAAAGTTCTTGGACGATTCCTCCATTGTTGGTTGTATCTATGGGGACAACGAGGAAGAGTACAGAGGGGTGGTGGAGAGCTTTGTGCGCTGGGCTCAGGAGAATTACCTTAAGCTCAACGTAGCAAAGACTAAGGAGTTGGTAGTAGACTTCCGGAGGAGTAGAAAGCCACCAACCCCCATCACCACCAAGGGGGAGGAGGTGGAAATAGTACACTCCTACAAGTACCTGGAGTTGCACATCAACTCCAATCTGGGCTGGAGGGACAATATGGAGGCTCCCTACAGGAAGGGACAGAGTCGCACCCTAGAGGGCACTTTATCCCATTATTTACTGTACATGCACCCTAGAGGGCACTTTATCCCATTATTTACTGTATATGCACCCTAAAGGGCACTTTATCCCATTATTTACTGTAGAGGCTCCCTAGAGGGCACTTTATCCCATTATTTACTGTAGAGGCTCCCTAGAGGGCACTTTATCACATTTTATCTATTGTAGAGGGAGATTAATCATAAAATGTACTGAAAGGCACCTTAGTGCAAACTTTTTCACATTTTCTACCATAGGGGCACCCAAGAGGGCACTTCGTCACATTATATCTACTGTTGGGGCCCTCTAGAAGGCACTTTATCAAACTTTATCTACTGTAGAGGCACTACAAGGGGCACTTTTCTATAATTCTATAATTATATACTATAAATATAAAAAGTTCAAAAGGTTGATTCCACAATTGTGGTGGTGTTTGTTCCAGTGATATTACATTTATAAATCTGTTTGTGTAAGTAAAGGTAAAAGACTTTAAATGCAGCTAAAGTTTCCTTCACAACAACCTATCTACATCTTTCAGATAAATCACATCAAACATTAATAAAAACTACAAAATCTATAGCACTTTCCAAAAGGAAACACCATTTTGGCCTGCTCCAGTCAACCTAGCTCCACTTTACCTTCAAATATAATCATTAAAATACTCTAAAAATCTTACTTTCACATTAATGTATGAATCATGTTGAAATATCCTTTTCCATGAGTTGTCCATTATCATTAACGAAAAATCTATATTTTAGTTCAACTCGTTACCTGAACACATTCACCCCTACAAAAAGTTTGGAATATTCCACAGTCACATGTTCAACAGGAAGTTGCATCATCCAGATTTCCTGAAGATCATGGGAGGAAGAAATGTCTACTTTCTCCTTCCTTTGAAAGTACAGTACAGCCCTGTTACCCAAATTATTTGATTGCTAAAAAATTTAACCCTGCTACTCATTTTAGAGCAAAATGTAGAAAAGAAAATAAGACTGTTGCCTGAGATGACACATCTTTAGCGGATAAATGAACGCTTTCTTAGACTGAATTTTGAAAATGAGCAAAAGTTTGGTTTTTAAGTGTCACAGTGGCTCTCACCTTTGTTGGTGACTTCCCATGCGATCTCAAACAGCAGCAGGTCCTCCACGGGTAACTCCTCTTCCTCCCACAGAGGAAGGCCGCTCAGTGAGCTCATGGACACGGACCTGGTCAGGGGCATGATGGGAAGAACTCCAGATGCTGTTTCAGGTGAAATCTGGCAGGAAGACACGAGTGAAGCTGCTCCGACAGCCGGCCTTCTTCACCGCTCTTAATCCCCGAGAGTCACAGAGGAGTTTGGACTAAAGAGCGTTTCTCTTTTAACAAACACTGATGCACTTTGGGCTCGAGGTCACCGACATCACGGTGAGAACCGACATGGCACACTGCCAAAACTGTACACTTTTTTTGTTTGTTTTTTGCTGTTTTTACCATCATACAATATTTATTTCAGTGTATATGTATATATATATATATATATATTAAACAAGGTATTGTTATAAAGTGTTTTTTGTAAGGATGTCAAACAGCTTCAGTGTGCAAAAATTAAACATAAATAAGTAAGTAAGTAAGTAAATAAATAAATAAATAAATAAATAAATAATTTTTTTTTTTTTTTTTTTTTACGAATTAAATTTAGTATAAGCCAAGGGGCATGGTGGGTTAGGGTTAGCATTGCTGCTAATGCACTTCAGGGGTTGGGGGTTCGAATCCTGCCTGTGTGTGTGTGTGTGTGTGTGTGTGTGTGTGTGTTGTTTGCATGTTCTCCCCACTGGTGTTCCAGTTTCCTCTCCCAGTTCAAAGACATGAGTTGTACGCTGATTGGGATCTCTAAATTGTCCGTAGTGTGTGTGTGTGTGTGTGTGTGTGTGTGTGTGTGAGTGTGTGTATGGATGCATGGCCCTGCGATGGCTTGGTGCCCCGTCCAGGATGTCCCCCGCCTTGTGCCCCGAGTCCCCTGGGATAGGCTCCAGACTCGCTGTGACCCTGTGTAGGGTAAGCGGTACAGACAGTGGATGGTACGAGACAAATTATTTTGCAAATGGTGGTTTTATTTTGTTTTTCTTTGTCAAACAGTTTCAGTGTGAACACTGAGGAGTCAATATTTGCACAAGCAAGAAAGTGGACAAATCGACTACATCCTTTAAATTAATGTTCATTTCCTTCCGGTCTGTTTCTCCTCATCTGCTTTTTGCGTTTTGCTTTTTTCCACCCCAGATTGAGACAAACGCTATTTTTGTGATCTTTTGACATTCGCTATTAATTTAGCGTACAATAGTAATTGTAGTTTTTATTCTTTTCACAACGCAAAGGAGTGCCCTGCGACTCTCTGACAGTGGTCTGCTGCTGAGAGCTGGAAGCGTCCCTGCTGGTGACTCATACTGTAGGCCATGAATTCTGTTACTGTAGAAAACATGGCTGCCTCTGCCAGGAGGTTAAAGAGGTTAAAGATAAAGGAGCTTGAATTATCCTCCATTAATGTTGGATTGATCCAAGATCCTGTACAGGTGACTGAAACCCTGCTAGACGTTACAGGAAGAGGCGATTATTCTAATTTTGAAACCAGTGTTTTGCTGAAAATCGCACGCTACAGATGCACATTTTCCTGTTCGGGAAGGGGGGGGGGAAGGGGGCAATAATTTCTGACTGTAGATTTGTATTGAAAGTTGCTAGGTAAAAATAAATAAATAAATAAATAAATAGGAACCCAGCCTGCAAACAGCAGTAAAGTGTAATAGCAGCGTTTTATCCTCGTCTCAGTAAATTTCTCAGAACAGCGCGTTGTTTGTGTCTGTACGTGAGATGGCGCGTAAAAAGCTTTCCATTTATTCATTATTGTCTGTTTTGTTTTGTTTCTTTCGCCCCAGCGATGGCGAGAAATCTGAGTAATTTAAATAATCACTGTGCTTTCTGACATGACTGTGGGCAAATAAATAAGAATAACATTTCCAAGAAGAGCGCAAATGATCTAAACAGGAAAGAGCTGCTGTGCTGAGGTTAGAAAAAAGCGTACACACTCACACACACTCTCTCTCTCTCTCTCTCTCTGTGTGTGTGTGTGTGTGTGTGTGTGTGTGTGTGTGTGTGTGTGTGTGTGTAAAAGATGTCACCCCATGCTTATATATTGAGGGACGCTCTCACATGGACTCGTTACTCTCAGCAGAGACGAGGTTCTGCGCAGGAATCAGCTCCATCAGCAGACAATATGAAACTCCAGGTGCTGGTCCTCTTCACGTCAGTCCTGGTGGCTCATTACGCATCCTCACGTGTCAGTATTCCAGGTAAGAGACTTCTGCGATGGACAGAAAGGTAACACTTTATTTAAAGGGACACATATAAGCATGAGGGGAACTAGCTCTCAGGACACCGAGGTAGTTTTGGTGTGTTTGTTGTTGTTGTTGTTGTTGTTGTTGTTTTGAGCTTGGGAAAAGAAAAATTCTGTTTGTAGACAGTAGAAAAGTTTACATGTGCAGTTTCTTATTAGCGTACATAACATCTTTTCTTTTCTATAATATATAATGTTGCTTTTGTGTAAGTTGTGTAAGAAAAGTCATTTTTATGTTAACAGTGTATAATAATAGTTCTATCCTTCACAGTAACTTGATAAAATACTGTTTATGAATGGCAAGCGCTTATTTATTCCTTAATGTGTATTCAGTTTACTGTACAATTAAAAAAAAATGCAGGGTAATATAAAGGAAGTGCTGTGTAAGTAGTGACAGGTGAAATAATAGTGATATCTACAGCTGTCATGTTAAAGAAACTTTCGATAATGTAAAAAATGTTCAGCTTTTTATTTTTTTGGAGGCTGAAATCCAAAACAAAACTGATTTCTGCAAACCAGAAATATTCAACTCAGTAAAATTAAAACTGGACTAGATAGAAATAACAGAAATTAAAAATCCTCAGCTGACACACACACACACACACACACACACATTTCTATATTACTGTGATATGTTTCTGTAAAGTAGACCTCAGTATATTGACTGTCTCACTGTAAGCCCAGACGCTGTGCATGAAAGGGTTAATATTAATATTAATATCTAATAAATTTATCTTATCTTTTGTAAAATGAGATAAATCAGTGCTTCCTTTTATTGTCAGACCTGTTATTGTGCTCTGAGATTCAATACTGAACATTTTCTTTCTAAATCATATTTAAAACTGGAAATAAATGTTTGTTTTTATCTTAAAGGAAATGTTCAATATTGAAGATTCTCCACTATTTCTAGGTCACTATTTAAATGCAGGGAAAATTGATGATGATGTCTAAAATATCAGAATTTCCCTAGAGTCTTTATCTCTTCCACTGAAGCACGTGTTCAGCTGGCACACTGATGGGATCTGAGCTAACACAGATAGTCAGCTTGCAGAGTCCACGCTCGCTCGCTCGCTCACGTGTCGTTACAGCAAAAGCCCGACGTACCAAACCCCAAGAACCTGGCGAGTTCACGTCAATCTTTTGAATGCTCCACTTTTCACTCAGGTTCTTGACGATCACATAACCTCTACTGAAAATATGTAATAAATTGGAAAGTAGAAGCATTTTCATTAGAGCTGTAAGACGGTTTGGACCCCAGCGTATACTCAGCTGATGTTTATGCTAATTCATTCATTACGTTAGTCAGGTAGTTAGTTTTCTCACAGCTCACAGCCGGATGAACACCAGGAAGAACCTAGAGGTCCAATACGGAGAATTTCAGATAATAAGATGTGTGCTTAATTTGAGATCTGTTTGTAACACACATTACCAGTAGAAGTATGGAGACAAAAAAAATCTGTTTGAGTGAAAGTCAAAAAGCTTCAGCATTCAAACCTGCTCACGTACTCAAGAGACTCAAGAGACTCAAGAGACTCAAGAGACTCAAGAGACTCACGTCCATTAGACACGGATGTGAAATTTGATTTCAAATCAGTTTTTAAAAAAAAAAAAAAGATTTTGAGCTTTTGATGACACCTTATTTAAAAAAAAAAAACAGCAACGCTGTATCATGGATTATTCTCTCCTTCTGTGTTCAGTAAAGTGCGAATTAGACGCTCGTGTACGGTTTCGTCTCTGTGACTTAAACAGAATAAGTTCTGTCTGTGTAAAAATGTCTCGTAAATGTATTATTCCTTGGGAGAGATTATAAAATGGCCTCATTATACAAACAACCGAGCACGAATCCAAGTCAAGTCCATTTTATTTTGTATAAAATCATTGTCACAAAGCAACTTTATAAACAGAAATAAACCGATTCGAATTAAATTAGACCAAAATAAATAGTAAATATGTGAATTTATCCCTAATGAGCGAGCCAGAGGCGAACTATAACGGGAATGACGGGAATTCAGATCTTATTAGTTTACGATTAGCCACATTTGAGATCTGTAGGTTCTTCATGACGTCATGTGATTTCTGCAGACTTCCTCCACACACCGTGTCCCTTAGACTAGTATTCATAAACAGTACCGAGTATACAGCACTGACTGCAAAAGTCCTACACACCCCAAATTTCAGATTCACATTTTGTCTTTGATGTTTATTTGATGACTTCTGCATTACTGAGTAAAATAAAATGCCGAGTGATGCACTTTTAAAAAGCAACGCATCATCACACCAGATCTCGACTGTGTTTAGTTCAGTCTACAGTTTCCTGCCCCTTACTGTAGATGCAGAAAAAGCTGAATTTCATTATTTCTGAAGGCATCGTCGCTTTACAGCTTTTCACAGTCAATATTAAGTCTTTAAAGTAAAATGTAAATGGTGTTAAGGTCACGCTCTGTAGCATGTCATCAGAGGTATGAGACAGTTGTGTCGGCTTTGGAGCTCTCCGGCTCGTGCAGGTAAAATATTCATACAGAATGTTTGTACGTCTTTGATACCAAATTTCCATGAAAATGATAAAGGCTTTAGAATACAGGACGTGGACTGACTTATTGACTTATTGAAAACTTGTTTAGCGTTTATATGTAATATTAATGACGTATTTAAGCTCTGAAAGTGATGAACTGCAGCCCACTTGATGCTACATTTATCATAAACTAATAAGATTCATTTAGGATACCTGCACATTATCGTAACTAATACTGCATTTATAACTATTACTCATATTCACACAACAGATCCCTGATTATAAACTCATGTTTAAGAGTGTTTAATCTGGGTTTTATCAAATACAGAACAAGACCTTGATTAACCTCTAATACAGTGTGCTTCTCTTTAAATCTCTCCTTTTCTGAATTTCTGTAAAATGAGAAATTGATGATGTTAAACATCCATAGAAGCTTCAGTGCATTCCAGTACTCTGTTTTTTTATAGTATAAATAAATAAATTAGCGTATACACTCACTTCTGCACCTGCACATTCATGCAGTTATGTAATCAGCCAATCACGTGGCAGCAGCTCAGTGCGTAAACTCCTGCAGATCCACGTCACGAGCTTCAGTTAATGTTCACGTCAAACATCAGAATGCGGAACAACTGTGATCTCTGTGACTGTAACTGTGCTGTGGTTGCTTGTGCCAGATGGGCTGGTTGGAGTTTTTACAGAAATCGCTGAAACGGCCGAGTTTACACAGAATGGTGCGAAAAACAAACAAAAACAACATTGAGTGAGCGACAGCTCTGTGGGCGGAAACACCTTGCTGAGGAGAGAGGGTCAGAGGACAAGGACAAGGGCCAGACTGGTTCACGCTGCCAGGAAGGATAATAGTAACTCAAATCATCACTCTTTACAACCGTGACAAACAGAAAAGCATCTCAGAAAACATCGAACCTTGAGGGCTACAAACAGCAAAGAGAACATCCACTCCTGTCATCCAGGAACAGGACTCTGAGGAGATCATGGCCACAGACTCACCCAAACCAGGAAAAAAGTCTTTTTCCAGGCTTCAGCCGCCCAGTTTGCGTGAGTCTGTACTGATATAAACTATAAAAGGAAGCTCTGAGGCTTTTCTCTCACTTTTACACAAAAAATCTTTCATGATGGATTAAATTATGTTTCTATTAGAGAAAAGAAATACTACATTTACACTAGAAAAATGTCAAATATAATAATAATAAATCAATAATAAATCAAGTCAGAGTGGATTTTAAAATGCAACATATTCCACTGGCTTTATTTAGTAAAGGATTTATTCATGTTCAGAAGTTTGCAGAGTAACACATTATTCATTCTTCACTGCAGAAATGAACTTCGCTAAACAGTGATGAATAAAATTATATATTAAAATCTATAGAGCAGAAATGAACATGACAACTTTCATGAGTTATTCAGGTTAAGTGCTTAAAAAAAAAAAGTCATAGAGCCTAAAAGTCTAAAACGAAGGATTAATTCTAACAAGATGTGAATTACGGGTCATTAATGTCTCACAGCTAATACTGCAAGCTTACAGAGCTCCTGCTGTGTCTAATACAGATATTTAGCTATAATATGATTAAAAAATAATAAAATAATTATAAAATGCTATAACATTAATATTTATTAATGCTAAATGAAATGCTATAATGTGTTATTTATTATAAGATATTTGGCATTAAACGTGATCAAGATTTGAATTAACCTCTTTCATGTGTTCCTTAAAATAAAGTGTTAACAAAAATTTTAAAAAATTTTAACTCCCAAGATTTAAGATCTAAGGTTTGTTTTTGTTTTGTTTTGTTTTGTTTTGTTTTGTTTATGGTGTGTGTTGTAGATTTTGTCGGACTCCGAGAAGCGGATGGGAGAGGCGTGGACGAGCGCAGCACCTCAGAAGATGACAGCATTTGCTTCCTGTTAAAGGAGAAGGATTCGGAGAGCCACATTTCCTGCAAGCATCGTTTAACCCGCAGTAAATTTAACTACAACCCCTTCGGCCTGCGCTTTGGGAAGAGAGACGGACGCTTCGGATCAGCCAGATCAGGAGTGAGGAAGATGCTCCCGGTCCTGCTGCTTCTGAGAGGACTGGAGGAAGCATCGTGAACACACACACACACACACACACACACACACACACACACACACACACACACACCTGCAAAAAAGTGCTGGATAAACTCTGGAGTTACTGGAGCTCTTGTTGTGATGGACGTTTTGCGTGTTAATTTAATGCACAGGTTTGTTCTGTGTTCATCATGTGTGTGCAATAAAGGCTTTTTTTTCTAAATTGTTGAACGGTTTAGAGACTAAAATCATTTTTAAAATATATTAAATATATTCATTCAAGTTTCTAGTGTGCTTAAAAAATCAGAAACAATGATCGTGAAGATTCATGACTGGGATTTAATTAATGATTTATTGTTTCTCATTTTAAAGACGTTTGATTTTTTATTTTTTTATTTTTTTTGAGGGAAATATCTCTATGTTTCAGTCTGGCTCCTGTCGACAGAAAGACCACAAAACCCCTTCGCTCCTACTATATTTGTGAAAAACTTGGTTGATCTTACAGCAGTTTATTCACACCTCAGCAGAGAAGAAAAGAAAGGATTCAGTCTAGGATCTTTTAGGATCTTTTAGGATCTTTTAAACAACAAAAGCAAAAAATAAAAAAAAAATAAAATGACCAAGACACAAAAATAGATCCACGTGTTACACCGACGGAGGGTGTGTTAAGTGGAGGGGCTAGAAGCATGTGTATGATATGGGTGGAGTGTGTGTGTGTGTGTGTGTGTGTTTGGCCACTATAGGAGGACTTCACAGGTCCTTCAGATCTTTCTGGATGTTCCACAGAGTGTCGGCGCTCTTCTTCAGCTGCCCCACCTCACCGTCAGTCAGGGTCATGTTGATCACGCTGGTCACACCGCTGGAGTTCAGGACGCAGGGCAGGCTGAGATACACCTCCCCACTGATCCCGTACATGCCCTACACACACACACACACACACACACACACACACACAGAGCGTAAACTCCTCTGTCCTGCAGATGTTGGAAATCTTACAGCTACAGGTTCCAATCAGAATCCAGAATTATTATTATTATTATTATTATTATTATTATTATTATTATTATTATTATTTGCATAAGTCTATTCACTCAGAAATATAGCGGCTTACAAAAGATAAAAATGAATAATAATATCCGTGTCATATTCTCCAGATGTTGTCTTTAGGTTACAGTAAAATTAATAAAAAAAAATCACAACGGTTCTTTGTTTGAACACTAGGTGGTGCTCTCGGGTCAAATGCCCCCCCATATATAACGAAATAAAGAAAATAAATGAAAATACACACACACACACACACACACACACACACACACACACACACACAAATTATCCTGTGATTTCTTTGAAAACATGACTGAGCTTTTTTGACAAAGCAGAAACAAAAGCTGACTTTTTTTTTACCTTGACCATGGTGGAGACAGGATGAACTCTGCTCAGGTTCTTCACCAGGCTCTCAGTCAGATCAGCGACGCTCATTCCAATGGCCCAGTTAGTGTAACCCTTCAGCTTAATCACCTCATATGCACTGTGACACACACACACACACACACACACACAGACACACACACACTCAGTCACCTGCTCAACCTGATACACTGTTTACATACAACCACTGCTGCCGTCATCGTTCTGACACTTAGTGTGTGTGTGTGTGTGTGTGTGTGTGTGTGCGCGTGTGTGTGTGTGAGTGAGAAAGTCTGTTAATGCTAATGTGCTCATGCTAATTTTGTTACTAAAATAAAGCTTCATCTGGACACTAAGGCTACAGATTGAGTGCGAGCATTGATATATATTGCTAAATGGGTGTTTAGCTTCATACACTGAATAAAACTCCTGAGCCTAGACATATTTTATTGCAGAGAGAGAGAGAGAGAGAGAGAGAGAGAGAGAGAGAGAGAGAGAGCATTTTCCTCACCGAAGGAGACATGACCATAGAGGACAGAACAGGAAGAGAAGAGAAAGAGACAGACTTCCTGAAACACTGATTATTTATAAAGGGAAAAGGTTACACTCGGCCCAAGAACCCTTTACTGAATTTTTAAGCGTAGGAAGTGGGTGGGGACTAGCATGGCTCTGGGGGACTAGCATGGGGGTGGGGAGTTGGGGTTTGGGGGTGGGGAGTTGGGGTTTGAGGGTGGGGAGTTGGAGTTTGAGGGTGGGGAGTTGGGGTTTGGGGGTGGGGAGTTGGAGTTTGAGGGTGGGGAATTGGGGTTTGAGGGTGGGGAGTTGGGGTTTGAGGGTGGGGAGTTGGGCTTTGAGGGTGGGTTTGGGGTAAAGACATGTTCAGAGCCCTGTCCTATCCTTCCTACCTCCGTGATCGTCATTTAGTGCACTGAAATCTGCATTTTAGTTAAAAACCTTCATGCACACCATTAACCAAACCGCACCAAGGCCAGCACTCCACTCACCTAAAACTATAACAAAGAAAACTAGTTTATAAACTGAAATGAAATAATATACTTAAGTGTAAAAAAAAAAAAGAATGAAAACACAAACCAAAATTTAAACCATTAGCACAGAAATGGAATAACACTACAGTAAAGATGGGAGTGTTCTGTTCACTCGTCTCGGCGTGCTGAGAGTTAAACAGTTAATCAGTAGCCTACACACTTTATCAGTGCTGCGGGTTAAAAAGTTACTGTTCAAGCGCGAGGAGTCTGAGGTGTAACGCTGTGAGTGTTTCAGTAGCGCTGGGCCAAGAACAGATTTCACCACTTAGCCAGCATTACTGCTTGGATAACTTGACAGAAAGATAAGATGAAGCTACAGACACGTGTTCGTCTTTATGTCTAATACCGTATGTACTAACGCCATTGGCGCAGGAGTGTAACGACCCGAAGAGTAAAAGCAGTGCATCAATTTACAAGGAAACGAATGAAATGAATTGATCATAAATCAAAAATCATAAATCAAATATTACTGGAGAAGCACAGATTTGGGAGTGACGAGGTTGGACAGGATTAGGAACGAGTACATCAGAGGGACAGCTCATGTTGGACGTTTGGGGG
>CM074962.1:2324383-2337023 GCA_037577455.1 Pangasius macronema
CTCGCACGCAGCCACAAAAGCACCGCATGCTCTCGCTCGCGTGTGCAGCAGGTGACCCGGAAGCTCGGCGGCTGAGATGAGCTCCGTCTGCGTTCGCCGCGCTGGCAGTCGGGGTCAGCAGGGCTCGTACTCAGAGCTGATGAGAGGAAAAAAACAGGATGGAGGGAACAAAGTGCACTCTGACACACACACACACACACACACACACACACACACACAATCCCATTTTCAAGTTTCTTCTGTATTACGGAACAAAATGATGATCCGAATACCTGGAAATCGTTTCCTGACAGCCGTGGACACGTCATCTTGTCAAAATTGGGATATGAGGACAGACAAAACGTGACAAAATATTCCGAATAAGCATTTATTTTGGCTTCTAGCGACATTCTTACATTTATTTAGCACTCAGCTGCTGTGCTGGTTGACTAAACTAACTAGAAATGTTAATCTGGTCTAAATGTCACTACAGGTGAATACAGTTATTTAAAAAAAATCTCATATCGTTGCCTATTAATTGCTGACACTCTGACAAATGCCAATTAATCTGAGATGAGTCCAAGTCAATACAGAAAACATCTCAAGACTGGACTTCAGCCCTACAGCCCTAGTAGTGTACATAATATAGTCAGAAGTTTGTGCACCCCTGACCATCACTCCCATATGTGCCTGTTGAAGATCCCAATTCAGGTTTATTCCCCTGTGTTTGCTGTTATAATGAGCTCCACTCTTCTGCAAAGTCTTTCCACGAGATGTTGGAGCGAGGCTGTGGGGATTTGAGCATTAAGCATGAGCATGAGATCAGGCGCTGATGTTGGTGAGGAGGTCTGGGGTGCAGTTGGTGTTCAGTGGGGTTGAGGTCAGGGCTCTGTGCAGGACACTCGAGTTCTTCCACTCCAACCTTCACACACCATGTCTTCATGGAGCTCGCTTTGTGCGCAGGGGCATCGTCATGCTGGAGCAGGTTTGAGTTCCAGTGAAGGGGAATGCTACAGCACACTGAGACGCTCTCTACAGCTGTGTGCTTCCAGCTTTGTGCCAACAGATTGGGGAAGAACCACATACGAGCGTGATGATCAGGGGTGCACAAACTAATACACTGACATTTTGATCTTACTAGGGGTAAGAGTTGCCTTTAAAAACAAAACATTTCAAATTACAAGTTACAGGTTTGTGATTAAAAATAAAATCCTCTGTAATATACTTCTAATCAGAGATCAGAATGAATTTCTAGAAAAGAAATTCACGAACGCAATGAACAATTCGTGTAGAAACTGAGCTCTTTGGTTCCAATGATTTCGAGGGAAACGGTTTTAAGGATATAACGTGGTTTAAAGTGTTTCCACTCTAGTTAGTGTGGTGAATAAGGTTTATAGGAAACTGACGTGTGAACGTGTGTTCATCCATGTATAGCTGAATGCGAAAATTTGTGCACCCTTAAGAATGAAGGCGTAATAGTAGAATTGAGTTCAATTGAACTGAAATCGGACTCTGACCGTCCACGTGCAGAATGTCACTTTGGAAACATCGTATGCAGTCAAGACGTTTACAGTTTATTATTATTATTATTATTATTATTATTATTATTTACTTGCTTAGAGCACATTAATAATCTTGCACGGTCTTTTGTCCGTGTTCAAGGTTTACAGTTTGCTACTTTTTGTACTACATAAGAGTTCACTGATCATTTTTGCAGGGTGTCTGGGTAGAAGTTTGCAACTGCAGCAATACAATTTCATTGTATACAGACGCCCAAGCACTCTTTATGCACGTGACCGTAAACGTGAAACCTCTCATTCCTTAACCATTTGTAAATTTATTAGTTTGTAATACTTAAGGTAAATTGTAACAGACAGGTACATTTTCCTTTTTTTTTTTTTTTTTGCACCCAGTAACCATTAGGGATTAGGGGGTGCGCAAACCTTTGCACTCAAGCGAATCATCATAAATCAGAGAAATGATTCACATTTGTTCACACACGTGTACATTCAGACTGAACTCAATAAGAAGGAAGTCTTGCATCATGTTAGCTTCTTTCTTGCTTTTCTGCTCGCAAACTCCTCCACCAAATCTTCCGCTCTAACTAACGCTCCGGCTTGCTTTAGTTTTCAGTTGTATTTAATCCAACGTATTAGGGAATAAAAACGGACATTTCCAGGCTTCTCGTTCCTTTCTATCAACACACCCAGTTGGCGGTAATACATGTTCTTCCCCCTCATCTGCTTATGGAGTTTATTTCAGGTTGTGTGACGCTCACTGGCTTGTGTTGTATGTGTCGTGTTGTGTGTGACAGCTCCATCATTCCTTAAATCATTCCCTAAATCATTCCCTGGAACTAGAACGATAACAAACCAGACCACTGAGGCGTAACTGTGGCTTTGAGGCTTTTAATATCTTTATTATTAATAACTTTACTCCATTAATGTCACCGTCATTCACTGGTGAAATCACATGCAATGTTTTGGTAGATTTTGCCCTTGAGGCGTGTGTGTGTGTGTGTGTGTGTGTTTTCTCTATTGGCCCGCCAAACTCCTCTTCCTCTTCAGAGACTCGGGCATGTCCGGGGGAGGCGGGCGCGGCAGGCGGAAATAAACCTTCACCGAATCGTAGATGAACCACTGCAGGGCGGTGAGCGTGCCGATCATGATGATGCGAGCGAACAGCCCCGTCCACACGCCTGCGGGTCAGAGAGTCCAGATTAAACACGGACTGCGTCTCAGTCAGCGCTCTAGTCCAGATATCTAATCCAAAATATCCCACAATGCACAGCAAAAAGCAGGGAGCCTGGACGCTCAGTGTGCCCCTTACTGGAGATGACGTCGTGTTTTCTGAAGCCTCACAGCTCGAAAAAAAATGGCGGCGGAAAAAATAACTCTCCGCCAACTTCGTCTACAAAGTTAAGAAGCTTGTTATCGTTGTTGGCGCTCTCACGTGATTTTTAACTTTATTCGACGGTTTTCATACAGTGTGTTCGAGTCTAACGACTTTTAAGCATTTTTTTTTTAAATCCGCTAGTTAGCCTACGATCCTGTTGACAGAAACACGTGTGATTAAGCTAATACGTTTATAAAACATTTAATTTATTCAGAAAGATTAGATTCGGTTCCGTCTGGTGGTGATAAATGTCCGTGGTGAGGTTTTATAACGCCTGACGTAGGTCACGTCGCCGGAGATGGAGTCTACGTCAGAACGTTGCGCCCCAGGGTCCTAATCGGCGCCCGAGCTCACGTACACGATCTACTGATTCACCACCGAGGGAGCGAGGGAGCCGACTGAGACGCAGCATGTCTTTATATTTCCTTCTACCACAGGCACAAGCTCTAATACCTTATCGAACTTGGGGAAGTTCAGCCATCTAAAGCAAAGAGAGGGTTTAGTGTTAGCAGCTGTGGTATAAGGGCACCTCCAGGTGGTGTCTGAGAGGTACTGCATCCTCACAGCATCTCAAACTCAGCCGTGTGTGTGTGTGTGTGTGTGTGTGTGTGTGTAGAAAGACTCACCCCGAGGTCCCAGTCTCTTAAGCACCTGTACGGCTGAGCTTCCTTTCTCCTTGTTCAGCACGGACACCACCGAGTCGGCCGGGTGGGAAACCACAGCGCAGAACACACCGGCTAAATAAAGACAGAAGAAGAAATGCACGCGTCTAACGTGTTCCTCATCCATCCGTTAGAGATCAGACACCCAGAGATCAGACCCACTTTGTTATTATTATTATTATTATTATTATTATTATTACTACTATCATTAGGGGTTCCAGCACCCAGTGTGTGAAAACGCTTTAGTTTTTTCAGGATTATTCTTCCATATTATACGTGTTTCTGCTAAGAACTGTGAGCAAAAAGTGAAGTGTGTAGAAGTAAAGAAATAAAGAAATAAAAAAGTGCTAATCAGACAGAAGCCCAGCATTTCTACCGACTTTCTCTTTACCTGTGAGACAAAGCAATCTTTTTCCCCCAATTTAATACCTGTTGGTTATAGAAAAGTTATACAAAAAAAAAAAAAAAAAAAGCACACACACGCACAGTAAACTCCAGCTCCTGCGTGGTCTCACTCACCGATGTAGCCGGCGATGAAGGTGACGGCGAGCTGCTCGGGCTTGGAGCAGGCGCTGCGGGGTTTGGGCACCACGTACCTGTACAGCACCTCCACCGTACGCTCGAAACACGCAAACTTCATCATGGTGTAGGGGATCTGACGCAGCCACAGAGGATACACGCCTTTGTAGAACCTTTGAAGAAGATGTTTAAAAAAAAAAAAAAAAGTACATTATTCCTGTCGTTACTCTGATCCGTTAGCTAACCTTTGCGTTACTCTGGTCCGTTAGCTAACCTTTGCGTTACCCTGGTCCGTTAGCTAACCTTTGCGTTACTCTGGTCCGTTAGCTAACCTTTTCGTTACTCTGATCTGATGTTATACTGAGCGTGTTATACTGCGCATGCTGTACTGCGCATTATATTGTGCGTGTTGTACTGCGTATGTTATATTGTGCGTGTTGTACTGCACGTGTTGTACTTCACGCGTGTTGTACTCACGCCCACAGCCCCTCCTCTGCATGCATCTTTGGGGCGCACTCTCTCAGGGTTCTGGCGTAACCGGGCTGCGTCTGGATCCGCACTTTACACGCCTCCATGGGGGCCAGAGCAACATCGGCAAAGAACTCCGCGCTGGCAGAAGCGGCCAAGTACACCGACGTCCTCCAGAGGTAAGCGTTCTCCTGTGGTTCCAGACAGAAACAAGCTGGTCAAACATCACCTACGACACAACGACACACGACTCAGTGTCAGCAAGACTGCCGCCGCGCATCACACTCGCCTCTCCCAGCATGTCATTGTAGAACGCTTTGAAGAGCTCGTAGAAGCCGAACTTGCAGAGCCCTTGCATGGAGTAGCCGATAAACGTAGGAGCCCATCCTCGACCCAGACCCCGGAGCCCGTCCTCCCTCACCGTGACCGAGAAGCCGTTAAAGATGGACTTGTATTTACCCGGGTTTACCTGAAACACACCACGCGTGACGCATTCCAGAGCGCCGTATAAGCTCGCGCTCTTTATGGATCATGGTGCAGATACGAACCTGGATGCGACACTTGACCAGGTCGAGAGGCACGACGGCGGTGTGCGTGAGCCCGCAGCTCAGGACGCCTCCGAATCCACACAGCGCGTAGTATTTCTTTGAGCCGTACTCACAGCTCACATCAGCCTCTTAAGAAGGAAACAAGGAACAGGACACACAAAAAAATTCTTCTGCAAGTAAAAACCCCAAGAACAAGGGAAGTGGCACAAAAACAGATTTTATTAAAGCTGTGTGAACTTCCACATCATGTCATACTTTTGATCCACTTCATGCTGTGGAAAATCCGTGAGACAAACTAGTCCCTGTTTCTCGCTTACGCCTCCGTGTTTTTTTCCCTCTCTCTCTCTCTCTCTCGCAGCTTGTCACGTTACCGATTAACCGCAAAGGTGTCAGAAAACTTGACTCAGAAAACGTCCACCTTCTGGAGACTCTTTATATAAAATGTCAAACGTATAAACATCTCACTTTTTCATTGAACTTCCTCACGTCACATCACGCAGCACGTCCACCGTACACGTCCCTGCGAATGAGCCGTTACTATAGTAACCGTAACGTACTGAGCTACGCTCAGAGTAGCTGTTCTAGAAAATGAATCAACACCACCATCTCCTGGCCAATCAGAATCCAGAATTCTACAGCGATGATAGGCGTGTCCTTTATATAATTTATATTATATATTATATATCTGCCATTCAGAGCGTATATAAACAGCGTGCTAGTGATGGTCGTGTCTGTAAGTACGTTACCGCGGTAGGAGGCGGCGGTCAGGGTGCGGCGTCTCGGATCATCTCGCCGCTGCTGTAAGGGGATTAGCGGCGAGAGGAACAGCTTCCCCCGGGATAAACGCTCCAGTCCTGACGGGTACATTTTCACCTGCACCAGGGACTTACTGTAGATCCGTAAACCGCTTCAGTTAACGATTAAATCAGCAGTAACGTCACTTTTTTATATTTTACTCTCTCAACCCAGATCAGTCTAAACACACACACGCTCGTGAACTAAAGCTTAAACTAAATAAAGATTCCCAGACGTGTGTAAAGGACCGGAGAGTGGATTAAACACTCACCTGTCAGACGCAGAGACACTCCAGACAGTCGGCGTCACACGGAGCTCACGCTAAATCCCCCGTGTCCTTCAGTGACGTCAGAGCGGCAGGGTGAAGACGGAGCTCGCGGACGCTCGCGGCTGCTCACGGCTTCACCCGCCGAACTCTCGCACCTCCACGGACTCGCATCGCAGTTTTAGAAAGAACATTTTACATTTATTTCGGGAATCTTACACTCACACTGCCACACTCCGACGTTCCCTCAGAGGTTCCTCGGATGCGTAAGGGTTCTACACGGAACCTTCAGGAGGTTTTCCCCTCAGACGAAGAACGCTTTAGGCTGCTAGATGGAACCGTCCGGTTTTTGGTGGCGCAAATTTATTTTTAAATTGATTTAATCGAGTTTACACTGGGGAAGACGTCTGATTGGCTGAAATGAGAACCAACAATCAGATCTGTGCTTGTTTGCAACCCCTAAGCTCTCAGACTATTTATTTATTTTTTTTAAGTGTAATTGATCAAATTTCTATTAATTTTAAGAAAATAAATCAGACAGTTATTCTTCTGCCATAAAGTAGAGCGTGAATCCCTTACATCAGAGTTTCATTTGATTAAAAATGACGACACGCGTACACAGTTTCAGACTAAAGCAGGGAAAGTGAAGTTATTTAGTAAAGAATGAACTCTTAAATTTCTTTAAATTTATTAAAAAAAATGTAGAAAAGAAAATCAGATTTGTAAAAAATATTAAAACTCAAACTCTGGTGGCACAAACATTATCCCGTCAAAATTCACAAAATTAAAATAAAAATAAATTTAAAAAAAAAAAAGGAGAATAATAAGTAAAATAAAGAATGAGATAAAGTGAGATAAGAGACGTGTCTTGGAAAAAGGCTGAAAGCTCCTCAGTAACTGCTGGAGTGTTTATATTAAGCACTGATTAGCGGTGAGCTGGAGCTGGAAGGGGATTAGTGGTGTGTTTATCCCTCAGTGTGTGACGAGACCGTCTGAGGAACCCGAGAGCGGGAAATGACGACACACACACACTCACACACAGCACAAACGTTTGATATGAAGGTAACTGTTTTATTTCATTTCTACAAATCACATGATGCCGTCTACAGTATAAAACCCCCACGGTTTAATTCCAAAGCCCCGCTCTCCATCTCCGTCGTGATCCACGCTCCGCTCTCCCAAATAAACATAAACAACAATAAATACGGTAAGGAGGAGTAAATATACTATAGGTGAGAAAATACGATGGGTTGCACGCCAATATATTCTGATTTTAATAAAGTTTTTTATTTTGAAATTATTCGATTACAATTTACCGAATCTTTTACAGTCGATACGCTGCGTATAAATGATCAATGAGGTCAATTTCCTTTCAATTCTAATAAGATATTAAAAACAATCAGGATATTTTTTGTGCTGTTGACATTTTCTTGGAATTTCTAATGAATAAACGCGTACAAATATGTTGCATATAATCAAAAGTGAGCTGCGATATACACTCATCGTCCACTTTATAAGGAACACCTAATAAAAGAAAATCTCCTGGGATTCACACACACACACACACACACACACACACACACACACACACACACACACACACATCTCGAGAGTTTACGCAGAACAACGCGAAAACAATGCCATGAGATGAGAGAGGTCAGACTGGCTTGACCCGACAGGAAGGCTACGCTAACTCGAATAATCACTCTTTACAGCCGTGGTGAGCAGAAAAGCATCTCAACACGACAGAACTTGGACGTGAATGAGCTATAAGAGCGGAAAGACCACACCGGGCTCCACTTCCGTCAGCCGAGAACAGGAATCCGAGGCTGATGTGCATCTGCATGATTTCACTGCTGCTTACGCGAACGCGCGGGTGTTCCTAATAAAGTGGCCAGCGAGCTTACGTCTTCTTACATTGCAAACACAATTTACATACGTAAATATTATGAGACTCGACACGATAAACGCTATGTGAAACGAGGAGTTAGTGAGGAGACGGGTTCAGGTTTAGGGACGCATCGGTACTACTTTTTTTTTTTTTTTTTGGGTTACTCGATGATTCCAAAACGAGTAGCCGAGTTGGTACGACCCAGTCAGGAGCGCGGGAACGTCTGACTTGGTTCTGTTCACCTTCCCACGGTTTAAATAGTGGTCATGAAACGTGTGCACACGTGTGTGTGTTCGCGCACTACCGGTCTCGTTCTTTACAACGTTAGCGAGTTGATTTTAAACAAAGTGCATCGATGCATCCCGAGTTCAGTTTAAGGCCGTCGTGTGACTTATTATTAAACTCATAAATCAGATTAATTAGGCCCCGCCCCCTGCCCCTCCCCCTCCCCAGGATATTATATTCACAAAACATAAAAATACAGACAGACATTACTCCTTTGGCTTGTCCTTAATTCTAGCTTTCATTCAGAAGCTTCTTACAGACCTAGCACCAAACAGAGCCCCTCGAAAACTGATCAGAAAAGAATCGCAAACGGGTTCTGGCGATCTCGTTTGGTTCCGGATGGTTCTCTGGACTGGGCGAGTTAGAAAAACGATGTACGGGGAAGAGAGAAGTCTTTAAACGCCGGCGGTCTGAAGGTACGTTAAAGACGGACTGTTCTTTCTCAGGCGTTGTCTAGCGCACCGGCGCGGCCCGGCTGCCCAAACGGACTCATCTGGTTGCTCTCCATGGCCTGGTAGAGGAACAGCAGGAAGCCGGCGACGGCGCTGAGGAGCAGCAGCTGCACCCACACGGGCACTCGGCGCCTGGCTTTGGCCGGGACACTCGGGGGCGCTGCGGGTTTGGGGACGGACAGGGGGACGGACAGGGGGGTGGCGCTGACGCGAGGGACGGCGCCGATGCGAGGGACGGATCGGGTCTCCGTGTAGGATGAACTGGTGTATCTGTGCTCGGCGAGGCGGGGACGCAGGCTGTCCTGCCAGGGGCTGCTGAAGGGCCGGCCCGCTGCTCCTTTAATCGGCTGCCGACGAGTAGCGCTGAGAGAAACGGGAAAAAGAAATACTAAGTTCATTAAAACTGGATTAGTCACACAGCGCTTCTCAAATCAGAACTATCCTCCTGAAACCTGATCTTAAAACCTAATCTCAAACCTTAATCTCGACATCTAATCCTAATTGAGGAACCTCATCTTAATCCTTATCTCGAACCCTTAATTTCAAATCCTAATCTTAATCCCTAATCCTAATCATTAATCCTGAATCCTAATCATTAATCCTGAATCCTAATCTTAATCCCGAATCCTAATCTTAATCCCGAATCCTAATCTTAATCCCGAATCCTAATTTTAATCCTGAATCCTAATCTTAATCCCGAATCCTAATATTAATCCTGAATCCTAATCTTAATCCTGAATCCTAATTTTAATCCTGAATGCTAATCTTAATCCCGAATCCTAATTTTAATCCTGAATCCTAATCATTAATCCTGAATCCTAATCTTAATCCCGAATCCTAATCTTAATCCTGAATCCTAATTTTAATCCTGAATGCTAATCTTAATCCCGAATCCTAATTTTAATCCTGAATCCTAATCATTAATCCTGAATCCTAATCTTAATCCCGAATCCTAATCTTAATCCCAAATCCTAATCTTAATCGCAAATCTTAATCCCGAATCCTAATCATTAATC
Organism: Pangasius macronema; assembly: GCA_037577455.1. NCBI lineage: Eukaryota > Metazoa > Chordata > Actinopteri > Siluriformes > Pangasiidae > Pangasius > Pangasius macronema. Next base: position 2,334,159 of record CM074962.1, read on the forward strand.
CTGAATCCTAATATTAATCCCTAATCTTAATCCTGAATCCTAATCTTAATCCCTAATCTTAATCCTGAATCCTAATCTTAATCCCTAATCTTAATCCTGAATCCTAATCTTAATCCTGAATCATAATTTTAATCCTGAATCCTAATTTTAATCCAGAATCCTAATCATTAATCCTGAATCCTAATCTTAAAACCTAATTTCAGTCTGGAAAACTATTCTTATTCCTTACAGTGATTCAATGTAATTCAATTTCAAATGCAAAACAAATCAAGTTAAGGAGAAAAACGATTCAGTTGAAGATGAAAAAGTGATTCGATTTAAGCTAAAAACGGATTCCATTTAGATGCACTATGGAGCACTCACCTGATTCCCGTGGGAGTGTTGAGGACCTCGTTAGGGAACAACTCCTTTAGCACGTCTCTCTCTGCTGTTTTAGGCGTCTGCTCTACGGCTGATAACTTCTCAATCTGCACGCAAACACACAACGAGTGATGAAGTAAGACAACAGAAACAACACTTTAAAAAAAAAAAAAAAAAGACATTTTGCTTATTATTAACCGCAGAAGGAACTTTGCAAACATCAGGACCACACCAACGGGTGAGAGAAATAAAGATGGAGGAACCACAGCTGAGGAACAGAGTGAAAGCGTGACGGGACGTTTGGTGCATCAGCCCTTATTCACACGTGCAGCCCTTGTTATTGATCATGCTCCTCTGCTGCATTACCAGTCCTCCTGGTGTCTGATCTCTGGGGCTCTGGGGGTTGTCCTGCCCCCGCACAGGGGTAACTGGAGAGAAGAACCCATCAATTCGGCTCTGCCGTGCTGCAGAAGCACCTGATCGCTCCTAACGTGGTGAAGCAGAAGCCATCAGAGACCCTCACACCAGCGGCGGTGATCCGGTTTCACAGTAACACCCAACAAATTCTTAAACTGGAACTGAAACTCAAACTTGAAACCTAATCTTGAATCTTCATCTGGAAACCTGATCCTAAATTGCAGAACCTCATTTTAATCTCAAACCCTTAATCTCAAACCCTAATCCTAATATTGAAACCGAATGTTTGTCTTGAAACCTAATCTTGAGTTTTAACCTTGGAACCCAATATTAAAATTTGGAAACCTAATCTTAATCCGGAAGCCTAATCTCAAAACCTTAACCTCAAAATCTCATCTTAATCTTGGAACCTGAGCTTGGAATTTGACATGAATCTTGAAGCCTAATCTTAATCCTGAAACCCAACCTAATTTTAGTTCTCAGACCTCATCTTAAGCTTGAAACCTAATCATAATCTTGGAAACTAATCTTAATCTTAAAACCTAATTTAATCTTGAATCCTAATCCTTAATCCGAATCTTGAAAGCTAATCTTAAAACTTAAATCTTATCCAGATGGCAAGGATTGTTTGTTATTAACTACAGCAGAACTGAAAAGGCTTACAAACTGCTGGGAAATGGTCCTAATATGGTGGATTAAAAGCCGTCAGAGTCCCTCAACATCAACAACAACAACAACTCTGTTTCAAAATAATTTCATACCACCTACAGTGTACTAAAAACCGCCACCCTCCACCACCACGTGCAAACCAAACCACAGAAGTATCATCAGCTCATCAAACCTTTACGTCAGGTGAGCTCTTTGCGATGGGAAGATCATGAGCAGGACGACGTGGAGAATCCATTAGAGTGAGAGAACGGGGGGAACCTTTGCCTTGACTAGCTCGAGAAGGTGAGAGGCGGCACATTGTGTGGATCAGATCTCTGGACGGATGAGCTGAAGCTGAACAAGGTGAACTGGGCTGTTTCGTGCGCAACGATGAGACGGATTGACGCTCCTGGGACGAGCCCTTTAGCACAAGGATGATCCAAAGAAGGAAGAAAAAAAAAGTAAAGAAACTTTCCCTAATCTCATTAAAACCATGTGTAAGAATCTCAGTACCTACCACAGGACCAGATCTAGAGCTCAGAACCTCATGTGGACCAACCTGGTACACAAAGACATGAAATAAACACCGCTCTGCGTCAGTGAGGACGGACTGTGAGCTTGTGTAGCGTTCCAGTAGAAGTACAGTGAGGGAGAAGGTGCATGAAGAAATCACCTGGAGGAGAGCAGTATCGAGGAGGGAAAGCTGTGCATCCTCACTGGACGCTTTAGGCAGAGCGGCAGCACTTGCACTGAGCTTCAGAGAAGCAAAAACATACGTTTATATTTATATTATCATATTCCAAACGAGGCAGGATCGTGATTCTGCACACTGTAACATCTCACCAGTTCCATGACTGCAGATTACCCGTGCCTAATTTTACTCAGCTGCAGTCAGAGCTGCTGAATCCTGGATTCTGATTGGTCAGAAGGTGGTGCCGAGCGATTTTCTGCATAACACAGCTTTACGCTAATGCGCTCGTTCTAACGCGTTACCGTTTCTATAGCAACTGACATGCTGAACGTTTTCTTAAAGTCAGGAGACGTTTGCTTTAACGTTTATGGAAGGAGTCTCCAGTGCCAGCGCTTTGGAACAGTCGAGAAGTAAAGCTGCAAAATCCTTGGGGACAGAGGAGTGCACGCTTTGCGGGTTCTCGATAGCATGATTCTCGATAGCATTGTCTAAAACGTCAAAAGCGGAGAGAAAAAAGAAGAAAAAAAAAAAGAGTAGTGATTTATAGCTGCTATAAAGTAAGTGATAAGAGGAACCGGTCTTGGTTTAGAGATGTTCCACAACATTAAACGTAACGACAAATGGATAAAGTACGAAGTGTCACTCTTTAATTTAAATAATAATAATATTAATAATAATAATTGTTGTGAGATAAGAGGAATAAAACACTTCAGGAACATAAACAACTTTCCAAACTAAATTTCGCCAAA
>CM074962.1:2355734-2367476 GCA_037577455.1 Pangasius macronema
TAATTCCTAAATGGTAAATGCCATATTTTTGTGGAACGTCTTAAAATAAAGCTGAACGTCTACAGTTCAATCACAACTTGATATGTATATATATGTGAGAGTCACGTTGTGGACTCAGAAGAGGAGACACGTGTGGAGTCGTGGCTGTAAAATTGTGCTTCGTGTGCAGGAGAGTGGCTAAAATAACTCGTCACGCGAAGCTGCTTTGAAAAGCTACATTGGTTAACATAGGATCTTGTTGCAGGAGGTGAAGAAGCGTCATATTTTCCACTTGGGGTTTAAAATGTCCTCAGGGATTGTGTTCACTTTACACTTTACAGGATCATCTCCGGGGAATCTTTATGGCACAGTCTGGGTACATAAAATGAAATGATATTTCACAGACTGCCATTTCTTATTGGCGTTATTGTATCCTCATTCTGCATTGTTTAGCAATGAAACACAGTGAATGTTTATTACGTACACACACATCAGGCAGAGTGACATTTACTGCGATCTGCACTATGACCTTTCTATAACAGCAGATCCGGCAATAGTGTAGCTGCAAATCACGAGTTTTTTATTATTAGTACGCGTGCTCAAATACGTTATCGTTTCTATAGTAACGGCTCGGCTCGTCCACGGGGACTTGTACGACAGGCGCGAGACATAAACGATTTTAAAAAAAGCATGTTCTCGCTGATGTGGCGAAGTTTTCTGTAAGGAGAATGTGTTTATGTAAACGGTGATGGAAGGAGTCTTCAGTGTCAGCGTTCTGACTGGTACGGAGGAGTTTACGCTTTTTGGTTTTGTGGTGACGTGACAAGTTTTTATTTGAACTTCGAGAGAGAGAGAGAGAGGGTGAGAGAAATGAACAGGAGTTTCTAGCTGCTGTAACGTAAGTGAGAACAGGAACTGAATTGTTAAATGTAGCTTTAAATGAGTAGAAAAACATGACGTGTTTAGTAATAGCTTAGAAATAGATTAAGAGTAAAAAAATAATAATTGCTGTGGTGTAAAAGCAATAAAACACGTCACTCCTTACTGAGTTTGCCCTGCGTTCCATGTCAGTGATTGTGCAAAACAAAGCATCATTGTGAAAGGCGAAATCTGGTCTAATGAGTCACCATTGTTTAGATATTTTTGTCTGGATTCTGATGTTGTTTTACAGCGAAAAATCACTTCAGTAATAATTACATAACATGCTATATATATATATATATAGTATCTAAATTCTGTTATTTGGTGTGTTTAGAGATTTTATCGATGAAAAATAAAATGAATAATAAAAATACATTTTAAAATAAAATAAATGACCATTTTAAAGAAAAGGACTAGTGATATAGAAGCAACACGAAATGCACAAAAGTACACTATTTTAAAGAGATTTATATAAACGAATTATCCAGCATAAGAACAGATTACAATACATCCATTTATTGGAAACAGTTTATTTTTGTGTTTACGTTTTTCCGAGGAATGTCACATGATCACGGCTGAGAGCTACTTCTCATTTCTGTCGAGCTGATACTCCAGCACACAGCCTTTAGTCAATTCCCTGTTTCTCTGACCTGATGAAGTGGTGGCCTGATCCTAACAAATGGATTGGTGAATCGTGTAAATGCCAGCTTACAGTATAGATGGTTTATTACTACATGATGCAAGCAGACTGAGCTGAGATCTCCTGAAAGTCGTCACGAAGGACGCTGACGTGCTGCGTGTGACCCAGCTTATTTCCCTTTTATTTGGAAGACAAACGTGGGTCGGGTCGAGAGCGCATTGTGTGCGTGTGTGTGTGTGTGTGTGTGTGTGTGTGTGTGTGTGTGGGGCGATTCTGAAAAGACGCAGAAACTCAAGCCACTCGAGTTTAGTTCATGCTGTTCAGCTCCGCTTTTTACAGCTCAGGTTTCGGCTGGTTTTATTGTTCTGACTTCTAGAGCGCTATGGAGACCGGACACGACTCTCTTCAGCCACGTTCTAGCCGAACAGGTTTTAAGCCTTAGTTTCGCCCTGGCTACTTTTTCCTTTGAGGTGTATTAAGTAAGCCCCAGGGTCTCGGTCATGGCTGGACTCAAAGAGACGCTGAGAAGATCCTCAGACCACTCATTGAGGTTGTGGTGTATATATATAGCAAGGACATGTAGCAAAAAATCATAAGTAAACCTGGAGCAGTCTATAAAATAAAATGTTAAAAAAAAAAACAAAGAGAGATTTTGTTCCCAAACACCAGGGAATGTCCTGTTTCCCTGTAGAAGTTAAGGAGGCGGTGGCATCACATGCTCGTGTATCCAATGTGCACAGGGGGCGTAGCTGTAAAATGTCAGGCTGCCTTTTTTTTTTTTCTTTTTTTTTTCCTTCGACGATGAAGCAAAACGGGGCGCCCAGTCAGCACATGCCAAACCCTTGTACAAAAATAAAATTCCTGTCATTCCTCTTGCCTTCGCAGAATCTCCTGATAGTGCACATGTTTAGGGATCGGAATTTTCCAGATCCACTTTAGACCAGGGGACAATGAGGATCTGTATGTACGACTCTATGACTAACACTGCGCGCCTCTTTTGTACCAAAGATGGAGTTAATGACGCGATTTCAGGAGCGAATGCAACAGTGAGGGTGGAGTGACACAACGAATGACACGAATAGATAACGAGATCCCACTTTCCTTCTCGTTAATGGCAGTGCTGCTGTACACAAACACTGGCCACAGATTACACAGTAACATTGTTTATTTTTTTTGTCAGCAAAGCCGAACTGTAAGTGAAACAAACTGTTAATTCATGCACACACACACACACACACACACACACACACACACACACACACACACACACACACACACAAATGTTCCAGTCAGCTTGGTTTGGTAGTGTGAAACCGCAGCACCATTCAAACCAAACCACGCATTATAACTGCACATGCGTCCAAACCCATAAACTTCTGTACATTTCTTTTTTTTAAAATCCTCATTTACCTTCAGTCAGACACCAAGAGTTAAAACATCACACACAGTGAAATGACTTTCAGTACAGACAATTAACCAGGGACTAAAGATTAACGTTATAATTGTATGGTTTTTTTTTTGACCTTCAACACTTCGCTTCCTGGAACATATTCAAATATCCCTCGCGCTAAAGAAATAACATCGTTACAGATTAACAAAAAAAAAGACTTCATGAATCTGGTGGTTATTAAAAGCTTGTTAAGATGCCAAGAAGAGAAAAGGAGAAGTGTTGTGGTGAGACTGAAAGTCGCAATGCAGAATCAGTAAAGCGTAAAAACGTAAAAACGTGAAAGTAGCAGGAACGATGCCAGGGCTGGCGTGGAATTCGACGTGGATTAAGTTTGGTGTCTTGTAGTTTGTCTTGTAGGATTATGCGATTTAGTGAGATGTGGATAAATCCACAAATTTCAGCTACTACAGTATGTTTTTTGCAGCTGTAAAGTGTCTGTATATATTAGTGGCTATCGGTATCTGTATCTGTATCTGTATCTGTAGCAGATACAGGAGTGGGCGTGGCCTAAACCTGAGCGTTTTTCTTCTTTAATTAAACAGGAACTCTTTCACTATCTAATCCCCGGAAAACACTAGAAAAACCCGTCAGATGTAGAAATGTCCGCAGTGTCAGCGGGGTGTGTGAATTCTTTGGTGTCTTTATATGCTTCATTATAACTATGACCTTCATAAGTCATAGTTATAATAAACTATGAACTATGAACACATTCGTATCATGCTATAATGCGTTCCTAAGGCATTATACACACTGCTATTATTTTATTTATTAATTATTTATGAAAATGCACTGCACTACACTCTGCCAAATGATGTGACTCTATAGCTAGCTTTATATGCGTTGTGAATCGATAACGAATTAATGTAAGTGCTGTTCATAACACATTATAACACCACTACCACAGAAAACGAGCCCCTCTGTATAGTGCCTTATGAGATTACTGTTCTTGCACCCGAGAGATCATCCTACTACAAGTCATACTACAAACTTTACCACGTCTTGTCGAGAATTTTTACCAAGACCCTGTCGGCGTTTCTACGACTAAATATAACGCACTGAAAAACTAGGTTTATATTTGGCATAGGTGACATACTGCGTCATAAACACTGCTTGTACTGCATTGTTAGGACATGTATACATGCGTTATAAACATTTCTATAAACTGGAATGCCTTGTCGTAAATAATTATAGTGGTAATGAATATAAAATGCTGTATGAACGCATTATAACAGGTTGTGAATGTATTCATAGGTTAATATATGTATAACCTTCATAGCAAGTGTTACCATTGTATGTATTCATTAACAGGAGGGAAAAGAAACAACACTATCTGTATGTGTATGTGGCCTCGGCTTTGCCCTAATTCCTGGAAGACTTCTGGAAAAATCTCTGGAAAAACTCCTGATGTAGAAATGTCAGCATGTCAACATTGTTAATTGTGGTAACACTTTTATAGTTACAAAGAACCATTCACATTCCTATCCTGTTATAATGCGTTCATAATGCATTACCTATGTTGCTATAATTATTTGGAATTGCTCTACTCTTTATAGCTAGCTATATTATGCATTATGAATTGCTAGCATGATGCATTATAAGCAGTGTTTATAACATATCACCATATGAAAAAAATAGTAGTGCAGTGGTATGTAGTGCATCACGAGATCTGTGTTGTTGTTGTTGTTGTTGTTTTTATATATTTAACAAATAAACAGAGATTTATAAAATATAAACAGTCTGTTAGTAGTGACCCTGACCAGGCGGTTACTAAGGATGATTGAATGAGCGCTGTAATGCATCGCGTCACAGCGTCACACGCTCATGTTAAAGTTAACGTTAATGAGCGTGGTCTTTCTTCGTCCTGCAAGCTTCATATCTGACTGCTCTAAATGCCCAGATGAGTGTAAAAACTTGCAGTATGCATCACTTTTTTTGTTGCGTCTCTGCAGGATCCCAGTCCACATGCACACCGCTAGTCTCAGAAGGTTTCCAAACAAAAGTGAATAGTGCACATCCTATTTGTCCTGGTATCCCACAATGGGGTTTAAATAAAGTTGTAATATTTTGAGAATAAAGTCAAAATACTGCAATGTTTTTTTTCTCATCATATTATGACTTTTTTTTAAATATTGCAATTTTTTCTTGTAATTGCAAATATTACGGCATTATACATACTCCATTGTGTCCTTTGCTAAAAGCCTACTGGGTAAATACAGAAGCGTTGATTTGCTACAATGGAGAAAAAAGAAAAAAAAAAGAATTTGCTTGCATGTTGTCTCATGTGGGGGAAGTATCTGCAGCTCTCTCCCTCACCACAGAAACAGCAGGCGTGCGAGGCATGTATAAGAGCGGTTAGAAATCAAAGGCACTGAACCACTGTACAGGCCATTTTTATTTCAGGGCTGTTTTATGATGCTAATAACTTTGAAACTAGAGATTTGTGCAGGAGCGGAGAGAGGTTCTACACGGGCACCATGGAAATAGTAATAAAATGTTTGGTATTAGCACGGTAATGGATGTGAGTTTGGAAAAAAAAAAGCCATCAATCCGTAATTAGCTTCTTGTATACGAGTCATTTTGGCGAAACACTTCGGTACCTGACTTGTGTTCATTTCGTCCACTAATTTGGATTTAGTTTTACTTTTAGTCATTTGATGAAAATACGTAGTAGTTGTAGTTATACAGAAACATACTGTGAGATATCTGGTACTTAAAAGAATAAAAAGTTGACATGACAGAGGAGATATTTTAGTAAGACTGTGTGGGGGGTGGAAAGAAGTGTAACAGTGCATTCAGAGCTTGCAGGTTAACGATCCAACTTGCAGTGTGGGAAATTTATTGGCTTTTTTTTCTCTCTTTTTGGAAGAGCAATCCTGGAATACTATACTAAATCAAAAAGAACATGACAGTACTAGAGACTAGATGTGGGCGATAAGCCAAAAATATAATTTCCTGTTACATCTAGAGATAAAAAGTTTTGCTAAGAATCTGCCTGAAAAAAATTACTTTATTTAATGTACACACAGTACAGCATTTTATCACCAGTCATAGTTTGAAATCGTTAAAAAACAGGAATTGTTCTAAAAAGATATCATGATATCTCAGAAAAGTGTATTCTGACATACTTTACCATGATATCTATATTCTATCGTACTGCTATAGACCCAGTGGGTGGATACGTCCTGGATTTGTTTATATTTTTATTATTTAATAGTACGCAATCCTGTTCGGGAGTTTACTCCCTCTGTAGGATTACAGAACTCTCATTCCTCCTACACATGCATGTTGAGACACTTCAGGTAATATGGGGCTTGATTTATTTAGACAAGTAACAAAAACCCTGCGTGTTATCTTCAGTGTCACATGAGTCATCACTACATTCTTCTCCCTGTTTTGGCAGACGTTCACAGACGGCATCACCAACAAGCTGATTGGCTGCTATGTGGGTGGGGCGCTGCAGGACGTGGTGCTGGTGCGTATCTACGGCAACAAAACAGAGCTTTTCGTAGACCGCGACAACGAGGTGAAGAGCTTTCGAGTGCTGCAGGCACACCGCTGCGCCCCGCGTCTCTACTGCACCTTCAACAACGGCCTCTGCTATGAGTTCCTGGAGGGCGTGGCCCTGGAGCCCGAGCACATCCGCAACTCCGCCATTTTCAGGTGAGGAGCCAACACAGTACGTGGCAGATGAAGCTCCGTGGATGACTTACTACAGTTTTGCATGTTTGCCACTCAGGTTTTCTGCCTGGCATGAGCTTCATGCTCATTTCCTTTCTGTGCTAAAGCCATGGCCTTCTTTGTAACGCGATCCTTCTGCTTCGTGACCTTGCCAAGCCCCCAGCTTCTCCCCTGCCCAGGCCTCACACACGTGAGGAAGTACCTCACGTCTTGCCAAAGTTGTCTGTGGCATCTTTCCATCTCATGTCTATTCACAGCCTGCCCTTAAAAACCTTGCACACGTTAGCTGTACATTAACGTCACCATAGTAGCAGAGACATGCAAGAAACATGTGAGGGTGTGTGCACACTCCCAAGAGCACAGCCAATCAGACTGAACTGTTTAGAGAACTGAAAAAAAATTAATCATGGATCAAAATAAATAATTAAAAAACAGGTAAATTTTTTTTTGTTTGTTTTTCTCAACTGCAAAAAAAGTTATACATTTATAGTTGAGAAGAACTGAAACATTACCTGCAAAAAGGTTTAATTTTTTTCAGTGTACAGCATATGTACGTAGTTTATTATTGCTGTATAATGTGTAAAAGAATCCGTTAAATATCAGTGCTTGCTAGCTAAAAAAGTAAATATTAGCTAAACCATTCTGTCAGAATGATCACGTAGAATTCTTTTGAAATTCTGTTTCTACTATGGGTGAAATCATAAACAAATATTAAAGATTTAAAAAAAAATAAACTTAAATGAACACTTTGGCACAAAAACATTAATGTGTTTACACAGTTAGTCAATATTTATACATTACACAGCCTTACAGCTGAGAGAGTTAGCTTTGGCCATGCCTTACTAGCCACATATGGCTAGGTATTACTAGCCATAAAGTTAATATACACTTATGAATATGATTTTAAAATCCTCTCAGAAATTCTGTCATGTTAGCTAGCTAGTTAGTTAAAGTTAGCAGGAAGTATTATCTAATCTTAGAATGGTGCTTCTCCCATGATATTATGTAGCTTATTGGCTAGGATTAGCTGTGAATATTATAAATCGACTTAAAAAATTACATCAGAAATTGTTATTGTACAATGTTAGCTTGAGTTATCCACCTAGCCAGTACATGTGGTATAGCTCATTTACTTAAAAATCCTCTCAGAAGATCCTGTCAGGTTAGCTCCTGTTAGCTAGATGGCTAACCACAGCAGGGAAAAGTTCATTCACTTATAAATATGATTTAAAAATCTTCTCAGAAATCCTGTCAGGTTAGCTCCTGTTAGCTAGCTAGTTATAACAGTTATATATAGAGAGTATTATAACAACCTCTGAATGGAATCTACACTTCCTTTGACAAACCCTGCCAGGTTAGCGTTTGTAAATATTCCTTTAGAAATTGTTTTTATAAAATGTTCAAAGCTTCAGTTAACCATCTAGCCAGGACTAGCAGTGTACATATCTAGCAGTTAATATTATAAGCATTTCTGTAATTTTCTCTAACAAAACCTGTCATGTTAGTTTAAGTTAGCCAGCTAGCTGGTACTAGAAGTACATTTATGAACGTGACCTAAGATTCCTTTCAGAAATCCTGTCAAGTTAGCTCATGAAGCTATGAAGTAAATATTATAAACATTTGTGTACAGAACAATAGTCAGGTTTTGCCTGTCTCTGCTGAAAAATCTAATTTGGTCAGTTGCCAAACAACTGGCTGAGCTGGTAGTTTCTCTTTACTAGCTGATCCATGCAGGTAGAAAGGAAATATTTTATGAATCACTGCTACTAATGCTACATCATAGACAAGTACTATAAGACACACAGCAATAAGGTGTTAGTAGTGAATTTTGCAAACATCTCTGTACAGGACTTACTCAGAAACTCAGCAATTAATGTAAAATATAAAAATAAAATAAAAATAGCTTAATTAGCCATCTAGCTAGTACTAGTAGTATAGATCATATACAGCACATTTATGAATATGAAATAAAAGTCTTCTCAAAAATCCTGTCAGATTAGCTCATTATCTTATTGGTTAATATTGATGGTAAATATTATAAACATTTATTGAAATAATTTAAACAATGTTGAATCTGAGTATTCCTGTCAAAGGTTAACTCATGTTAGCTAGATGGCCAATGTTAGCAGGGAAAATTACATACACTTGCTTAATAATCTTCTCAGAAATCCTGTCAGGTTAGCTTATATAGCTTGTTGGTTAGCGTTAACAGTGAACAATAGCTTAGTCTTCAAGCTAGGACTTCCAGTGTAGATTAAATATATTCAAATATATTCATGAATATGACTTAAATGTTCTTAAGGAGTCCTGTCAGGTTAGTTCATGTAGCTTGTTGCCTAGCATTAGCAGTAAATCTCAATAAATATCTCTGTACAAGAAATGAAAAATTCTCTCAGAAATGATTGTGAAATGTTAGCTATATGTTAGCAGCGTGTATTATTACCATCTGTGGCCTATGGCTTTTCAGAAACCTGTCAGGGTAACTTGTGTTAGCTAGATGGGTAACGTTTGTAGTAACTATTATAAACATTCATGAATATGACTTGAAAATGTTCTCAGAAATCCTGTCAGCTTAGCTCAGTAGCTTGTTCATTGATTTTGGCACTAACTATTATAAACATTTGTTAATATAAACTAAAAATCCTCTCAGAGATCCTGTCAGGTGAGCTCATTAGCTTGTTCACTGATGTTGGCACTAACTATTAGAAACATTTATTAAGATAAATTTATTATAAAATCCTCTCAGGAGTCCTGTCAGGTGAGCTCGTTGGCTTGTTGATTAGCATAATCTCTGTACAGGATTAAAACGTTCTCTTAGAAATTCTGTCCTGTTAGCTCACGTTATGTTGGATACCGCTCAAGATCCTGTGAGATGGATAATGAAAGACATGCTGATGTATAGCTTTTTGATGTTTTTATCTTAGGCTCATTGCAAGGCAGATGGCGAAGTACCACGCCATCCACGCGCACAACGGCTGGGTTCCCCGGTCTGATCTCTGGCACAAGATGGGCAAGTACTTCTCCCTCGTCCCCAACCGCTTCGAGGATCCAGAAAAGAACCAGAGGTGAGCCTTTGGGTGACATTATGAGCCGAGGGGGTTGTCTCTGTTAACACAGAGACGTATTAAGCTAATACATGGCCTAGGGCTGAGAATTGTGTGGGTACTTAAACACACAGTTTATGTATAGACCAGGTGACAAGATAAACAAGATTCCTTTTGTATCTACCAACTAACACAAAGCTGTACAAACAGAGTGGCTAATAACCATAACCATTTATACAAACCAACCAGTCATGCTGCATTCCTCAGGCTAAGCTCGAGTGAGAAAGATTTACTTACCCTCTCAGAAAGTAGCAGGCCTTCATCAAATATCTGAAGTGAATACTTAGTAGATCATAATCCAACAGATGTTTTTTTTTCTTTCTCTCTCTCTCATTTGTCCCCATTAAATGTATAATCGCACTATCCGGTGTCACCCCAGGTGAGTTTGGGTTCACTTTTGAGCCTGGTTCCTCTCAAGGTTTCTTCCTCGTATCATCTCAGGGAGTTTTTCCTCACCACCGTCGCTCATTAGGGATAAATTCACAGTGATAAATTCACATATTTACAGTATATTTTTTTGTGAATCCATTTATTTCTGTAAAGCTGCGTTGTGACAAGGTCCATTGTTACCAAACTAGTCTACAGTTTCCTCAGGGGACAAAAAAAGAAAATTTGTACTGATTGCCCATTAGCAATTAAATTTTTTAGCAGCACAATTAGTTTTTTTTTCTCTAATACAAATAGTTAAACCCGTTGTGTCATGTTTTTGTTTGTATCACCTGACTGTCGCCCGTTGTTGTAACGTAGCCATGGATATACAAAGAAAGATAAACCTGCCACAGTCTGTTACAAGTCATTAAAGGTGTAATTTCACCCCGAGATGAGCTGTTATGTATGAATGAAAGGAATGAAACACTGTGTATCATGTGTGAAGTTTTCAATTCCTCCCAGCAACATCAAACAATTATAATTTTCATGCATGAACTTTTTTATCTATTTATAGTTACATTTAACATTGTTGAATGTGGAGAAACAAGTTTGTTCAGTTAGCACTTACTTCATAGCAGCTTTAGTCACGCCTTCACTTCACTTTCTCAAGGTTCGTAAGACTTCCTCCATTCCTAAAGTTTCCTGTGGTGGTTACTTCTGACTGTTACAACACTCTAACACTGGAGACTCCTTCCATAAATGTTAAATAACCGTCTCTGTACAGAAAACTTCACCATATCGATAATTAGACATTCGCTTGTTTTTAGTTTATCCGTTTATTAGGCTTAGGTTATGTGGAGCGTCTGCCTGTGTCAGCTGTTACTATAGAAAAGATAACATATTAAAAAGAATTTATTTTTCTAAACCTGTGATTTGCCTCACAGCTGGAATTACAGATTTGCTGCTGTGGTAAAATCTGTAATAGTTTGTGTTCAGAGTTTCTGTGCAGAAAGCAGCAAATAAATAACAGCTGCCCGTCCTATTTGTTTAGCTGGTAACCATTCATTATCCTGACAGCTACATACAACACCCATTTATGACTCATACGCTCTCGGTAAATACCGAATCTGTAGGGATCGGCCTGACACGTGCTTGGCTGCCTGTAGCCTGGTCCCTTATCTTATATATCTATAGCTGGCTCAGGTCTCATAATGTTTTAATCTCAAAGTGGATTAGGCGTGGTGCTTATAGTATTTCTCCATTACAGTGAGACATTTTTTAGTTAAAAGCTGACTGTGAGAATGTGTTACAAAACTTTAAGGCAAGTCTTAACTAACTAACAAACCAGCTAACTAAGATTAGGAGGTAATCTAAGCAGTAAGTATGATAGCTTCAGTTCCTACAAAATGCACCGCAAAAATTCCTGTTACATAAAAAGTACTTTAATGAATTTATGCTATTAGTTAGCATTTGTTTATTGGGAAACTTCACTAGAATATTAACCCATCAACAAACTGAGAGTTGGTAGTTACTGATTAATTAATGGTAGTTAGTGAATAATATGAGTTAAGATGACTGATTAATAAGGCAAAATTTTAAGG
>CM074962.1:2381993-2419063 GCA_037577455.1 Pangasius macronema
GTGTTCACTACTGTGTGTGTGCACTTGGATGGGTTAAATGCAGAGAACAAATTCCGAGTATGGGTCACCACACTTGGTCACAAAGTCACTTCACTATTTCATCAGATGTCTTCATCGTGTGAGATGCTCATCATGATAATGATAAAAGTTCAGTACATTTTTTTCAGCACTAGTGTGTGAATAGTGTGTGATCTTCTTCTACTTCTAAAAAATAGAAGATAAAAGGTTTTCTTTTGGTTACTGAGGTTAAAGTTAGGGTTAGGTTTAGGTGTAGCATAGCATAATTANTCCTCACAAGGATAGTAAGACAAATGTGTGTGTGTGTGTGTGTGTGTGTGTGTGTGTGTGTGTGTGTGTGTGTGTGTACATAAATGTGAGTCATTATATGTTGACCTTAAAAATTTTGGGACTCACCCGGCACTGGTTAAAATGGCCGCTCATTCTTCTGAACCTTCACCCTGGAAGTACTTATCCACACCTTTTTGTATAAATAATGAGGTCTTTCATATAATATAATATATTTATAACTTATTTACTTGATAGACCTCATACAATATATTCAGCCAACAAAGAAAATGGTTCCAGCCTGTGCACCAAAGGAATTTTTTCCCCTTGCTAAATATTGTTTTTTTTTTTTAAACCCATAACCTGACACTAATCTATCCTTCCTAACCCTACTAACCTTGAAACCTTGCTCACTTCTGAAAATCAGTGAATTAAAGATTTGAATCAGAATCAAATGAATGACAAGAATCACTGCAAAAAAAAAAAAAAAAACACGTTGCACATCATTACCACAAGGTGGTGCTAAAAGACTACAATTTCCCCTGAACTACGGTAAATTAAATGACTATATATATGAAAGGTCTACTGACCTACAGCAGGTGTTTATGTACATGTTATTACTTTATTTAATGTAATAATGCACAGCTTCACATCATGACCAGTGACGCACAGAGTGTTGATCAGAGACAAGGTTAACGTAATGCGGTTTGTGAAATGAAGACAGTAAAAGCCTGTGGAACGATGGCCCAATCCCAAACGGCACATCTAGTGCACTAGATAGTGTTTAAGAGCCATTCTTATGAACCCTCGATGCAGTGTGCTTCGATAGGGAGTAGGGAGAGCGTTTGGGAAGGAGCCAGTGCGGCGACGCGGGGAGCGGAGTACGGGCCAGGGTGTTCATTCATCTTGATTAGACGTGCCAACCTAATTACAAGCGGAGGAAACAGTAATTAGCACACGTCTCACCTCGTTAATCACAAAAGATTCCTCCGCTCTATTTTTATCTGATTAATGGCTCTTTGTGCGTGTGTGTGGGGGGGGTGGGGGGGTATTTATATTTGGGGCTAGGCTAATTGTACACAGCTTGCTCGCCGTGGATTCATTTCACCGTAACCTCATTAGGTTCCTCATTGTTGAGCAGAAAGTCTTGTTAGTGCTAATTTGTGCACCTTATCAGCCAGTCAACTTCTTCTCCTTTTTTTTTTAAAGCGATCTGGGGAAGTGAAGTAGATGTAAACAGCATATCATGAGTTAAAAGCCTTTAATAAGCGTCTGAAATATGAGCCGGGTTATTACTCCGGAAATCAGAGATCACTTCAGGCGCCGTTTAGAGACACGGAAAGGTACAGAATGTAATACTTTGTCTGCGATGACACATTTCTGGCTTGCGGATGGTCAGAATAATGAAATAAAAATAAAGCCTAAAGATTTACACATCACGAAACAGTTTATAATCTCACCTGGATGCCGTGGAGCTGCTGCTGGAATCAGAAACAGCTAACAAGTCGCTGGTGTTGCTTGGAGTTGCTTGTCTCTTGGGGCGGGGTCTGTCTAGTGGATATATATCTTCGAAAGCCAACCACTTAGACACAACAAAAAGAAAAAAGAAATCAGTCAGTTACATGCTACACTCTCGTGTAGCTTAGATTAGCTAAGTAAGCTAACTGTACTAGCTATGCACATGCTAAACTCTGCTACTTCCTTCCAAGCTTCATTTTTCTTCATAACACTTCTACACACATTTAATGACAGGTCGAAGGTATATGACGGGATATGATGAAACCACGGTTAAGAGTTTGCAGGTAGGAACTGAAGTTTAGAGTGGGGAACTGAAGGAACGTCGGACCACACACGCCAGAGGAATCTTTTGCTAGAGATTGCTACACAAAATTATTTTGTCACTTTACAATGTCATAACTTATCTGCATATATGTTTGAAAATGTCTCTTTCTTGTTTGAAATCGTGGCTCTCTGTCGAGCACATACGTAGAAAATCAACCACTTGTCGCTTGCTAGCGTGAACGCAGGGTCACGTCTGAAAACGTGCGCACGCCGCTCTTTAAAATTGTTCCACGTTCCAGATTTCCACAAATCAAATCACCTCATTATCGGCACAGAAAGTGGTGCAGACTAACCCACAATAATGGAGTGCGGGGGAAATAGTTTGCAAAATTTTTTTGTAAATAGAAAGTGTAGAAAAGTTGTGATTGCATAAGTATTCACCCCCATTACAATGAAATCCGGTGTAAAGGTTGTAATTTCTGACCTCCTACTAAAAACAAGAATTTCTACTCAGGAACTCAGGATGGTCTCCTCAGCCCTGAGTTCAGCAAGTGACATCAGATCAACATGGCTGCTCGCAGCATTAACAGTAAACACAGCAGCACTTCTTACTTTTCAATGAGTTATAATGTATAAAGTATTTTCTTTAGATCAATCCACACAGATAACATACAGTCTCTTGTTAAATCTATAACACTGACTCAATACTCGACTGTTCTGAAGAGGAAATTATACATCACTCATCACAGTTAGCTGGCTAGCTCGTTGCTAACAACAGACACTTCGCGGTTTGAAAGTGTGCACAGAGGACGAAAATGACGCAATCCCGAGCTCCGACTTCCCACTTCCGGGTTCAGCATTAGATCTGGTGCAAGCAGCTGAATGTTGCTTCATATGAAATGAATAAGATGCTTTTTATTAATTTTTATTAATGAGACCTGAGATGTTTTGAGAGCCCTGATTCCTGAACGAGTTAGCTCCTGCTATCGACTGCAGTCCGCTTCCACGGGATAACAACGCTCCAAAAACAGTCCCGACTCGGAAATGTGGGAACTTTGTTTTCCCCGCAGGCTTTGAAGAGCGAGCATTATATTATAGAGTCATTTCGACTACTTATTTTGAGAGAAAGCCAAACAGCTTGCAATCAGCTGGTCTGTGTTCGCTGCACGCTGATTGAGCAGGTGTACTTACAGCATCCCATCCCTCACACAAGCCCAATCAAATATGGCGGGCGGGGGGAAAACATCTGGCAGCAGCTGCGGCGTGGTGGAACGCTTTTGCTTACAGATGTGGACGGGTTCCAGCGCAGATTTGCACTGAAGAATAATAGGCGTCGTAATGACCGGGGATTCAAAGGCCTCAAATGGAAGAGTTAAGTTATCGGAATCGGATGAGCGACGCCTGCACAATGCGAACAGCTGGTCGTAACGCAGCAGCTAAAAGATATTCCCTCAAGTTAACGGCGGCTCTGTAGTACCGACAGCTGCCGAGGCAGAGGATAATACAATAGGCAGTGGAGAGCGGTGTGTGTGTGTGTGTGTGTGTGTGTGTGATGGGTAAGTACATTGAGGAAAACATGTGCTATCACCACAAAAGGGCCTGTCGGCTTTGAAGGTCTTACATCCTTCAATCCTCCGGGATCAAACGGGCTTTGTATCCGAGCGCTGCTCGACACTTGTGCTAATCTCGACGCTCTTCGCGGCTTTCCGTCGCTCAGAGTGCCGAGTCAGGCACAACGCTGCTGTAGCTAAAAAAAAAAAAACATGACAAAAAAATCTCATCATCGGAGGACGATTCGAAGCCGATTTGTCGCTGCTTTGAATCCATTAGCGCAAATCCTGAGACTGAATGTGAAGCTCTTTGAAGGCCACTGAAGCCTGAAGATCTTTAGAGTGCTCCTGGATTCTGGATCCTGATTGGTCAGAAGGTGTTGTTTCATTTTCTATAACAGAAGCTCCGACGGTAGTGCGGCTTTATATTAACACCTTATCGTTTCTATAGTAACAGCTCATTCACAGGGACTCGTGTGCTGTGTGATTGCTGATATGGCGACGTCTTCTTAAAGAAATGAGACGGAAGGAGTCTCCAGTGCCAGTGCTTTTGTTACAGTCAGTGGTAAAGCTGTAACTATTCTGACACTTTTACGGAGACGTTTACGCTTTGTGGTTTCTCTGTCACACGACAAGCTGCGTCTTTTTTTTTTTTTTTTGTCTTATTAACTATTATAGCTGCTATAACGTAAGTGAGAACAGGAACCGACCTGTTTCGTGGATGTTTCACAACATTAGATGTAACTATAAATGGATAAAAACTACGACATGCCATTCTTACATAAATTAAAAAACACAAATTATAATATTGGACACAATTGCTATGGTATAAGAGTGGTCTAGATAAAAAGAAGTCTAGGATTTATAATCAGAAACATGAGAAATAACAAAAATATATAACCATTTTAAAATGACACTCAATCAAACTCAAACCTGGAGGTAGATATGTAGCGGATGAAACCCTCGGTGTCATGCTGTTACAGGAAAATAACCAGTGACCACCCCAGAGTGGACTATTTTCCTATAGCGTCACTTCCTGAAGTGTTTTATTGTGTTCGTTTATGTTTATGACATGTTGCACTTTGTGTAGTTTATAGTCACGGCTAATGTTGTGCAGCGTTCACCAGAGTCAACACACCACTCCGAGCGTCACTTCACAGAATGGCCAACAGATGGCAGCAGTGTGTCATTCATGGTGTTGGTGACACACTGAAGCATCTTCGCGTCCTCGCTGTGCTGAGAAGTAAGCCCAGCTCCGACGCCTCGCTTTCCAGAGAGCCCAGAGAGTCTCACGGCTTTAAAAAAACCTTTAAATTCACATCAGTTTACCTTTATGTGTTCATTTTATAAATCCGTAAAGCTGAAGTGAATTTCTATATATATATATATTTATGGTTTAACCTTAAAACACTGACTTCTGTGAGTTTGTAAATAACATGCAGGCTTACTTTATACAATCATCTCATTGTGGAGAGAAGATATGAAGATATGTGAAGATATGTGAAGATATGTGTTACATTTAAATTGCAAAACCTTCCTGTATTTCTATAAAACACTCTGAATCACATTTGCGCAGATTTTATACTTATAATTTTACATTTATAAAAGAAGAAGAAGAAGAAGAAGAAGGATGTGTTTAATATTCATGCATGGTAAGATATTACTATCTCAAACAGATATAATCTATAAATGTTTCCTTGTAATGCAGTTTTATATATATATGTGTGTGTGTGTGTGTGTGTGTGTGTGTGTGTGTGTGTGTGTGAGAGACTGTAGGTCATCTCTATTCCTGTCCGTCACTGCAGAAGTTAAGCCTCATCACACAGTCATGTTTGGTTTGAAGGATTATTACAGAATCCGGGGCTCCAGGATCCGTCTGTGCTTCCAGTAACTCAGAACTTTACACCTTTCCTACAGCCGCAGTTACTAATGAATCCACTTTATGATGAATATCTGAATAAAAACATGGACATTTAATGGCTTAAACAAGAAATTAGGCTTTTAGATAAAAGCCTAAATCAACTCCATCATCATCATCATCATCATCATAGGAATGTTTTAGCTAAATATGGATCTTTTTTTGTTTTTACTATTTTTGATCTTTTAAATGATCTTGCTCAGCGTCAGTTTGACTGTCACGAGATGCGATCGTGTAATAATCGTATGGAAAAGTGCGTCTTTGGTTGATCTGCTTTTCATTTGCGCACATCGAACGAGTGGAATGAACACCAACATCCGGCTGATTTAAACAAACAAACAAACAAACAAACAAACAAACAAACAAACAAACAAACATAGTTTCTGGAAAGTCAGGAGCGTCAGCATGCTGTGTAGCTGTAAATCATGTTTATAATGATCTTTTAAACTAGAGTTGGGATTGTGTTATGGCTCGTCTTGTCGGTTTCTAGTGTGTTTGGTGTTGAATGTGTTGCGTAACCGTGTGTGTTTATTGCTGCTTTAAATTTAAAAAAAAAAAGAAAGAAAACACACACATCGGTCTGCCCAGAGACAGCGGATGAAAACGAGCCATTTGGACGATACCGAAGTCGATTGATGTGCGTTAAATAAATAAATAAATAAATAAACAAAGTAAAACGAAGGTCTTGTAGGTCTGAGGCCTATCTACAGATCTTGTGTGCGTGTGTGTGTGTGTGTGTGTGTGTGTGTGTGTGTGTGTGTGTGTGTGTGTGTGTGTGTGTTATTCTCTTTATCCTCCGAAGCAAACACACAGGTCCATTTAGTCCACAGAGTGAAAAGGTAACATTACCAATAATAACTATTAATTCAAAATAATTCTTCGGCCTTGGACATTCAGTTGCCATGACAAGCGCCGAAAACCATCATTAAAAAAAACACACTATATATATTTAGGCATAAAAAGCTGAAAGAATTGTACGAAGATGAATATATTCATCTTTTCACTCTTTCTGCATGCAGACTTCGCCTTGTTTGAAGGACAGGTGTTTAACTGCGCACCAGCACGACTGCGACTGAAAAGGGAAGAGAAAAAAACACACACACACACACACACACACACACACACACACACACAAAAACATGTGGATGAAGAAACAAATCCACACACGTGCTGTTTAACGAACCTGCGTCAGGAGAACAAACGTTCGTCTTGTGTTTCCGTTTCTTTCAGACGCACACGCAGGAAACATCCGAGCCGATCTAACGGAGCACAAAGCCACGCTTTATTTAACACGTGGAAATAAATAAATAAATTAATAAATAAATTAATTAATTAAAAAAATCGGCCTCGTCTACAATAATTAATACGTCCTTGAGGAAAACAAAAAGGGGCCTCCTCATGAAAGCGAGGGATGCAGCGATGAGGATGGAAAAAAGATGATAATTGTTTTCAAGTCCTGGACCATTCTGTAAACGAGTTGCGTCGTGCTGAAAACAGCGTTTCCTGTCTTTTAATTTCCCCCTCACTCTCTGTGTGTGTGTGTGTGTGTGTGTGTGTGTGTGTGTGTGTGTGTGTTTTCATCCGTTCCTTGCCATCCTGACTCCTAACACCTGACGGGCTTTCACGCAGCTCGTCCTTTTGTGTTGGAGGCTTTTAACATGTCAGTGCGTCTGCTCAGAGCTCGTCTCCTCCTCGCGCTCGCCGCGGACTTGAACCCGGTACAATGGCAGACATTTCAGCCCGTTCTTTCATCCGTAATCACTCAAGGTTCAAGTAAACATGGAGAAAGGCCTGCGCAGGTGAACGAAAAATAAAAAAATACAGATGGTTTGTGTGTTGTTTAAAAAAAAAAAGGAAAATAGACAGACTCTAACGACTCCTTTCACACACAGGTTTTTTTTTTTATTCGTTTTTATTTAAAAAAAATATTATTATTGTTCATACGAGACAGTGGTGCAGGGTTTATATCGTGTGTGACTGAATGTTAGATTGAATTGTTTTACACTGTTTATACAAAATGAAGTTCATTATTCTGTGATGTAGACCACTGAACTACAGACGAGGTGGGAGTTTAATACGTAAAATAGATTTACCTTCAGAAACCCATCATGAATACTACGTTCTACAGACAGGTCCATAAGTATTTGGACAGCGAGACAGCTTTGGGAATTTTGCCTCTGTACTCCAGCACGTTTGGAGTGGATTTGAAATGAAGTGATCAAGATGTGACTGAAGGGCAGACTTTCAGCTTTAATAAAAAAATATTGCATTAAAAACATTAACTGTTTAGGAATTACAGCCATTTTTAAGTGAAGTGAAGCGAAGTGACTTTGTGGCCAACTGTGGTGACCCATACTCAGAATTTGTGCTCTGCATTTAACCCATCCAAGTGCACACACACAGTAGTGAACACACACCNCACCTACAATCCCTGCCGGACCCGAGACTCAAACCCACCACCTTCAGGTTCACCTTCAGGTTACAAGTCCGACTCTCGAACCATTAGGCCACGACTGCCCCATAATGGAATCCCTTCATTTTCACAGGCTCAGAAGTAATTGGACAAACTAACAATCGTAAATATTGGGATTATTTGTAACACTTGGATGCAAATCCTTTGTGGTCGATGACTGTCTGAAATCTGGGACTCATGGACATCATGAAATGCTGAGCTTCCTCCCTGGAGATGCTTGGCCAGGCCTTCACTGCAGCTGCTTCAGCTTTCTGTCTTTCTGCCTTCAGTCTTGTCTTCAGGAAGTGAAAAGCGGATCAGTTGGACATTTAAGAACATTTCATTTCTTTGCCTTAAGAAGCTCTCGGGTTGCTGTCGTGCTACATTTCGGGTCGTTATCCATCTGCACTGTGAAGCGCTGTCCTATACACACGCTTGACTTTGACCATGGTACGCCTAACTCCTCCAGAGCGTTCTTGACTTGGCTGGATGTTGTGAAGAGGTTTTTCCTTCAACAAGGAGAGAACTCTGCGATCATCCACCTGAGCTGTCTTCCGTGGTCTTCCAGGCCTTTTGGTGTTGCTGAGCTCGCCAGTGCTTTCCTTTCTTCTTAACTATGTACCAAACTGTTGATTTGGCCACACCTAAAGTTTCTGCTCTCTCTCCCATGGGTCTGTTTTGTTTTTTTCAGCCTAATGATGGCCTCCTTCACTTACTTGAAGTCAACTCGAAGCAACTTCAGACCTTTTATCTCCTTAATTTGGCATGAAATACATGAGGAAACAGGCCACAGCTGGCCAGGACACACTCCAATTACCTTTGAGCCTGTGAAAATGGAGGGAGTTTGTAAAAAAATGGCTGTGATTCCTAAACGGTTAATGCAATATTTTGTTAAACCCCTTGAATTAAAGCTGAAAGTCTACACTTCAGTCACATGCTTCATTTCAAATCCATTGTCACTGTCCAAATACTTATGGACCTGACTGTATAGAATATAATGTAATATAACGTTTTCCCAAAATATAAACAAACTAGCAGCCTGATCTACACCACTGCAGCCCGGACCAGGCAGCTACTAAGGATGAATGAACTAACTGCTCGCTCATGTGACTTTTTTGTTGTGTGCCGATGCACAGCTGTAGTCTGGAACACTTCTGACTAAAAGAAGAATAGTCATTGTAATAATAAAAAACGAGACTATTAAACGATAGCATTATTAAATACACCAGTTTCTCCTCAGCACTGACCACAGCTGCCTCTTCTGTCTTTCCACACAGGGTTTGTAGCGCTATTGTGTGTTGTTCAGATATTGTGTGTTGTAGAGATATTGTGTAGTGTAGACATATTGCGTGTTGTAGAGATATTGTGTGTTGTAGAGATATTGTGTGTTGTAGAGATATTGTGTATAATACGCATACTGTTTGTTGTAGGTATATTGTGTAGTGTAGAGATATTGTGTGTTGTAGAGATATTGTGTGTTGTTTAGATATTGAGTGTTGTTTAGATATTGTGTGTTGTAGACATATTGTGTGTTGTAGAGATATTGTGCGTTGTAGAGATATTGTGTGTTGTTTAGATATTGTGTGTTGTAGACATATTGTGTGTTGTAGAGATATTGTGCGTTGTAGAGATATTGTGTAGTGTAGAGATATTGTGTGTTGTTTAGATATTGTGTGTTGTTTAGATATTGAGTGTTGTTTAGATATTGTGTGTTGTAGACATATTGTGTGTTGTAGAGATATTGTGCGTTGTAGAGATATTGTGTGTTGTTTAGATATTGTGTGTTGTAGACATATTGTGTGTTGTAGAGATATTGTGCGTTGTAGAGATATTGTGTAGTGTAGAGATATTGTGTGTTGTTTAGATATTGTGTGTTGTAGAGATATTGTGTGTTGTTTAGATATTGTGCGTTGTTTAGATATTGTGTGTTGTAGAGATATTGTGTGTTGTAGAGATATTGTGTGTTGTAGAGATATTGTGCGTTGTAGACATATTGTGTTGTAGAGATATTGTGCGTTGTAGAGATATTGTGTAGTGTAGAGATATTGTGTGTTGTTTAGATATTGTGTGTTGTAGAGATATTGTGTGTTGTTTAGATATTGTGTAGTGTAGAGATATTGTGCGTTGTTTAGATATTGTGTGTTGTTTAGATATTGTGCGTTGTTTAGATGTTGTGTAGAGATATTGTGTGTTGTAGAGATATTGTGCGTTGTTTAGATGTTGTGTAGAGATATTGTGCGTTGTTTAGATGTTGTGTGTTGTACAGATATTGTGCGTTGTTCAGATGTTGTAGTCCTGGATGTTAGTGTGCGTCTCTCCCCAGAAGCACAGACCAGCTCTAATCTGGGAGCACAGACTTTGTGCCAGGAAAGAAAGGACCTTTGGCTCCGCTGCACTCGACAGGCTTCCCAAAGGAAAGTTATGAAAAAAGAAATTATAGCATCCCACAATAATTATAACTCGAACTGATCATCCGTCTGCACACACACACACACACACACACACACACACACACACACACACACACACACTATCATCTCATCTAACAACAACAACAACAGAAAACGAAACGCACTCTGAGGTCCAAGCAGAACTTTCTGAGACATGAAGTTTTTTTCCTCGAGCTGATTGATGGATGGTTAGCGGAGGTGAAGACGCCTGGAGCGCCGCTCCGAATCGCAGCCTGCGACTGGCGTGCGCCGTTTACACCAACGTCTCGAGCAGCGCACATGCAACATTAGTCACGGTGAGGTCACGTGACCCGCTCACGTGACCCGTCCCTTTCGCCTTCCTCCTCCGCGTTTCTCTCTCTTCCTCTTATCTCCGCGTTTGGATGTGACGGGCGGACTCGGGGGAGCGAGGTTTCCCAGACGCGTCTCGCTCGGCGCTCTGAGCTCCGCTTGTGCCATCAGAGACATGGCAGTTATACATAGCCCTATTTGCATAGCAAGTTTCCATTAAATCCACGTGTGTCATTACAGTTCAAATTCTTAATTATGCCACAATTTTTCCTGAGGGAAAATTCATGGAGGCCACTTCTCTCCACAATCTGTCCATATGGCGTTTAATTAAAAGTTTTCTTAAGCAGTAAATTGTGTTCAATTCAATTAAAATAAGTGTAATGTCATAGCAGAAATAATGGGCATAGCCTTCTACAGGAGGAGGAAAAAAAAAACGGGAGGTAGCGGCTTTTTTTCTGCAGCGTTTGCACTGGAATGTGTGTACATCTTCGCCTTGTGAGGAGAAAGAAAGCAAGAAAGAAAGAAAGGAAGGAAGGAAGAAAGAAGCCGAGAACAAAATATGCAAGAAGCAGAATATCAGCAAAGCCTCCTCCATGATATCAGGCCTCGGGCCTCGCGAACGAGCGAACGAACGAACGCCGCAGGAGCTATTTGTAGATTCCACTCGCGCGAATATTCCGACCATGACAAATGAAGCATTGGAGTTCCGGGATTCCTATTTATCTGCGCCGTACAGAGGCGCCTCTCTGGGGGAGGATTTAAGAGCAAGACAAAAACAAAACAAAAAAAAACAACAACAACATTCTGGCAGGATAAATTAAAAAATAGATAGATTGTGTAGCGTCGGAAGGTAAACCGGCGCAAATTTGCTCCCTTGAGAAGGCGGAGGAATGAAATCATCGAACGGATTTAAAAAAATAAAATAATAAATCTGGCCAATGAGTGAAGTGACCCTGAATAATTCCCGTCCTGTAGGTGGCGTGCAGGAGTCGTGTTTTTAACTTCACAAAAAGCCAAATGGTCATGTGACAGGACTGAAGTGTGTGTTTTGGGGACCGTCGCTGTCAATATCTGCGAATGCTAATGCTAATGCTAATGCTAATGCTAACACTCAGCACGATTATCATGGATAATTAAGACATTTCCCAGATAAAAAGATCAACTTTAACGTCGTTTTATTAACAATCCCAGTGATACAGTAACATTTTCATAAAGTAAGGAGATGACTATGTAACATGTAGGGAAGGAGTCTCCAGTGTCAGGGCTTTGTAACAGTCAGAGGAAGTGTACTGTGACGTCTTCAGGACAGAGGAGCTGACGCTTTGTGGCTTCTTGACGACGTGACGAACTGCTTTAATTACTGCAGATTGTAATCTTGAGCAAATCGCTGTGGTATAAGTGGAATAAAACACTTCGAGAAGCGCTGCTATTGGAAAATACTCAGCGTTGGCGTGGTAACAGTAACTCAGTAACGCTTCGTCACACGTCCAGTCGCTGATTCGTTTTCTGTAACAGCATGACGACGCTAGTCGCGCTATAAACAGATTTCACTCAGAGACATACCTGCGCTTAATAACGGATATAAATCTCCACGTCTGTTCGAAATGTTTGTTCCCATTTATGCGTAAAATTCCGTTTTTTTTAACATCCAGAATCCACTTCATCGCTTCCTCTCCGAGCCCATGGATGTCTTGGAGAATTAGCTTAGCTTAAGGCTCTTAAACAGCCTCAGACGCATCACTGTCACGCTAAACAAGGCAGTCAGAAAGCCCCCGAGGTCTCCGCGTGTCGCCCGACGTCTCGTTCCGACGCGTGTGTTTAGCCAAAAACTAGACAGACGAGTTCAGTACGAGGCAGCGACGACAGATCGAGCGAAAAAAAGAAAAAATCCTAGCTTGGGAACGGGGCAAGAGCTCGCTCATGAAGTGAGGAACTGTACCGCATTCTTCACTTTTAATTGAGTGTCAAGAGCAGCGCGGAGATTAAGTACGCTCAAATCACGCAGATAAAGCCATGCCTCATTACAGATGCTTTATTTGTTATTGATATTTACGGGGTGTCATATTTTCTCTCGGGGATTAAAGCTTAGAGCGAGTGGCTTAGCGGGAGAGCACCCCGGAAAATCCACTGACCCCCCCAACCCTCACCCCCCCTCCCCTCTTCCCCCGGGCCGGCCCCGCCCCTTCTCCACCGTCCCCATCATTAAAATCCTGCTTCCATCTGATGTCTCCTTCCACAGACGACCGAACCATGGATTTTTTTTTTTTGGAGAGATATAAAGCAGTGGAGGTTTGCTTTTTCTATAAGATGTTAAGTTCTGGCTTTGTGTTTTTCCCTCAAATTTTTTCCCCCCAGCTTTTACTATCTAATACACAGAGTCAGAAACCACAAGTTTTTGAAAAAAAATAAATAAATAAAAAATAAATCGTCATTTTTCTTCATTATTTAAACTTAATAATTTGTTATTTTGTGATATCATGTTAAAATTCTATCTTAATACCCAGCGGAGGAAAGAGTACAAAACACACTGACTTGTGCTACTTCAGTAAAAATTCACGAGTAAATAAAATAAAAGTAATCGAGAAATGTGCTGGAGTGAGAGTAAATAAACCATCGAGTGTAAAACGACACGAGCGATTCCTTTAAAAATGACTTTTTTTTTTATTTTATTTTTTTTTTTTACAAAAGACACAAATCCAGAAATATTCTGTTTCATATTTTGTTCTACCTTTTTTTTTTTAAATTTAATTTAATTTTTTTGTAATAACCATAACAGATTTCATGAACATAAACCAAAATGTATTTTGGCAGCATACATCACTAGCCAATGCTACTCATGTTTAAGGCATTAAAGGCTTCATTTGTTCCAAAAAAAAAATGCTAAAGCAGACCTAGCATATCTGAGGAAAAGCTCGCTAACCATGTGCGCTGTACTGAACTGAACACCTCCATTATGAACTGTATATAAAGAAAGGTAATGCTAGCTGGCTACCTAGCTTAGCCAAATGCTCATGGTTAGCTAGCTAGCAGATGTTAACCTAGAAGTGGAAAGTATTGTCTGTGGCGTCCTTTCTAAGCGCTAATTTTCAAGCTGTAATGACGTTGTTTCTCACCTTGGGATGTTCGACGTGCGAAGTGGAAAAGGAAACATGGACGCCTCTACATCAGAGCGCGTGAAGCTCAGAAAAATACTTTTACTGCACTTTTACAGTTGCAGGTCTGATCTGAGTGTCTACTGGTTCTGTTCTACTGGAGTGAACTTTAAACATTCACGCAGCACTGTGGAGTGAAACTGAAGTACAGTCACAACAGAGGACAATAGCGAATAGCTTAGCAACAAGCTAGCCAAGGACAATAGCGAGTAGCTTGGCAACAAGCTAGCCAGCAGACAGTTGGGAGTATTGTTCGGAATAAGCTAGCGATAAGTCTAATGTTGATGATTATGTTCTCAGAGCAGTGATTAGTTTGGTCAGTGTTATAGATGTAACCGAGTGCTGTGTCTGTGTACGAACTGATCTAAAGCCAGTACTGCTATAAACTCATTTAAACGTAGAGAAGGAGGACTTTACGCTGTTCGCAGCGTGAGCGGCCATGCTGATTCCAAGTTCAAGTTCAAGTTGAGTTTGTTGTCATTTCAGTCATATACAAGTACACAGTGAAACGAAACAACGTTTCTCCAGAAACAACACAGAGCTACATGGACGATATAAATTATACATGAAGTGATTTAACGTCACTCCGTAAACAGGGAAGGAACTGCTGGTTGAGAAGACTACCCCAAGCTGACAAGCTGAAATTTCTAGTTGAGGGGTGTTTTCGGTGGTTTTTACTGGTAGTAGATGGGGAATTACAGGTAGTAACTTCACCTCGAACACAGCATCAAAACTTGGAATTGGAAAAGTAAAGCACTTTGTTGATTGTTCTTGCTGTGAGCAGCCACGTGCTGGACTGGCTGAAGGTATGAGAAGACCTTCCTGACTTTCCAAGTAGGAATTCCAAGTTGACGGGATGCTTTCTATGGTTTTTCCTAATCGGAAGTTGGAAATTACAATACGTTACGACCTTTATTTGAGGGCAGCAAAAGAAACGTAACGTTAGGTGTCTAGCCAAAGCTGTTGGGGATTCAGCAGCTTGCTAGCTTTATTATATAGACACGTGATTTTTTTTTTTTTTTACATTTATCTTCACATTTTTTTTTACATGTAGGACATGTAGCTTTATTTCTCACGAATTGTTAAGATTTAAGATTTAAGATGAACATGTGCAATCTCAGAGCTTAACATTTTGAACATGTAAGATGTATGTGATTTTCTGTAATGGAAATAAAAAGCCAAAATATTCCTTCACTCATCTTCCAGTGAGAACTTTACTGTGATCAGGGTTGTGGAGAAATCCAGAGCATATCCCGGGAATACTGCACGTGAGGTGGGAATACACCCTGAATGCACACACTTCGACACACTCGTTCACACCTAGGGGTTTATTTAGAGTAGCAAATCCACATCGTGGCGTGTTTTAGGAGGCGGGAGGAAACCGGAGAACCAGGAGGAAACCCACACGGAGAGCATGCACAGGAACTCGGACAGGAACGCAAGCTCGGGATCGAAGAAATATTAATGTACAGATTTAAATAATGAGCCTTGAGAGGGTTCAGAGGGTTGAGAAGATGTAAGGAATTTATTTTACAGTTTGGGAAAAGTTTGATGTAGAGGACTGTCTGATCCTGCACTCACACACTACACAAGTTAATAATTCATTGTGTATCCGTCTACAGTTAGAGACTGAAAAGCAGAGAACATGTGCATGTTTCTTTCTCCATCCCTCACTCTCTCTTTCTCTCTCTCTCTCTCTCTCGCTCTCTCGCTCTCTCTCTCTTTCTCTCCGTGTTCTGCCTGTTCGTCTGACAGACAGCTCGTGCTCTGGTGGCATCTGCCTGCTGCTCCGCAGCTTGCCTGTGTGATCAGCTCTCTCCAGCTCCTCAACACTTCGTCTTCCCTTCTTAGCCCTGCTCTCCCTTCAGAACGCGCAGCTTGCGTGCCAACTCACTGCCTCTATTAACTCGCATACCATCTTATGTACTGCCAAAGCAGATTGTGTTTGGAGGGCAGGCAATTAAGGGGGAGAAAAAAAAATAATCGCAATGTAATTTTGGCTGCAATATTTACGAAAAACGCCCAAGCTTAAGCGAACGAACATGACAAAGTCAACACCGTGGAGAATAATGATTTAGTGCTGAGATTTAGTGGGAAGGGAAAGCTGGCACATTCCTAATTACGCAAGGCCAAATGTCAAGCCTGCTCGTCGTCAGCGTATTTTTTTTTTCTCTTCCTTTCGTTCCTTTTTTTTTTTCAGCAAGTTTAGCCTGTTTTATGAATCTAATTATAAGTCATTAAACTGCATCGGCTCCTAGAAGAGTTGTGGTACAAGTGCCTGTGAGCGCTCATGTACAGAATCATGTACAGAACCGGTGAAAATGACCGCCGTTAATTCGTCTCGGCTGCACGACGTCGAAGCAGCAAACCGAGCGTAAGTGAATTACCATGTCCAAATTAGTTCAGGGTAGCACCGCTGTGTAATTCGGCGTGTAATATTACCATGCCCTGACTACGTCTCCCCTCGAGAGAGCGATCACCTAGAGCCTCCTAATTACTGCGAGATGCTCTGATGAGATCCGCGGCTAGCTGCCGGTTCTGCGGGAAAAACACGAAGCTAATCAGAAACGAGAAGATGCAAGAATGCGCTCTGATTGGGGGTTAAACCCCTGTCTCATTACCAGCTCAGGGTCTAGCAATAGATAAAGCTGCAGCGAGGTGTGTTTATGGTTTATGTATATGTATATGTATATGTATGTGTGTGTGTGTGTGAGTGTGTGTGTGTGTGGCGGAGGCTGTGCGGGGGCTTGTGCTTTGGCAGCAGCCAGGCGTTGCGGTTGCGTTAGCAGTGCTGCAGATGGTGAGCACTCTGAGCTGAAGGTGATAGAAGTGTGCTGCATGTGTGTGTGTGCGTGTGTGTGTGTGAGCTTGGCGGGCCATGCTGTGCCAGCGAGAGCAGGCAGGCGTCGGCGGCGTGATATTGATACCGCGCCGCCGCTTTGCTCCGAGCCCCGCCGGCACCCTGCGACTTGGCGAGGGGAGAAACGAGGCCTGCGTGGGCACCAGACACACACCGATCCACACATTGTATGTGTGTGTGTGTGTGTGTGTGTGTTTGCGTGTATTCGAGTGACATACACGATCCTTCTCACCTGTCACCTGCTTGTGATATAGCTGATAGGCAAAAAACACCGAAATATAAAGCAGCTAAAAGTGGAGATTTGCACTGAGCACCGATTTAGAGCTCTTTCGATGTTAAGGGCGATCTTGACGATCTGGAGATTTGGTGCTCGAGGCCTTCTAAAGCTACAGGTCTATTCGAAAGTGAAACTTTTGAAGCAGAACTTGACTTAAAGTTGCGACGAAATGCGTAGTGCTATGAAGCTGGCACACGTCGATGACCTCAACCAAGTAGGCGGGCTGCGAAAGTTGAGAGTCTGTTTGATCTCGGCTCGAAATGAAGCCAAACGTTTATTGTATATCTGCGAAGAGACACCAGAAAACATGGGATATATTCTAAACTGTGTTGTGTTGTGTTGTGTTGTGTTGTGTTGTGTTTAGACGTCGTCGCACAGCACTTCGCTTGGACTGATCAATACCAGGCGAACTGCAGAAAATGAACTGCCTTTGAAAGACACTGATAGAGGCTGAGATGACAAAAGAATCAGAAGGTGATTGTAAGAAAACACAAAGCAAAATGGATCAACGAAGAAAATAAAGATTTCTGCTAAGTAAGAAATAAAACACTCTGACATTGTTATAGAAAAATAACCAACAGCAGGGCAGGATGATGTAGCGGTGTTACTGCTACCGCCCGGACGTTGATTATATTCCTAAAACTGCATGTTCTGAAGGGTTTAATTCCTCTTTTACTGCTGCAAATTCCTAAATTAAACATGATATATTTTTTAAAAAAACCACATATTGTACTTTTTAAAAAATCTATTTATATTTACAGTTAATGTTGTGGAACGTCTGTGAGACATTAATTAATTAATTAGAGAGGTTAGTTCCTGTTATCACTTATGTTACAGGAGTTTTCGCAACAGTATCTCTTTTTTCTTTTGCTTGAAATTGAATAAAAATATAATAATTAAAAAAAATGCAGCTTGTCATGTCAGTGAAATCTTCTGTCCTGAAGATGTCGGAAGATTACGCTTATTGAAAGTTACAGCTTTACCTCTGACACTGGAGACTCCTTCCATAAATGTTAAACAAATGTCTCCTTAGAGAAAACTGCACCATATCAGCAATTACACACATTTTTATTTTATTTTAATGTTACTATAGAAATGTATGATTTTTTTTGCAGCTGCACTTCTGACAGAGTTGCTGTTATAGAAAGTGAATCGACACCTTCTGACCAATCAGAATCCAGAATTCAGAACAGTAAGCTCGAACCTTGTCCAGGGAGGAAGAAGAGAGTTGTGAAGTTGTGTGAAAGAAAATACCATGTAATGAAATGACCGTGTCAAGGGGGCGGGGCTAAACAAAAACGACTCTCTGCATGATAAAGCTTTCCAAAACATCCCGGAAAAGTACCAATGTACAGCCGTGAGCCTGTATTGCTCTGACTCGGGTGTACGCAGGTGTGCGTGTGACTCTGTTGTACCTCCATCATATTAGGAGATGACAGATGAAGTGATGAGGAAACCCCCACTGAGCTCCAGCGAGACACTAAGCCTGGCTTCAGAGCGAGCCTCAGCCTCAGGTGATGCTAAGCTCGGCTCTGGTCTTCTGTTTCAGCCTGATAAACACAAGAGCGTGATAATGTGACGATATGGCAACACGACGCATGTGTACACACACACACACACACACACACACACACACACACACACACACACGGGGCTGACACAGATTCCTTAAGACTTCAGTTAATAGATAGGAAGAGAGATGTGCCATGTGCAAGGCCTAATTTGCTAATCAGATTACAGCAATTCATTTTATTATTGATTTTTTTTTTTACTCCTTTTCCTTTAAATCTTTTCTATTATTTTACATTTTTATCTTCTGAGACGGATCTGTATAGTGTCATAAGAAATATCACTTGGCACACATTTTTTAAAAATCAAACATTTTCACTGATGCTAATTAAAATATCTTCACATACTGTAGGGTTTAAATTCTTGGATTGTATTCAGAGTAAACATCATTATGCATGCTGGGAAAGTTACACATATTCAGGATCGAGTTATGCAGGTGTTTAAGTTACTTTTCTGATATTCAGTTTAAATAAACTCCCCTGCATGTGTTTTTTTCAACAGTGTCCAGACCACTGCCTTTAAACATCAGCACTTATCTTTAACTCTCAACACCCCCCCCCCCCATCCCCCCAAATATAAATAAATAAATAAATAAATCAGTGATAGAAAATGCAGACTGAGAAGAAATAATTCTAATATGACTCTGGTATATTGCTAATATATTACTGTATGAATAGTCATAGTTGTAATAATAATCAGATTAATGACAGTAATTGGGGTTTAATTGAACAAAATGGCTTCCACACTGATTATTCAGCAGGATATAGAATAGCACTTGATCCAGCACATTTCATTTTTCAATATTGTGCACTGATACTTAATTCTGCACAAACGTTAATCCAGCCATGACGTAGCCATGTGTGGGATCTCGGCTATAGCATTAAGATCTTAATTCATAAATTAAATTTATGGGGTAAAATTATGAATTTAACATTTATATCCGGAATTATATGATATATTTCTGTAAAGCTGCTGTGTGACAATGTCCATTGTTAAAAGAGCTATACAAATCAAGTTGAATTGAATTCACTCATTTGAGTTGATCTAATAAAATATTGCAAATATTTTGGCCACCCAGTGTTAAGCAAACAACAATGATGTCAACAGATTCAGTATTTTTATATATGCTTATTATTTTTTTTTAAATATCTACATTTAAGCATAATCGACTAAGCCATAGAGGAAAACAAGTTTCTTAGATTGTTTATTCCATCACAAATGGTTCCCCTTGTTGGTGCCAGAGGAAGAGACGCTTATATTAAATCTTCTTCAGGTTACTCAGAGCAGGTGTGGCCACATTTTACAAAATGTTCTGGGATTTCTATTTCCGCTGACAGTCGTAATTTACTTTTGGAAGGAAAGAGTGTAATGTAGGCACAGGGAGAGAGTGAAAGCGTGACAAAGAAAAAGGGAGAGAGGGATAAAGAGCCTCTGTAGGAAGACAGAGGAGAATGAAGAGAAGCGAGTGCCAAGTGAAGAATGCATGCCCCTGAGGTTAGGGGCTGATGGGAGTAGGCGTCAGGTATGTCTCTTTAACGCCATCTCTCTCACACACACTTACACACTGAAGGGCTGGATAACAGATCACTGCCGGAAGCAGCTTTGTAAACCTCCTTGGCTTGTCTAATAACATTTGGAAAAGCTAAGCTTGTAAATTAGCGAATCTGGACCGCAGAGATATTATTTATGCTTGTCTCTAGTCCTGAAAGAGGGAGCATGATGAGGAAATTGTGTTTAATTCTTGGAAGAGATACTTTTTTCTCCACCACAGCATGATATGAGATTAATCCCTTGACAACCTTTGCGACGCGAATGTCAGTGCTGCAAGATTTGAAGAGGGAGACGACATAAAGCACACAGGCTCAGGAGCACACAAAACCTTGTCATCTTATTTACCCACACTTACATATTCTGCTTCACACACACTCAGTATGTTCCAGCTAACCAGAGATCATAGACACATACATACTGTGTCCTGAAGTCTTAGTAAACGGCACTAATACTTTTATCTTGTCCAGAACTACTTTCTCAAGAACTGTCTTGCCATTTCAGAGCTGCCTTCTCTACAGCTGCCCTCAGCAAGGCTCCCTTTTCCAGAGCTGCCTTCATAAGAGCTGCCTTTTTCAGATCTGCCTTATCCACAGCTGCCTTCTCCAGAGCTTCCTTCACCAGAGCTCCCTTTCCCAGAGGTGCCTTCACCAAAGCTGCCTTCACCAGAGCTACCTTTCCCAGAGCTGCCTTATCCAGAGCTGCTTTACCAGGGCTGCCTTCAACAGATCTGCCTTCTTCAGAGATGCCTTATCAAGGGCTACTTTACCATGGCTTCCTCTGCACTGCCTTTTCCAGATCTGCCTTCTTCAGAGATGCCTTCCCCGGAGCTGCCTTTTCCCGATCTGCCTTCTTCAGAGCTGCCTTCCCCAGAGCTGCCTCTACCAGAGCTGCCTTTTGCACAGCTGTTTTCACCAGATCTGTCTTCTCCAGAGGTGCCTTCCCCAGAGCTGCCTCTACCAGAGCTGCCTTTTGCACAGCTGTTTTCACCAGATCTGTCTTCTCCAGAGGTGCCTTCACCAGAGCTGCCTTATCCAGGGCTGCTTTACCAGAGCAGCCTTATCCAGAGTTGCATTCTCTTCAGATGCCTTCTCCATGCATAACTTCCTTATGGCTTGCTTATCATTGGCTACCTTCTCCAGAGCTGGCTATTCTATGGCTGTCATCTACAGGACAAACCTCCTTATAGCTACCTTATCATTGGCTATATTTTCTCAAGCTACTTATTACATGCCTGCCTTCTCCAGAGCTGCCTTCCTCCGGATTGCATACTCAAAATCTGCCTTCTCCAGGCTTATCTTCCTTGCAACTACCTTTTATTTGGCTGCCTTCTCCATTGGTGATTTCTACACATCTCTGGGGTTGCCTTCTCAAGGAGCTTCCTTCTCTAGAGTTGTCTTCTTATAGGTTTTCTCTCTTGAGCTGCCTTCTCATGGGATGCCTTCTCCAGAGTTCTCTCAAGCCTTCTCATGGTCTGCCTTCTCAAGAATGGCCTTTTCTATGGCTGTCTACTCCAGGGCTATCTTCCAAACAGCTACCTTCCTTGGCTACCTTCTACACCCCTACATTCTGTAGTGCTGCTTTCTTCAGGACTGCCTACAGCTGCCTTCTTAAGGCTTATTTTCTCCAGGACTTCCTTCTCCGTGGCTCTTTTACCCCTCCTTCTTCAGAACTGTCTTATCTAGATCTAACATCTCCTTTTTTAGTAGTACATTCTCAAGGGCTCTCTTCTGCAGAGCTGCCTTCTAAAGAGGTCCTGATCTGTCCTATCTAGTGTTGACATTTTCAGAGCTACCGTACTACTGTACTTATAATAATATGTTAAAGAAATGAAGTAGCTTCATTGTTTACAGCCAATTAAGGGCTAACAAAAATAGTAATGCTGCCCAGGCAGAAAGTGAGTTTGTTTCCTGTGGTGTTACTTTTAAATCAAGATATTCTTTGCAAAGCTGTTTTGAGTTTGAGGGCTGATGGTCTCAGATTAGAGCCCTGGGGTGCCTGGATCACTTTCAGGGATACCGGATCTCCGGACGACTTGCGGGACTCCGACTGTCAACACGTTTACCTTTTGTGGGATTTCTTTCTCTCATTCTTTCTTACTCTTTTCCTCTGTGTGTGTTTTTCATCTAAAAATCTACAGGTGGGAGGGATGGAGACAAGTAGAGTGGAGTGCAGACAGTAATTAGATTGTAAATGCTTGCTGATATCTGGGAACCTCAGAGGGCAAAATCACAAAAAAGAAAAGGCGCATGCATCCTCATTAACAAGAAGGCCACCGACTCTGACTGCCCCCGCTTTCTTTTTTAACAAGCTGAAAATGACGAAATGATGTTCGCTGTTTCACATCTCGGTATGCAAGTTCAATTCGGCAATAAATCAACCCCTAAACAGAGATGCTCTAATGGACGGGTGGAGACAAAAAAAGACAGCGAGTGGCAGAAAGTTTCCGCAAACATCTGACCGCAGCAATCCAAATAGAAAATGACACATCGCCTGTTTTCATGGAACAAGTCATTTAATGATAATTACTGTTATTTGCAATATTTCAAACACACCAATTATGCTTGCCTGGAGCATTTTAATGTATTTCTCCACTCAAAACAGGGGTGTGTGTGAGAGAGAGAGAGCGAGAGAGAGAGAGAAAGAGAGAGGGGGAGAGGAAGGGAAAATACATTTGTCAGTGGAAGAATGAATAATTTGTCGACATTTTAAAAAAAAAAAACTTCCTTTGATAATGACAGTCTAAAAAAAACGTCTCTGAATATTTCTCGCATGACGCTGTTTACCGTTAAACATTCGGAAATGAAGCTTATACGTCCTTTCAGCCATATGAAACAAAAAACTTTTTGTCAACCAAGATTACATGCTTGTACACAATTTTTCCCGAGACGGAGAAAAAGAGGAGAAAGCAAAATGTCATCGTAGATAACATGACAAGAGACAGCACTGCTAATCCACTCCGAGTTACTCGAGTTCATTTCGTTTGGCCCGTGATCTTTTACCATCGGTCACACACTCCATCCAAACATTTCTCTCATTTATCTAGCATGCACTCTGACTCCCAGCCCATTCTCTTGCAAAACGCCTGAAAAGGAAGTGTTTCTCCGCTAAAAGATGGGGCTTTAAACTTTTTGGCATCAAAGAGTTTTTTTCATTAAGAACAGTATAATCCATAAAGCTGGTGGAACGAACAGGAACGTTCTCTGCCTCCGCACCAGTGTGAGCTGTCAATGACCCTGTCGGCCATCACAGCATGGAAGAAGAAAGCCTGAGTGAGAGGCGCATGAACACAAAACACCAGTAAAATGTTCAATTTCACGACCTGCTTTATTGATGCATCAGTCACCCTGCTTCTCTTTGCGTCTTGCTCTCACTCTCCAACCATTATGTTTCACACAAAAATAAACTTTTTTTTTTTTCAATTTAAAAAAAAAAAAAAATCGAGTTCTTGTTCTTCTGAAAAACCTACTGTATAACTTATAAACACACATCTACGGCCTGGTGCGGAGGTTGAGGGAGCACGAGTGAAAATACCAGAAAATATATCAGCTTTATTCCCGCCAGCACACAACGTTTTCACAACATTATAACAATCGATCTGTAGCATTACAGAAAGAAATGATTGCAGGATTGTAGTGGATTGGTCCCAGTAAGACGAGAACGAACTTGATGGACATGTGTTAATCGTCCAACTAAAAATGTCACAAGAATGATGAAGGAAAGATTGTAGTCTTATGAGAAAAGGCGAGAGATTAAATGCTCCGTAAAAGCAAACGTTCCTAGAAATTCCGAGGCTGGAATGTCTGTGTGCGACTGATTTATGGTGATGAGCAGTATGTGAAGAACAGAACACTCCGTGTCATGCAGTTACAGGAAGACAATCAGCAACACGGTGGTGCAACGGAATTATTTTCCTATCACAGTGCACGCTGAAATGCTTTATTCCTCTTACACCACGGCAGACGATACCT
This sequence comes from Pangasius macronema, assembly GCA_037577455.1. Classification (NCBI taxonomy): domain Eukaryota; kingdom Metazoa; phylum Chordata; class Actinopteri; order Siluriformes; family Pangasiidae; genus Pangasius; species Pangasius macronema. The sequence continues at coordinate 2,406,099 of CM074962.1, forward strand.
TCAGTAAACAAGTCAGTTCTTGCTATAAACAGTCATTTCATCACCAGCCTCTCTTTTGAAGATAATCTTCTTCTTCTTCTTCCGGCTTTTCCCTTCAGGGGTCTCCACAGCGGATCATCACTCTCCACCTATCCCTATCTTCTGCATCCTCATCACTTGCACCCACTAGCTTCATCTCCTCATTTATTACNAGAGAACCTCAACATCTTCAGCTCTGCTACCTCTAGCTCTGACTCCTGCCTCTTCCTCAGTGACACTGTCTCTAAAGCACAAGTGTTCCTAATAAAGTGGAAATACTTCTGTTTCTGTTCATTAACACTGAGCTTGCATTAGCATTCCACTCTGTCTCTCTGAGCCATGATAACTTTATCCCAAATGAAATGTCAAATGCTCTATCATCTCTCTCTCTCTCTCTCTCTCTCTCTCTCTCTCTCTCACACACACACACACACACACACACTTCTCCCACACATGCCTCCATCAGGCAGATTAATATTTCATATTGCTTAAAAGTTGGTACATCTGGTGCGGAGTATAATTCCATGTCGGCTAAAGTGTGTGTGTTCTTACGTCTCGCGCTAATGTCACATGTATAAAGGGTGCATTAGTGGCCTTTGGCACAGAAGGCGGGATATCACCGGCGCGCAGTGTCGCAGTGTAATAGGGGTTTGATTTACACCAGCGTCTCGGGATTACGTCGCTCAGAGAACACACATGTGTTTGATTTGCTGGGGATTTCGAGGCCAGACTGAAGCAGGATAAAGCCGGGGATTGTGGGATTGTTAAATGATGTGTGTTGTCTGTTCTGGGCTTGAGGACAGATGTGGAGCTGATGTGAAGTGCCGCTTCCACGTGGCCCTGCGGTTGCGCTCTTTTATTGGGAATAGGGGACTCCATTACTAACCACACGTCTGCAAGATTCAGTCCCATTGTCTGATCAAGGGAATGCAAACAGAACGCTGGCCGCCATTTTGTTTCTGATGAATCATTAGTATAGATAACACACTGGCAAAATTTCCCAAATGCTATTTGTGAGATAATAGCTAGAATTATCTTAGCTATTGGCTCTTATTAAATAATTTCTTTAGCAAACAATAATGCGTCATTTCTTGCTAATAAATAGAAAATTGTTGGTACTTTATGGATGTTTGTGGTTTCTCTGTGACGTGACAAGCTGTTTTTTTTCTCTTATTATCACACTAGATATCAGAACACTTCAATTTACAGCTTCTGTTGCACTGGAGACTCCTTCCATAAATGTGAAATAAACATCTCCTTACTTTAAGAAAACTTCATTATATCAACAATTACACTTTTTTTTTTGTAAGTTGTTAGGCAGGAGTCAGAGCTCGAGGTAGCAGAGCTGAAGATGTTGAGGTTCTCTTTGGGAGTGACTTGGTTGGACAGGATTAGGAACGAGTACATCAGAGGGACAGCTCATGTTGGACGTTTGGGGGACAAAGTTAGGGAGGNAGGAAGGCCAAAGAGGAGGCATATGGAGGTAATAAATGAGGATATGAAGCTAGTGGGTGCAGGTGTTGAGGATGCAGAAGGGAAAAAGCCGAGAGAAGAAGAAGAAGACCTTCACATATAGAAATGGGTCCCTAGTGGTCTAGCAGCTAAGGATCTTGCACTTTCACTGCAGTGGCCCAGGTTTGATTCCCAAGCAGGGAACCAACCCAGCCACTGGAAGTGTACTCTCAGTGCTGGTCCAAAGCCCGGATAAGGGCAGGTTGCATCAGGAAGGACATAAAACCTGTACCAAATCAAACATGCAGACCAATGATCTGCTGTGGCGACCCCTAATGGGGGCAGCTGAAAGAAAAACAACAATAACAACCTTCATATATAGAACTATTTCAGAAAAACTACATCAGTTTCAAAATGAATAAAAAATAGTGTCTATACACTCAACTGCAGGATTTTCATTCCAAAAGAACATCAACTGAAATGATTCCTGTAAGCATTCATGTTATTTTTGTTAAATATACATTTGTCTGTATTAAAAATGGGAGGCAAATTGGATTTGATTTAATCATTTAGCTATATGGTTCATGATCTAGAAACATTTATAGTGAGCATTGTACTTTAGCTAACTGAACTTTGATGACAGATTACTTTGCCTGGGCATGTATGGAACAAGTATGTTGTATCCTTTTAAAAGTTAAGTTATTTGTGCCAGTTTATTGGACTCCAAACTGATAATGTTTTAAAGTTTACTTGAATATTTGCATACAAATGTACTGTAGCATTATTTCTAATCTACATCACTGTACATTTTTTATACTGACATTTTCAGCATGTTGGGACTCCTACTAGGAAAAACAGAATATGAATGAATGAATGAATGAATGAATGAATGAAGGAAGGAAGGAAGGAAGGAAGGAAGGAAGTAATGTAATGTCTTGATTACATAATAAACCTATGATAGACTGGCACACATAAACATCCCAAGGTAATCACAAGGTGCGGCAAGAATTTAGCCAATGACTTGATTAAATGGCTCGTGTTGTCCTGATGTTCTCATGTTACTGTGTAATATTCCACTATCTACTCCTACTATTTAGTAACAGTTTAATGTACCACACACTTGTGCCAATGTAAATGCTTGTTTTCTATTAAATAAATGAGAATATTTTTCATGTATAGTCCATTGCTTGCACATTTTAAACACACAATGTAAACATACAGTCCCCTCCAAAAGTATTGGAATGGAAAGGCCTATTCTTTTGCTTTTGCTATACACTGCAGACATTTGAGTTTGAGATGAAAAAGATGAATGCATGGCCATAGATCAGAATTTCAGCTTTCGTTTGCCAAGACAGGCATATGTGATCAATGAGGTCATGTGATGTGCAGGGTCTGATGCTAACATGACACTATGGCATATGCAAAAAATAAAATAAAATAATAATAATAAATAAATAATCCTACACAGATATCACATTCATATTATAACAAATTTAATACAGGAAGGAACAGGCACACGCCATCTATCCAACTTCACATAGCGTGATTTAGCTAACAGGTACATACGATATGGGTCGTACACACCTGCAACAAAGTTGGAGCATATAAGACAAAAATGGAAGTGACTGGTGAAGCCAAACTTTTTCAAGCAAGACAAAACTTCCCATAAATATAGTGAAAGAAAGATCTGGATGTATATAGAGTGGGAGGCTGGCCTCAAGTGCTTACAAGGCAGTCTCCCATAATGGGTAGATAATCATCTGTCAGCAGTAATTGGTCACAGCAAAGGAGAACAAAGAGAAACAAAACAAAATATAACTGTTAAAATTACTTGGTAATAAGAGTTGTTCCTCATTAGTATTAGTTTGTAGTAGCAAAAATGCAAAGTTGATTCCTTAAAACTCCAATAAAGCAACTGTTTTTGTATGAAGCAACACTTTTTGTATAAATCAACAATTTTCAGTTCAGTTCAATTATTTCCAGTAGTAAAGTCTCATCAAGATCCAAAGCATAATTACCAGCTTATGTAGCTGTTAAAATATTGGGGGGGTGGACTTCAAAACAAAAATACTTAAAAAGGTCTGCAGGAAACACATGTGATAGTCCCTTGAAACACAATTTTAGCTGATTAAACAGATGGAATCAGGTGTGGCTCCTGCTTGGTTGGAATGAAAACCTGCACGCACATTGGCCACACACACACACACACACACACACACATTACATTACAAAATAAAATAAATTTTGTTGTTTACATAGCAATACATTGTTTGTTTGTTTTTTATTTTTTTTTAGAGTTTTACATTTTTTGTACAGTATTTATTCATGAAAAGTTCACTGATTTCATGTAAAAACAAAGGTACTTTTGAAGGTAGACAGTATTTTATGCAGCAAAACTGGTTTAGGTTTACAAATTGTTACAGTAAAAATAACAAGGTTTGTATTACTAGTTATAGTGTTTTGATATTTTGAAATTTTTTCCCCCATATTTCCATTTGCAGTTTTTTACTATTTAACAGTATTTCACCATAAATTACATGGACATTTTTACAGTGCACAGTTAAGTGCAAAAAGCATGTTAAAAGTAACTAAATGTAAATTTTACAATTTATCTTCAAGGTAATTATTCCCAGAAATTTTAAATATGTGGGTGGATCAAGAAACAGGCCAACAATCCAAAACCTGAGGTGAATGAACAGAAAAATACTTTGAAAAGACTTGCATGAAAGAGGTCAAAATTTTGAACCTCATGGCACTCTCAGAAAGCAGTATTAAAGAGAGGATCAAAAACATGGTCATAGTAAAAAAAAAAAAGAAAAAAAAAAAAAAGAGGTTGATAGCAGCTATAACGGTAAATGGTGGACAAGTTATAGTAGAATTATATCACATTTAGAAGGGGAAAAGAAAAAATTGGAACTGAAATTTTCATAGTATTATGACTTTTCTGCTCTCAAACACTTATGTTTCTGCTCAGATTTCTCATGGACATCTTGTCTTGGATGGCAGCTCATCACCAAAAACTAAATCCCAATAAGACTGAGCTGAGAAATATCCCTGGAGATGCATCCAGATATCAAGATCTTGTCATCTCCCTGGAGGACTCACACCACCTGACAACACCCACAAACATAGTTTATTTCTGGACAACTTCATCTTTTTTCCTCATATTGCTAGCCTGACTTGGTCGCATATATGTCTCCTCTACATCATCAAGATGGTCCTGCCTTTCCTCTCTGTGGAGGCCACTCAAGTGCTTGTTCAATCATTTGTTATCTTAAAATTGGACTACTGCAACACACCTTTACCTGTATGCCATGAACCCTGCAACTAACCCATAATGCAGCTACATGACATTTGCCACATCACCCCACTGATGCATTCCCTCCACTGGCTTTCTGTAGCTGCATCAGATTTACAACACCAACAACAGCCAAAAGCAGACCAGTCTACACCCATCAGAAACACATATCAAATCTCTGCTCTGTACCATGTTTGCCTTGCCTTTTAGTACTAGAATGAGAATGTTTCCTTTAAAGACTACAAATGTCAGATAACAAAAATTGTAGTAATACACAAAAACAGTGGTACACAAAAAAGTAAAAACTTTCAGAGGGTGGAGTTTACTGAGGTGGACTTTTCAAGGCAAACATAAATTCTAAGAGCTATGAAGTTCAGTGACCTGTCTTTTTGTATTTTGTTTTAGGGCTTTATCATGGCTTTTGTCTGATGGGCTACATTGCTGTCTGATTACAATAAATATTACATAATACAATAATATGGAATCATGTCTTTTTTACTGTGGTAAAGTTTCATACTCAGACAGATATTTCTGGTCTATATTTCTGGTCTGCCAAACTACTGTAAGCCTACATGTTTTGTCAGCTTGCTGAAACACCAAGAGATTGTCATTTGGTTGCAGTCAAACAGGGATAGACTTGGGTAGAACAGCTCCTCTGTTTCCTCTGTTCTGGAAGTAATATATTAAGAAAACAAACAGACAACACAATTTGCAAAATGCTAATTTAAGTACTTTAGGAAGAGGTAGGTCTTTAGACATCATTTGAACACTGCCAGTGACTCAGCTGTTCAGACATCTAGGGGAAGTTCATTCCACCACCTAGGTGCCAGAACAGAGAAGAGTCTCGTTGCATGCCTTCCTTGGTACCCTGAGAGATGGTGGGACCAGTCGAGCAGTTCTAGAGGATCAGAGGGAGCATGGTGCAGTGCAGGGTGTGATAAGTGCTTTAAGGTAGGTGGGTGCTGGTCTGTTTTTGGCTTTGTAGACAAGCATCAGTGTTTTAAACCTAATGCAGGCAGCTACAGGAAGGCAGTGGAGTGTAGCAATGGGGTGGTGTGGGAGAAGTCCATGATCTGTGTAGTGAGCCAACAGTGATAAGGGAGCTGGACAACCTGGGAGGCCGTTACTAGCAGGGCTATAACCTGGGCTGATGTGGAAGATTCCTCTTCCTCTTGTGGAAGATGAAGCTGAACTTGCTCATTAGGTACACATACAATACTCTCCCAAGCCCTAGAATCCTGCACATTTGGCACAGTTCAGGGGCAACTTGCCAACTATGTGATTTCCAGAACCAAAGTTTGCAGCCATTTTCTCCAGCTACAAAGCAGCATTGACTCAGGGCCGGTCCAGGTGGCATCCACTTCATCCACACTAGAACTTTGTATTGTTCAATGTTGCACTGTCCTTTACTGTGCCTATTGTCCTGTTTTAGGAAATGTGTGCTTGTGCTCCTGGAGGAACATTGTTTTATCTCAGTATATATTGTACCAGCTGTATATAGTTGAAAATACTATAAAATCCACTTGACCACTTGATCAAGACTGTGTCCTGCGGAGGCTAGCAGAGGTCTTAGAAGCACACAGACTGTAACAATACAATGGCTGATCCATTTCTTGGAGCAAGAAAGTGGGGCACAGAACATCACTCAGAAGGAGCGGTTTGTCCTGGCACATGGATGGAAAGTTGGACCTGAGAGCTGACCTCAACTAACAACTGAAGTCTGCCAGGCTAGTTATCATGGAAGAGCTCAACATCAATGGAGGCAGCCTTTGAGAGGAAAAAGTACAGGAAGCTGACAACTGAATGCAGAGAAGCAGGGTGGGAGGCATTCACCTACTCTGTAAAGCTGTAGAGGCTTCACTGAGACATCCACTCAGCACTTTCTGAAGTCACTTGGAATCTCTGGGAGCTTGCTGAACAGGCAGCACAAGGAAAGTTCTGGCTAGGGTCAGCTGCAGGGAGAGGTGGGGAGACATCCTTACTGCTGCTCCACCACCTTGAGCTGTTCCTGGATTAATGGAGTGCAACATCAGTGAAGGGTGGCTCCTGGCGGAGGACCCTGCAGCTGGCGTTATGGCACCATCGGAGGTGCGACAGACAATAATGCCCAGTAGGTTTCTAATATCTGTGCTCCTATCTTGAATATGGCATCAAAAGAAGAATTGACTGATTCAAGGTTAGTAGAACTTTTTCTTCAAAAATACTCTGAGAATCTGAATCTGAAACATTGGGGCCATCACTAAAGTGCAGAAAACACATTAATAGTGTTTGATTTCAGTAGAGTCTTCCTGCACGGGAGCCACTCTAATCAACTACTGTCAACTACACAGACAAACTGATTAGCTGATGTTTTTCAATTCAAAAGAATTAGAATATATGGTTAGAACAATAGCTCAAAAACTGGTTGTACTTTTGGAGCAGTCAGCATACAACAGCAGGCAGCATACAACACTCACTAGTCGGGTTAGGGTTAGAGTTCAAGCCTAGGGGCCCCCACCACCCTAAGTCCACCCCACTTAGGGTGCTACCCAACTCCACATCTCCGATCATCACTTGATATCACCATCACCCTCCCTATCCTGTCTAAAACAAACTATCAATACTTCTCTCCCACTCTTCAAAACCTCCACTCTATCCCCCTTCCTTCATAGCTTCCTGCATCCTATCATCCCTTCCAGACCCTGACATCTTTTCCTCCCTACCACTGGAGTTAGCCACAGACACTTTACTCTCCTCACTTTCTTCATCCATGGACTTCCTCTGCCCTCTATCCTCTAAACCCAGGAAGATTTCCTACCCTGCTCCTTGGCTACTGGATGTGTTATGCAGCAATCATAGAGAATTAAGAACAGCAGAGAGAACATGGAAGAAATCACAACAAATCTTGGTTCTTGCTCACCTGTCTAAATTCTCATCTGAAGCGACTTCTGCTTATACTGCCTTCTACAAGAAAAAGCTGGAAATTTCTGCAAGAACATCTTTTCTTCACTACTCAACCCACCAGCTCCTCCTGCTCTGTCCTCCCTGATTGCTGAACCTTTTTTGTCACCTTTTATGAGGAGAAAAAAAAATCTGAAAAAAATCTGCCAGACCTTCACTACTACCCCAACTCCTACACTACACACTCAGGGTTCCCCTTCTCCTTTGCTGGCACCTTTTTCTAAACTAGAAACAAAAGCAATCCTGCAAGTCATCTTGTCCTGCAATCCTACCACAATCCTGGATCCAATTCCTTTCACAATGCTCCAGACCATCTCTCAAGACCTCCTCCCCTTCATCACTTCTATCATCAATGGCTCCACATCTGGTCATGTACCAATTGCATTCAAGAGAGCAAGGGTCATTCCCATCCAGAGGAAGCCCACTCTGGATCCCTCTGACATCAGCAATCAGCGGCCAGTATCACTTCTTTCTTTTCTTTCTAAAATCCTTGAATGAACTGTCCACAATCAACTGTCTCTCTATCTACAGAACAATATCCAAGATTCTAACCAGTCTGGCTTCAAAGCGGCACATTCCACAGAGACTGCCTTTTTGGTCATCACTGATAAGCCACATGCTGCTAGATCAGCCAAACTGTCATCAGTCCTCATCCTCCTTGACCTTTCAGCAGCATTATACACAGTAAACCTATCTTGTCCACCCTCATGAGTCTAGGAATTCATGGTGCACCATGGCAGTGGTTTGCTTCCTACCTGGAAGGTTGGTCATATCAGATGACAGCTGCCCGCAGACTCTCCACTGGTGTCCCACAAGGCTCAGTACTTGGTCCTCTTCTGTTCTCACTCTATACTCAATTTCTTGGTGCAGTCATATCTTCACATAGGTTTTTATGCCACTGCTATGCAGATGACACTCAGCTCATCCTCTCCTTCCCTCCCTCAGATACTCATGTTTCTGCTCAGATCTTAGCATGTCTGGCAGACATCTCATCATGGATGATAGCTCATCAGCTGAAATTTAATTGCAGCAAAACTGCACTGCTGTTCATCCCATGTGATTCACCACCCCATTGCTATGCTCCCTCCACTGGCTTCCTGTAGTTGCCCACCTACAAAGCAAAAAACGAACCAGCACCCACCTACCTCAAAGCACTTATCCCACACTGCACCATGCTCCCTCTGACTGACATGCTCAAAAAGTCCCACCATCTCTCAGGTTACAGGGAAGGCATGCATCAAGACTGTCCTTTGTTCTGGCACCTGGGTGATGGAATGAACTTCCACTAGATGTCCAAACAGCTGAGTCACTGGCAGTCTTCAAACAACGTCTAAAGACTTACCGAATACTTACCGTAGACATCTTGAATACATCAGGCTTCTTTACAAAATATGTCCTCCTGATTTCCCAACATGGCATTGGGGCGTGTGCATTGCGGTGGAGAGGCTGAACTGTGTGGGATGCTGAAGAGTGCATCAGGAAGAGAGACTTCTGGCCAACAGTCGCTGAGATACTCAAACTTAATAAACATAGCATTTCCCTGTGGAACATGCTTGGTATGCATGATCATCTGGGTTCAGCGTAAACACTTTTCACCCCCCCCCCCCCCATTTTCCATGTCAAACCATTTTCTTTTCATCTCACTTAATTTATAGCTAATTCACCTTTTCTGTAATTTCTCTCCAAATTTTAGCCTTTTTGAGTGGTGGTACACAGCTAAATAGTTTTATTGGTGCTTTCAGGTCTCTGTGAGCTTTGCCTTTTGTGGAGTTTTATGGGTGTCACTAAATGACTGTGGCATGTACGTGATTTGCATTTTACACGTGATTGACAATCATCACCTTATGCATATGAGTACACAGAAGATTTCAACCTCAAACATTTTTTGTTTTTAGACCCATAAATTGGAAAAAAGCATGGCTTTTACCATTACATTTTGCATCCACATTAAAGTCTAATAAGTTTGTCTGAAAATTCTACACAATATTTACCCCACAAACAAGATAAGAGATCATTTCAGAAAGGCAATTTTAGCTGCAGCTTTTGTCAAGTTGATTGTGAGTACAGCATCTTCTGTGGATTGTCACTGACTCTAAATTTTGGTTAGACCTTTCAATTTTCACTTCAAAGAAATCAAATGATAATTTTAATTTAAAGTTATGTGATGTAATATGCTATTTCTCAGATACATATTCTGATATTGAGTACATTTGGGAATTATCATATTAATGGGTTATACTAACACCTGTTACATTTTTGGCTATTATAAAAGTCTTTACAGCTTGTATCTTGGTACGTGCCTTTTATGTGTTTATAAATCGATTTATTTTGCATTAAAACCACAGCACTGGGGGAACAGGTAGTGTGTTTGTGCTCCTGCTCCTTTAAGAGCGGTTCCTCTCACGTGTTGCAGCGCCACAGGTTTGCTACCTGTCTTTGCGTGACAGCAGTGGGCTCGCGCACAGCACAGGCTCGCGCTCTGCGCTCAGCGCTCAGGAACGCGCGGAAACGCGAGTAGCGCTGAATGGTTCCCAGTGTAGCCCCACCCCCTGAGCCGAGCTCACACGTTTCCACAGTGTTATCAAGTGGACTCGCGTCTGAACGGCGGAGAGAATTAAAAGACGCTCGCTCTGCTTCTCTGTAAGTTCTCCAAACCCGGGTGTCGACCATGCTGGACCCGTCCTCCAGTGAAGAATCTGAGGCGGAACTTCCACCAGAGGATGAAGTGGCGGTTAAAACTCTGGGTGAAAAACTCCCGGAAAATACGGAAAAAACCGAAAAGACTGCCGGAGCTGTGCGGACGCAGCAGACCAAGAAAGCAGTTCCTCCTTCTCCTGAGGACGAGAAGAAAAGCGAGCAGGAAAGACTTCAGAGAGAAGAAGCGGAGAGGAAAAGCAAACTGCAGATTTATGTGTTTGTGCTGAGGTGCATAGCGTATCCTTTCAATGCCAAACAGCCGACAGACATGGCACGGAGACAGCAGAAGGTGAGTGTATGTTCAGAGCAAGTGAAAATAAACACCTGTTCCACAAGGCGCATTTCTCCCACTACCTCTCTCTCTCTCTCTCTCTCTACAAGTCCAGTTGAAAACAAGAACACAGCCACTGCAGGCTTTTCTCAGCTCAGTGTTTGTTACTTCTCTGCACACAGAGCCAAGTGTAGACTTAAATGACTTCCATTTCAATCCAAAAGGGTATTAAACTACACACTTCCTTGTAATTTCTCCTGAGAGTAAAGCTGCAAAAGGACACTATGCACCTTTCTAAGTAAAAGATACATACTAAAGATACAAAAGGTACCACCCCAGAGACAAAGAAAGAGTGTAGTAAAGGAGAAAGGAGATGTACAACTTTATGTTTAAGCTCTAGACCTTTATGGCTGTGCTCCTGCCTAGATTTTCCACCAGCTTTTACAGTTCATGTTTTCTCACCTTGCATCCACTCTGGTCAACTTCAGGCTATAAGAATTATCACCATTACTGTATTTTTTTTTACTAAGCAAACTCAAGTTAACTCCATGCCACGACAGATACCACTGTCTTATTAACATACTGCAAACAATAGCAATAGAAGCACAATGCACTATGAATATTTAGGGTGGTAAAGGGCAATTCCAACTTCATGACTGTGATATTGAAACCAGACTTGACTTGAAAAGTGTCTAATTGCATGCACATGCTTAGCTTCAAAGAAGGACTGAACGGATTTGATGTTTCATGTGATCGTTCACAGGAAATAAGATATTCATTTAGATGTTACAGATATATAACAGTTTATCAGTGCTGTCATGCGGTTACCCACATGAGCCGAGTATTTTGGGATGAACTCTGTGTTAGTCCTTTGCAGTAAAATATGAAGTGTAAGTTACTGTATAAAAACGACTTTAATGAAATATTTGTTTCAGTATATGTTACTGAGGAAAAATCTGCCATTATGGATGTGACATATGTGACACTATAGCAATCACAGAGTTGTGTGATTGACTGTTTTAGGACAACTCATTCATGCATCTTCAGTAACTGCTTTATCCTGGTCAGGGTTGTGGTGTAATCAGAGCCTGTCTTGGGAACACTGGGCATGAAGTGGGCATATATCGAGGACGGGACGCCAGTCCTTCTCAGAGTACCATTCACACACAAGCTCACAGCTAGGGGCATTTTAGAGTAGACGGTCCATTTCCTCAAGAGAACTAGATGGAAACCCATGGGGACCTGTGCAGATTTCCAGACAGACAGTACAATAAGCTCAGGATTGAACCAGGGACCCTGGAGCTGTGAGATAGCACAACTGCACACTTTTATATGCAAACTGATATGGGAATTAAGAATAAACCAAGAATTAAGGTAAATATTGACTTGAATGGCAAATTAGTTCCAACACAACCAGCTTTATTTTTCCAGGGTACACTTGGCATTTGCACCGAATTACCCTACTTGCCCTAGCTGCATTTTTACATTTTGAAATACAAATGTTTTAAATGTCTTAAGTTTGTGTAAAGCACTTACACTGTTATCTAAAAGTGATGCCAAGGTGTGACGGACAAAGTCATATGTCCAAAGGAATGATATTGTAGGATACAGGTTGTCTCAACACATGGCTGGCATCTTTATGCTGTGGTTCTGCTTGTTCTTCTCTGACTTAGATGTTTATTATAGCCCCTTTGCATGTAATGAATTACTTTTTCAGCATCTAATTTACTGTAGTCCTTTACACTTGCACATTGCTGCTCTGTTATTCAATGCTGATATTTCTGTGTGAAAATGCATCCATGATCGCTGAAAAATTGTTTCCTGTGTGTAGTTGTGTGCTTCAGCATTGTAGGGTGGTCGGTGCAGTGACTAAAGAAGCAGCAAAAATGGCAAAAAAAAAAACCCTCAAAAAATGTCCATGGAAAGTTTGTTTTTAATTCTGCATGCCACAAATTCCAAAAAGGTGCAACAAGGACCATAGCAAAATGTCCATTGTAAATCAAAATTTCACTAGAAAAAAAAATCTCAAACACAAAAGTAAAAAGGAAAAAAAAAACTAACAAAAGAAACTGTTCAAAATACAACTCAATACATAACAAAAATGGGGTACACGGTTGGCTACTGGTCCAACAAACACCCTTTCTTTTCTTCCAAACATTTTGTCTGTTCTTTTATAGTTTAGTCTCCTCCTTCATTTTCAAACTGACCAATAGTAACCCCTCATCAGTTACTAACTACATTTTACATTTCACAGAGGATTTATAACCTTACAGACAATACCTTGATAAT
>CM074962.1:2429695-2440924 GCA_037577455.1 Pangasius macronema
ACCAAACCTTTACAGATGAGCTACCACTCCTCTCTAGGCATCTCTGGGCTTCTCTATGCTTTTATAGGTTTGTCTAGTCTTCTCTAGACTTCTCCAGGCTTATATAGGCTTCAATGGTCTTCTCTATGCTTCTCTAGGCTTCCTCTAGGCTTCTCAAGTCAAGTCAAGAGGCTTTTATTGTCATTTCAACTATATATAGCTGACTCAATACACAGTGAAATGAGACGTCTTCTCTGGTCTTATCTAGGCTTCTCCGGCTTTCTCTAGGCTTCTTTGGGCTTCTCTGGCCTTCTCTATGCTTCTCTAGGCTTCCTCTAGGCCTCTCTAAGCTTCTCTGGCCTTCTCTATACTTCTCTAGGCTTCCTCTAGGCTTCTTTGGGCTTCTCTAGGCTTCTTTGGGCTTCTCTAGGCTTCTCTAGGCTTCTTTGGGCTTCTCTAGGTGTCTCTGGGCTTCTCTAGGCTTCTCTGGCCTTCTCTAGGCTTCTTTGGGCTTCTCTAAGCTTCTCTAGGCTTCTTTGGGCTTCTCTAGGTGTCTTGGGCTTCTTTAGGCTTCCATGGGCTTCTCTAAGCTTCTTTGGGCTTCTCTAAGCTTCTCTGGGCTTCCCTATGTGTCTCTGGGCTTCTTTAGGCTTCTATGGGCTTCTCTAAGCTTCTCCGGCTTTCTCTAGGCTTCTATGGCTTTCTCTAGGCTTCTTTGGGATTCTCTGACCTTCTCTATGCTTCTTTGGGCTTCTCTAGGCTTCTTTGGGCTTCTCTAGGCTTCTATAGGCTTCTTGGGTTGGATGCACATCTTCCCCATATGATGATTGGGAGATCTCTCAAAGGGGCGGAACCTTGTAACCAACTGCCAATCGCTGAAAAGAACATGACTAACTCTCAATCCTAGACATATCAGTGCCAATCAGAGTCGCAGCTCACTGTCACTGTCACAAGAAGTCACTTTAGACTAACCGACCAATTGTCGAATCGACGAAAAATCGACGACTAGAAAAAAACTAACGAAAACTTTATCTTTTGATGCTGTGACTTATGAGAAGAGACTGAGCGCACACCGATATACAGCACAGACACAAACGTCTGTAACACACACCTGTGCTTCCCTCATTTCAAAATCCACCAGGTGCCATTTAGCAGTGAGGACCTTTCAGATGTCGCTCGGTTTCACGTGAAGAGATCGTCAGAAAGAAAGCAGAAGCACTACAGAACACATTGCTGTCTTTATTAGAGCCTAAACCGGCAATAATACTGAAAAACGTCAACTCAGAACAGATGGTGGCAACCCACGGCTTTTTTTTTTTTTTTTTTTTTTTTTTTTTTTGTAAGAGTACATTAACTCTCGTTTTTTTTTTTTTTTTAAATGTGGCATGAATAACATCAATAAAAGGGGAAAAAAAAGAAATATACAACTTATATTACACTGTGTTATGAACAAAATATAAATCTATACCTCTATGTTATATTTACATAATTATCTTTTAGCGATTTTTCAAGTTGAGATGGTAGGATTTTTTTTAAAGAATGCAAGTGTGTGTGTGTGTGTGTGTGTGTGTTTTAGTTTTAATTTTCACTTTTGTTTTGAGCTCCACCCATGACTTTGATTGTCTTATCTATTATTATTCATACCAAAAGAAACCTCATGCTTTATATATAATAAATGATTGACAGCTTTAGACCCTGTCCTTCATTGTATGTATGATTGTAAAGGGTCCTGATTGTGATTGGAAAAAAAAATAATAAAAATAAAAATAAAGAAATACACAGCAGGATGGAAATGTGATTATAAAAGGTCCGGGCATGGGGTGGAGCTAAAACAAATCCCTCATGGCGTCCCGTAGAGATTACATTTCTGATATAAGACACTCGGTGGAGCATCACATGAGCTTCTTCCAATTTTTCATATATATATTTATTGTTATAATTATCTTTATCGCGTCCAGACTTTAGGACTACAAATGTGTCTTTTTTTTTTTTTTTGGGGCGATCAGTGAGATTCCACCGAGTCTCGACAGGACTACAGATCCCAGTAAACATCCTGAACGTCGTCTTCACTGATATCAGGGTCGAATAAAATCACTGATAAAACAAAAAGGAATAAAAAAAAGAGGTCAAAAATTTCACATTGTACATAAAACCATTAAAAACAATAAACAAAACAAAACAAAACAAAAAGTGATGTTCTTCTTGTTTTTTTTTTTTTTTCTCTGAATGTCCAGAGTCCTAGTGCTTTCAGAAACGGGTTCAGGAGTTCATGAATGGTGGAGAAAAAAAAAAAAAAAAAAAAGAAAAAAAAAAGAAAAAAAAATCCTTCATTTCAGCAGTTCCTTGTGATCGTTTCTGAGATATACCGGCATAGAAACAGGATTAATCGACTGAAAATTAATCAAATAAAATAAAAAAAAGGTAAAGCACAGAGTAATTAGATCTACATACCTACCAGCTAAATATAACGCTTTATAAAGCAGTTTTTATCATGTAAATTATAATAATTAAAAAAAAAACAAAACAACAACCAAGAAGAAGAAGAAGAGGTGAAAAATAAATTATACTGTACATAACTTACTAAACTTAGAAAAAAAACCCAAACAAGCTGACCATCTTTATAATTATTGTTAATAATATTATTTTTTTTACACTAGAGGCAGTCTGAATATATATAAAAAAAATTAAAATACAGTATTCAAATACAAAATAAAAGTATCTGACATGCAGAGTGTGAAAACTCAGAGCGCTCCTCCGATCAACAGCCAAGATTTCGACAGCAGAGTGACGGAAAATAAAAAATCAGCAGAAAAGAAACATGCAGAACACACGACACGAGAGCTCGAACCTCACTGCGTTAGTACCTTCGTTTTTTTTTTTCAAAAAAAGGGGGCGGGGCTAGGCATGGAACTGTGAGATCAGATTTCGGCCAATCGGAGCGCTCGGAGAGTGCGACGTGTTCGGCTGGAGAGAGGAAATGACGATGAGGACGACGAGATGGCGCTTGAGAGGACGGGGGTGTCGGTGTACACCGTAGCTGTCGATCAAAGCGTTGCCGTGGCAACACGGTCCCTATACGGAGCAACGGGAGGCAAACTGATAAGGGTGATATTGCGGGAGAGGGTGGTGCGAGGGTAATTAAAGGAAGGGATATCGGTGAGGGGTTAGTGACACACTCGCTCACACACACACACACACACACACACACACACACACACACACACACACAGAGTTCTTCAGTGCTCTGGAGGTTTCCTTGCTTAAGCAATAGTGTGGGCGTCTATAAAACCCCTCCATTCTCTCTCTCTCTTTCTCTCTCTCTCTCTCTCTCTGTTCAGCGCCAAACTCTAGTCTATGGAGATTCTTCCTCCACATGTTCTCCATCTCTGTTTCTCTTGGAACCGTGAGGCTCGGCGTTCTCCATAATGGTGAAAACAGTCTGTTTAGTTACAGAACTGAGGGACCGAGACGGAGCAGAGAGGCTGGATCTCAATTCTGCAGTCTTTGCCTTCTCACAGGAACACGTTGTTTTTATTCCCATCCTGCTGCCTTGCTTTAGGCCTGTTTGTGGATTGAAATGTGTGTGTGTGTGTGTGTGTGTGTGTGTGTGTGTGCGTGCGTAATCAAATAAAAACCGATCCGAACGATTATATACGGGTCACTGGATTTCATAAGTGCCGAAAAAAAGCGTACAGGAGTGAAACACAGCCCTCAACATGTCCCCGACTGACATTCATGCAAAAAGCATGAATTACGAAGTGTGTGTGTGTGGATATGTGTGTGTGTGTGTGTGTGTGTGTGTGAGAGAGAGATACAGGATCCAGAGAAGGGGTTTAACACCTAACACAAGCAGGAAATTCTTTAAAAAAAAAAAAACTAAAAGCAAAATAATAAAAGGTAAAGTGTTACTCCTGTCTGGTGCTTTTTTTTTTTTAAAAACGTCAAAAGCAGGAAAATAAACGTGTTTTTTTTCTTTTATCTCTATAAGCACAAAAACAACAAATCACATTCACAAGCCACTTGTTGGCACCGTGTACCTGAGTGAGAATATTATAGAACCCAGAAAAAAAAATGTCCATTTATAGACAAGCAGGTCCACCGTTTTAAAGTGACAGGCCGCCGAACAGGTCCTGTTTTTATTATAATAAGTTTTTTTGTGTGTGAAAGTTTCCTTATCTTATCATATCTTACTTTCTGTAGCTTACTCGAGATGTGTTCGCTCATGAGTCTCACGTGACGTCCGACGTTCTCACTTAGTGTAACAGTTACTCTGACACGTCCTGTGCTTTACTGCTGCTGGTATCAGGGAGGGGTTAGGACGGGGGTTGTGGGTGTGGCTCTTCTTTCCGAGTTCTGATTGGGTGGAATAGAGGCGGGGGCGGGACAAGAAACGAGGGATCAGCTCCAAAAAAAGTGTTTGTTTTTTTCGATTTACTGTGTGACGTGGTTTTCGCTGTCACTGCCGAAGTCTCCGTCGTCGTCCTCGTAGTCGAAGTCGTCGTAGGCGTCGCCGTTGCTCTCGTCCATCCGCAGCACCTCCTCTTTGATGCGAGGCTCGTCCCCCTTGCTGATGCTGAGGTACGAGGGCGGGCCGGTGGGCGGAGCTGGCTCGGGGCTGCTGGACATGCTCGAGTGCTCAGACGGCATCTGAGGGGACGGCATGCCCGCCATGGACAGAGCGCCGGGGTAGACCACGGGGCGGCTCCTCTCGCCGTTGACCCGGACGACGGACATTGTGTGTGTGTGTGTGTGTGTGTGTGTGTGTGTGTGTGTCACACACACACACAGGGTTATAACAGTGTTATTTGATTACATCAGAATCAAAGTACATACATATATGATATATTTATTAACAAACATGAGTGATAATCACTGGTGACGTTTTCTGTAAGGAGATGTTAATTTGACATTTATGGAAGGAGTCTCCAGTGCAAGCACTTCGTAACAGTCAGAGTTAAAGCTGTCGCTTTTCCTTCTGTACATTTTCTGACATCTTCGGGAAGGCGGAGTTTCCACTTTTATGGTTAATTGGTAACACAAAAATGTCACGCTGTGTCTTTTTTTTATTTTTATTTTTTATTAACTTCAGGAGAGAGAAACATAGCTGCTACGACGCGAGTGAGAACGGGAACCAAGCTGTTTCGTGGACGTTCCACAACGTTAAATGTAACTTTAAATGGATAAAAAGTGTGTTGTGTTGTTATATAATAAATAAAAAGGATAGCATTGGGAAATTGTGGTGTAAGAGTCTTGAGGAGTTAGTTGTGTGAATCACAGTGGTGTGGGACTGGGTCAGTGGGACAGTAAAGGGAATACAGATGGTTTTAGCGTCTCACCCCACAGTGAAGTACTGACGCATCTCCTGTCTGCGGCTGCGCATGATGGCCTTGTACTCGCCGATGCGCAGCTTCTTGCCGTCCACCAGGCAGGTGCGCTTGGGCCGGGGCTTGTACTTGTAGTCGGGGTATTTCTCCAGGTGCTGCTTGCTGAGACGCGCCTGCTCCTCGTAGTACGGCTGCTTCTCCAGATTAGTCATAGCCTTCCAGCGAGAACCTGGACACGGCATGAAGACACACACACACACACACACACACACACGTACATTAACACCTCTTTACTGAACATCAATCACACATTTTTTTCCAAAGCTGGGCCATAAAGAGGTGTCGCACCTCATTGTTTGGTCTAATGAGCACCTCTGGCTGGAAGTGATGTCAAATAGAGCGAGGGATTCTGCCCTCC
This sequence comes from Pangasius macronema, assembly GCA_037577455.1. NCBI lineage: Eukaryota > Metazoa > Chordata > Actinopteri > Siluriformes > Pangasiidae > Pangasius > Pangasius macronema. Next base: position 2,435,417 of record CM074962.1, read on the forward strand.
TGTACCACACACACACACACACACACACACACACACACACACACACACACACACACTCTCTGACGTGCGTCATTATTCCAGGTGACAGCAGGTTAAGTGGGCCATTCACGCACTCCATCTAATTACCAGAGCTCAATAAGTGTACCTGTGGCCTGTGCTGCTTATTCTCCATTAATGCACACACACACACCCACACACACACCCACCCACCCACACACACACATACACACACACACACACATACACACACACCCACCCACACACACCGAATAATCTCACAGAGGGCAGTACATGCTCATATGCATGTGTATATATAGTATATGTCTAAGTGTGTGTGTGTGTGTGTGTGTGTGTGTGTGTGTGTACTAGTCTGGGGTGAATTTACACTCTCCTACTGTGTGTTTAATGGGAAAAAGCTGTCAGCGCTGAGCCTGACACGCAGCCGGCGCTGCGCAAAAGGAGAAACTCCTTCTGTTAACAATTGAGAGAGCGGGAGCCTTATTAAAACCAGATTTCCCGGCGTTATAAAATGCTTAGGAGCTCTTTAAAATGTCAAACACAATCCCAGAGGTCTGGAGAAAATGTCAGACAGACTGGAGTGCTTGTTTAATGCATAATGAATTATATCATCATCGGCCGAGTCGGCTCTCCGGAGCGATTCATTAGGCAGCAGTTACACAATGCTGAGCTCTGAGCGGGACGTCTCCGTCTCTCTCTCTCTCTCTCTCTCTCTCTCTCTCTCTCTCTCTCTCTCTCTGTGTGTGTGTGTGTGTGTGTGTGTGTGTGAGAGGGGGCATGGGTGCTTGATGTGTGAACTGCTCGAGGTATGATACTGTACTTATCCTGTTGGAGCTGAGGCACAGCATAGCTCCGCCCCTAAATGCATATTTAAACAGAACTGGCCAATGATATAGCAAATGTTTCAGTATAGAAGCCCTTATAAGAGCAAGCTTAGTCACACACACACACACACACACACACACACACACACACACACACACACACACACACACACATCTAGGTGATATGACAAAATGATAATGCTATCAAGCACCGACTTTTACATTTTTCTATCTATATTTTGCAGTTAATAAACAGTTATTTTGGACAGGCTTCGTCCTTTTAAGGATTTATCTCTTTGATCTTCTGCACTCTGATTGGTCAGAAGGTGTTGATTCATTTTCTAGACCCGCAGCTCTGACAGTAGTGCAGGTTTATATTGAACGCGCTGGTTCTTTTACGCTATCGTTACATATCATTGTCGAGTGTCGCGTTCCCTGAACACACTGCACACCTGTGTTTTGTATTGCTATTTGCCTATTTTTTTTTAAGTGCGTAATCGTTGATATGATGAAGTTTTCTTCGTAGGAAGGAGATGTTTATTTAAGTTTTACGGAAGGAGTCTCCGCTGCCAGTCAGAGGTGACGCTGTAAGAGGAGGAGCTTATGCTTTATAGCGTTTGTTTAGAGCTGCTGTAACGTAAGCGAGAACAGGATGTAACTGTAAATGGATAAAAACTACGACGCCGTATGAAATGATATCATGATCTACGGTGTGAGAGGAATAAAACACTTCAGGATCTTCTGTTATAGGAAAGTAATCTCCTCTGGGGTGGTATCTCTACCGCCGCTTCATCACACCATCGCTGTTGATGAGTTTTCTGTAACAGCGTGGCATGCGGTGGTTTATTCCGAGGATGTTTTATGGAAATATAAAGTGATATAACGATATTATTATGGCCAACTACTACAATTTTTTGACCATCTGTTATTTTGTGATTGCTCCGTTTTTTTCTTTTAATCCATCAGTAAAAAGTAGCAGCCTTGTTTCTCAAAGCCGAGAGGTCGTGCTAAAATTATCACACCATCATTGAGTTTAAAAAAAAAACAACAACAAAAAAAACAGACGTCAATTAGGGCTTTTATTTTCTTAAAAAAAAAAAAAAAGAAAAGAAAATCACAGCGCAGCAACCGCAAAGGGAGGAATCCGTTTATTTTTAATACATTTTTTAAAAATTATTTTTTAGTTTTTATTTTGCTTAGTTTTGCTGGAACTTCTTTTTTTCCCCCAAACCTAAATATCGTCATCCGTAAGTATCGTGATATGATATTTTGGTCAAATCGCTCGCTCCTCGATCCACAATGAAAATCCCAGTGACACGAACCAGACGCCGTTTCCCCTCCCCCTCTCCCCGTCTCGGCTCGCGCTGATAAGTGCGACTCTTACCGAGGATTTTGCTGATGTTGGAGTTGTGCATGTCGGGAAAAGCCTGCAGGATTTTCCTCCTCTCGTCTTTTGCCCAAACCATGAAGGCGTTCATGGGCCTCTTGATGTGCGGTTCACCGTTACCACGACCTCGAGCCTCGCGGAAAATCCTCGAGTCTGACACGCTGGGGCTGCCTGTGAGGGAGGAGGAGGAGGAGGAGGAGGAGGAGGAGGGATTAGCAGGAAAAGTCTCTCACACACACATAACGTAGCCATGAATGCAAAAAACATGTTTTTTTTTTTTTAAATGGTAAACTTCTCTCCTCCAAACACTTATTCTGAAGGTTCGGGCTAGGACCTAGCTCGCTAGCCAGCTAACTCGCCTAATGCTACTGATATTACATCATATTTAAAGATATTTGGTTGCTTAAAAAAATATCTTGTTTACAAATTAAAACTCGAAACCTGCTCACATCATCCTGTGACAGATAGCTTACTAGCACTTAGCTAGTGGACGTATTAGCTAACATAGCTAACGATAATAAGCTAATGATGATGTTTTTTGATTGTTATGGTACATTTTGAGATTTTAGCCGCATTAAGATAAATCTCTGAGTCTCAGTTTGCATTTTTAGACTCAAATTTATCTGAAATCTTACGTAAAGTTAGCAAAGCTAGTTAACTTACTTCCCTCGAGTAGTCATGCTAGCTAATTTAGTTTATGATGCTCGCTAACTTAAAGGTAATGAGGAATATATCTACGGTTGTGAAAGACATTTTGTCACATATTTTGCTGCAAAAAAATATTTTTATCATTTTTTTTAAATAATATTCGAATGCGAGCTAGTTTAGTAGCAGTTAGCTAGCCAGCCTATTAGTTAACATAGCTAATTATAACAATGAGCTAAATCATTTTAATGGTGATGCTGAGTTGTAAGATGCTTGTAAATAAATTTCGAACTGAAAGTTAGCGATGGACAGATGCTAGTTGTTATGGCAACATTACATTTGGACAAATTGGCTACTTAAAAATTATTATTATTTAAAAAAAGAAGACGATTCAAATCCCAGTCCTGTCTAGGTGTGACAATTGTAAGCTAGACAAATAGTTTACTAGCAGTTAGCTAGCTGAGGTATTAGCTAAGACAGCTAATGCTAGCGGTGTTTTAATGTTATGGTTCATTTCGAGGGGTTTAGCCGCTCTTAAATCAATCAGTGAGCGATTAAAAATGCAACCTGAGTGGAACCTTTACAAGCTCAAGCAAGTTTACTAGCAACTAACTAGCTGAGTTTGCTATAGTTAGAGATATCAAGTTATATGGGACGGCAGGATTGATTAATATTCATAGATCCTGGTATTTTGAACGAAGGATGCAGGTGTAGAGATGAATGTTGCAGGTAATTGCTTTCACTTCTGATGTGAAGCGAGTGTTTAATTCTTAAGAAAGCGATCCACTGCTGAAGTGACGTAAGAGTAACACGGTGAATGTTTTGCTTTTCAGTGCGCCACGTTGTCCTCGAGTGACAACTGAGAGTCAGTACAGAATGTGTAGCGCATGTCACGCTTTTCACCCCGGTGTGCTTGCTTCTTCTAATCGGCATGGAGTTTTCTCCATATTAATAAGAAATAATATGTCAGTAGGAGACTTTAAAGTGTTTCCTGCACACATAGGCCACCTTTAAGAATGAAATATCGCAGTTAAAGATGATGGACGTTTTACCGTCGGAGTCGCCGCTCATGCCGAAGTCCATCATGGCGTGAGTGAACTTGTTCTCCTCGGACTGTTTCATCTGCTGACTCAGGCTTTCAAGAGCTGCTTTCTCCTACACACACACACACACACACACACACACACACACACACACACACACACACACACACACACACACACATCCAGTCAACCTCTCTGTTGAACGATTTACCAAAAATATGGCACTCTTTATCATTTTCATTTTCAGATCACATTTTCTGTGTTCAAATTATCGCAGCGGTTTGTGTTTGTGTGTGAGCTTTTCCTGAAATTTAGCTGCATGCATTACTACACACACACACACACACTCTCTCTCTCTCTCTCTCTCTCTCTCTCTCTCTCTCTCTCTCTCTCTGTGTGTGTGTGTGCCTTGTCCCCTGGGGTCAATGCATTAAAGAGAGAAACGATGCTCTAGAGATGAGAGCGAGTAGGACCGCACGGCCTCATGGGTATTTATTACACCCAATAAAAGGGAGATTAACTCTGCATCTACATGCCTAATGTAGCTGGGGCACACATTTCCACACGACACCTCTGCCTCTCTCCAAACACATCCTCACACACACACACAAACACACACACACACACACACACACACACACGGCTCTCACGGCTCCCCCCCCACCCCCCCGGCGCTGCATCTGGGGCTTAATTAGTCGATTAGACGCCATCCTAAACACGTGGCATCTTTTAAAACACACACCCGGAGAGGGTGCTCGCCATTAGAGAGTGACCCGGGCGAGTCGCGGAGCCGTAATGAAACGCATTACACCATTCTGGAGCCATAGAGATTTAATTATTCATTCTGGGTTAGTGAGTGGAGCTTAAATGAACGCTCAGCCGAGAGACAATTTCTCCCTGGATAACACGAGAGAGAGAGAGAGAGAGAGAGAGTGGTGAGGAGGATAGAAAACGATACTCTGATGCTCAAAGCGATTATTGTTGAACATTGAACTTGCTCCAATTACAGGGAAAAGCACATAAACGGAGACGGGACACGGATCCACTCGATCAGAGACGCTCGTACACTCTGCAGTACTGAGAGCTCGTCTAATACAGATAACGGCTGGATTAAATAAACAACAGTGTAAACACACGTCACTAAAGATTTGTTTGTTTTATATTAAGAGGCACACAGGAGAGGCAGATTTAATCAGAAATCACATTCAGACATCGAGACAGACAACTGAATCTTACTCCGCCATTTTATTTAACCAAACATCACTGAACATCATGATTTACTAATCAAATAAATAATATACATGTTAAAATTACAGGAATAAATCTTATCTTTTTCTTTCTTTCTTTACTTACTTACTTTACTACTAATAGTATTTATTTGTTTATTTATTTGTTTATTTATTTATTATAATGATTTAATTAAACTACTGTCAGTTTCTTTCTTTCTTTACTTCCTTATTTATTTATTTATTTAATCACTATCAGTATTATGTTTTACTGACTTTCTTACTTAGCATCTATCTATCTATCTATCTATCTATCTATCTATCTATCTATCTATCTATCTATCTATCTATCTATCTAATATTTA
>CM074962.1:2440962-2478462 GCA_037577455.1 Pangasius macronema
TTTCTTATGTACTTACATACTACAAATGTTTATTTATTTATTTGTTTATTTATTTATTTAATCACTACCAGTATTATATTTTACTGACTTTCTTACTTAACATCTATCTATCTATCTATCTATCTATCTATCTATCTATCTATCTATAGACTTATTTACTAGCTTGCTTATTTATTTATTTATTTATTTATTTATTTATTCATTTATTTATTTAATCACTATCAGTATTATGTTTTTACTGACTTTTTTACTTAACATCTATCTATCTATCTATCTATCTATCTATCTATCTATCTATCTATCTATCTATCTATCTATCTATCTAATATTTANTTATTTATTTATTTATTTATCTATCTGTCTGTCTACTTTGAGGCGCTATCGATGTTTATTATAGTTAGCTGAATTAATTGTGTAACATTACACCAGTGACACTCGTTCGTTTCTTCATTTCCGAAGCGAGAGCTCAGTCCTAAGCGTCGTATCACTCAGTAATTCACCGTAAAGCGCAGTATTCAGTAAGTACAGTGAGGCTAGCAGGACAGCTGCGCAGTTACGAGACTGAGAAATGTAAATCTGGGTGTTTACAAGGTTAATAAAACTTAGACAAATGCTGTTTATATGAAGCAACATGCTTTCAATCTACATTTAAACATCAGCTGGTTTGGGTTGTGTGGGTGAAAGGTTCAGGAATAAAAAGCTCTAATGGGCTTCAGTAAATAAATAGAACTGTACACATTTGCCTAATGCATCCATAATTTGAATATGTAGATAATTATCATAGAATGAAGCTGTGCAGCGATTATAACGGGGTCCATGCAGTTTTTTGGGGGGATGCTGCAGATAGTAAGAGATGGACTCTAACAGGAAAAGTGACACGAACCTCAAAACCTGTGTGTTCATCTGAGTGTGCTGGAGACGGAAAGCTAACCTTTTCCAAGCGTCCGTTGTTGAGGGTGAGGTTGTTAACCGCTGCCACTTTGGCATCCAGGACCTGCTGCTCTCTCTTCAGCTGCTCCTTCATCTGCCGTGCCTCCTGGAAGGCCTTGCTCACGGCCTCGTGGTCATTCAGATAGCCTCCAGAAGTGATGGACGACAGCAGGTCTGCAGGAACAACAAGTAAAAGAGAGGTGTGTGAAGAAAAGCTGGAGCTTCTGGACTTTCTTTAAGAACTGTACTCATAAAGACTGTCCTCTGCTCATTTTAAGGCCAGAAATTACGTCATTATTTACGGGGAAAGTTAGGCGTATTCAGAGCTGGGTTACGCACACACTTAGGTTGATAGTCTGCACTCTTCATTAAGATTATTCCAATGACCTGCATGTGGCTTGTTAGATTTTTCTTGAGTAGTGTCCAAGACAAGTGACTAGACAACCAGCTTTAAACACAAGCGCTCACCTATAACACCCCCCTCCCCCGCCCCCTGCCCCAAAAAGTCAGGTATAGAAAATACAGACTGAAGAAGGAAGAAAATATTGTTGTTTTCTTTGCTCTGAGATATAATACAGGTTAGACAGGACTAATAAAGGCGCAGGTTTAGTTAGAACGCTATATTAAATGTGTACATGTGAAGAAAAAGGCCTCTATAAATGCTTTCCACAAATTCAATACGCTCACAATTCATAAAACAGGCCCATGATGTGGTGTGTGTGTGTGTGTGTGTGTGTGTGTGTGTGTGTGTGTGTGTGTGTGTGTGTGAGTGTGTGTGCCTGCGTTTTTGTGTCTTTTAACTTTAATAGAGACACCAGGTGAGGCCATGCAGCACTAATGCACCGCCAAGCCTCTGGGCCTCGGACATTAGCATAGCGCATGCTGTGGGGGCAGAATGCATTAACACACACACACACACACACACAGTGGCAGACCACTTGACTGCCGGCTCTCTGAGTCAGACCCAGTCTGCACAAATGGAAGAATGATAAGTCAGGAATAAACCACTCTGTGTAGTGCTGTTACAAGAAAAATAATCAAAGGTGGGGTGATGTGATGAAGCAGATTTGCCTTTACCACCATAACACTATAACAGCGTATCACAAAGTGCTTCTGTTCCTCTTACATTAAAGTCATTTGAGAATTACAATTTTTTATTTATTGATGAATGATGTTACTTTTAATACATTTGTAATTGTATTCACTATTGTGGAATGTTGTCCATGAAAACAAGTTCGTTCCTGTTCTTACATTTTAGCAGCTCCAAGCACTCGTTCGCTCACTAGAATCTCTTCTCTCTCTCTCTCTCTCTCTCTCTCTCTCTCTCTCTCTCTCTCTCTCTCTCTCTCTCGAAGTTAATAAGACAAAGAAACGCAGCTTGTCAGAAAGCGTAAACTGCTCTGTCCTGAAAATGTCGGAAAACCTAAAAAGTTACAGCTTTACTTCTGACTGCTACAAAGCGCTGACACTGGAGACTCCTTCCCTAAATGTTAAACGTCACCGTATCAGCAAGTAACCTGTTACTACAGAATCAATAACATTAGAACGAGTGCATTAATATAAAGCTGTGATCTGCAGCTGCACTACTGTCAGAGCTGCTGTTAGAGAACATTAACAAATGCCTTCTGACCAATCAGCATCCAGAATTCATTCAGCGACATTGTGATCTGAAATCTGAAACATCCGTCACGTTTTCTCTTCTGACGATATGAAGTCGCTTAAGATGATCAGAAGTAATAATGTAAAAACTGAAAGTATTCCTTTAAAAGCAAAATCCTGACCATTTGTCCATGCAAGAACATTTGCCTCCATGTATACCGAAGCTTCTCACTGCCTCTGTGCAGATAAAACATGCATTATTTCCTGCAGATTAGTAACCCAAGCATGTGTCTTTGCTTGTATCTGACTTCAAATCTTTGCCCTTGTTAGATCTAATAAAGACCCGTGTGAGATTAGCGGCTCTTTATCTGCTATAATCCATTGGCTAATGCTCTGCAGGATTAAGCACTCCCATGTGAAATGAAAAGATGATTCCTCTGATGCAAGGAAAGCGGCTAAAGTAACCAATAGTATGGACATGGAGCATGGACGGGGAAGGGAATGACCTCACAGGGAAGGAAAATCCAGAGAGGGATACTGAAAAAGATCAAGCGTGACCCATATAACCGAGAGACAGAAAAGCACCCTGATCCCAAATTCTATTCCCAAGATTCCCGGTTGGACTAAATGAGCTCATAATGTCAACCGAATCGGATGTAGGGCATTTCCTGTGCAGTCTGCTACATAATGAGAAAAGCAGTAAGTACTGCTAGCTAGTACAAGTTGTGACGCTAGTCACTTAACTACATTTTTAGCAACGTAGAAGTAGCTGAGCTACTTTTCTTCTCTAAGCAGAGACAATTTTCAGTAAGAATTTCACAGTCGATTTACTTCTCCGCAGTTAGCTGTTTATGCTTAGGCTAGTTTGGCTTTAGCTTGTAAAAGTAGCCTCCCCAATGCTGTTAGCGGGACTGTGGTGTCAGAATGGTGAGAATGGATAAGAGAGGAAACGGAAGAGTGCTATGTTTTCTCTGATGGCACTGACATGGAAGGGATGGAAGGCAATAGAGGTTGGCACAAAGAGCCGGAAGTGCTGGGAAAGAGTCCCAGGACAGCTGTCTCTCTGCTGGGTCACCGAGAGGAACCAGGAAGGTGAAAGCTATGATTAGGACGAGCTGAGGAGACTGAAAAGAGGAAGATTTTTCTGGTTTGTATGCACTATAAAAATGATTTTTATGTTACATTGCAGGGTACGAGCTTCTGAATCATCTCCTTGACCTCTTCAGATGGAAAAGATCGGAGCGCAGAAGGTCTGGTCTCGTTGTGAGCTAAACCACTGGCTTGCCTCGACATGTTTTACAGGATTCCTGCTAAACAACTTTACCCTTTAATCCATTTTTCAGAACAAAAAACATCTGGGCCACTAATCTGCTATTAAATCCTGCGATTTGTTGAAATAACACAGAGATTACCAGGGAAAGGACTCTAAAATGGTGGTGAAGAGTGGTGTAGAAGGAGGGCGGTGAGATATTGCGTTATTGTGGCATTAATGCAGATTTGTTTGTGCTGTGTGTGGTGACGGAGTTTTTTTAAGAGGCTTGTCTAATCTCATTGCGCGTATAAGATTTCACAAGCTCATTGTGTCTCTATTGAGCTCTCTCTCTCTCTCTCTCTCTATCTCCCCTGCTACTTAACAAGCTCTCTTTTCTTTCTTCACATTTAAACTCTAATAAATGCTTGACAATATGCCCTGTGGCAAAATTAAACCCTGCAGACCTAAAAATGTAACATCAATTAACATGCTAACGCAAATGCTGATAAAGAAAATGTGCAAAAGAAGGGATTGGCTTATGTTACAATGGCTGAATTTATCAAGTGGCATGTGTAGGTGTATAACAGGTTTATGTGACAGCAGTATATAAAGAAATATAAAGAAATATGAAATGGTGTCAGTACCTATGGAGCTGACTCTGGGTGGAGGTCCTCCGATGCTTGAGGGGGCACTGTGCTTCATGGATCCGGGACCCAGCTTCATGGCAGGGACCTGTGGGGAAGCGGGGGAGGTGGGTGACTTGCTCTCGGATGTCTTAGGCTTGGATGACAGATTCAGGGGCTGAGCGCCCTCGTCCTGCAAAGGCAAAACAGCAACACGTTTGGCCTGGCGTGATCTCTTTTCCACTTCTCCTCGGCGACTGTGGTGCCAATCACAATGTCCGGCAAATCAAAGCAACCAAGCGCAGGCCAAAGGAAGGTAAGCAGGATACTATCGTCACGGAGCAACGATTAGAGCTGATCACATTTGAAAGCTGGATTTTTGACGATACAAACCATGCACTTTGTAGCAACTTTAACACGGGCATTGTCATGCAAGAGCACATGTGTGAAGGGGCATGCTTATATAGACACATGCACACACAATGGAACAAATTTGGCACTACAGTGCCTCATTAGAGAAAGCGTCACTTAAAATGCGATGGCTAGAACCTTCATTTTGGTCTGGGGGAACCTGTAAAGGTTATATGTTGAAACTCAACTGTGGATTCCTCTTTTAGAAAAGCTTAGATAGCAAAAACCAATAATCATCCAATGAACCCTTAAGGACTCCTTTTTCTGAGAGTGTATATTATACGGGTCATCTACTGGTTGACCTTTGTACTGGTCCGGGTACACAGCCATCAAAGTATTGCAGCAGGCCAAAGTGCGTACTTGCAGCAAAGTTGATAAACTGAACCAGCAGAGACAAATGAAAAATGGGCCAGCATAGACGAATGATCAAAGTACATAGTTATTCTCCCTGCACCAAATTCAAAATATTAATGCTGATGATCCTCAAGACCCCACCATTCCCTTCCTTTCTTAGAGTGCACTATAAGTCTATTAATCAGAAAATTAGATGGTATCTTCAGGTGGCAACCTGGATATCATGCCAGTTAGGCATTCAGGTTGCCTAAATATGGTCTCGTTAGCCAGGTCCCTCTGGGGGACCCCGTAAATATTGTGCAAAACGTGACAAACCAGGGTTTCACCCAAGAAAGTTCCCCCTAAGTACCCGTTCCGAAAGCTAGAACCATTAATAATACCTTTGACCCTCAAGAAACCCTTCAGTTCCTTTCTTAGGATACACAGTTCACTGTAGGTCGTTTAATCAGAAAATCAGCTGGCGGCTTCATATCGTGCCAGTTGTGAGAGTGTGTTGCCATGTGGACATCGATCCACGTGTGGGCATCTGATCACGTTAATCATTGCCCCACTGCTGCCCTAATCAAATCACTAGAACCACAGAGTGGGCCAATCTGATCATGCAACAGCAGATGCATCACTGTCACCATCCTGCTCAATCAAGACAACACAATTAAAATGAAGACTTGGCCAGGTTACCGGGAGGAGCAAACCTCTTTTAAAGTACCTAATGCCTTGTCTATTCAGAGACTCCACGGCAGCAGCAGAAGTGGAAGATTTTCAGAAACCATGGGAAGGGGGGTTAGGAGAACACCTGGGATGATTGGATGGACTTACATTGGTGCAAATCAACGCAGTCAATCTTTGTTAGGCTGACACGGCAGCTTTGAGTCAACAGTACTATATAATCTCAGCTGCATGGCCATTAACCTGAAGTATGCAACATCTGCTCGAACACCTGGCTCTGGCTCTGTAGCTCTTTTCAGCAATTCCTTCTGACCGTAATGGAAATTGAACTACTTTAGTCATGTCACAAAAGGTGCAGATATGGACCACCATAACCACTGCTGAAGCAGCCTGGGGCTCCTGAACAACACAACCTATTGGAGTTAGGATCAAAGTTGGAGATCTATTGAAATCTTAAACACCTTTTTGACTGCATCTGGAAAAATCCAGCTAGGTTTGCAGAGAAGGAAGACTTGATTTGAAGGAGCTTGATTTGAGTGGCGGTGAAGTTAGATTCCCCTCATTATTTTCTACCACCATGGACCATAATAGGATTTGTTCTCATTAGAGAACCTTGAGGATCTTCTGTTCCCAGTGTCATATTACAAGGACTTACTAACACAGTATACTGTATCCTGACCCTTTTCATATTGGGCTTGCCACCAAATCAATGAGGGGGGAAATGACTATTTATTACAGATAATGCCTTGTTCTTTCACACCCTTTCTCCCTTTCTCCTGCCTTTCCTGCTTTTTGGATTGTTCTTCCACAAGGCAAATCCTTGGGTGGGATGTTAGCCAATGTGACTAAGCTTCTGAGGGGTGAATTGGGAGAGACTGGCTAAGCTGTGTGTGCTTGGCTAGGCCAGGTTTGGTTTGTGCCACACACAATCCTTGACATGGCTCTACTGTTATGGAGATCAAGAAGTGGATTAGATTGAAAATGCTTGCTAAAGCCATAATTACATACTTAGTGTTAATTGCAGTAAAATGCATCATTAGGAATGATGTCTAAATACCAGAAATTATAAGCTCTATACAGTTCAGATTCTGATTGAACAGATATTGTGTTCAATATGAGCACCATTTTGCGGTGTTTCTGAGGGGATTGTGGTAGGGTTCATATTTACTTTAAGGAGTAAAGTTTAGGCCACACGTTTAAATCCAAATATAGATCCAGATATGTGTAGCATTAAACAGAAACAGATCCAGATTCACATAGTGCCATTGTGTTACATCCCTACTATGCTAGCACAGCTAAGTAACAGCCTGCTAGGACAATGATATGCAGCATGCGGGTGTCTTATTTTTTCCCTCGCCAGAGCGCCGACATATGTAAGTGACATCATTTGCCCTGCTTCTTATCACCTTGCCTGACGTTTCAATTACCAAGACAAGTGTGTCTGCCTGGCTATTTGTCCTAATCGTGTCTGTCTACAGGAGCCGCCTGTCACATACACAAAACACAGTCTCGCGCGCACACACACCACACGCACACACACACACACACAGCAACACTTGCCTCATCTGGTTCTTCCTCTTCACTGCCAAGCAGTTCTGTGGTCAGCTTGCAGTTTTAACAGAACAGATTTACACCCACAGACTGTCCGTGAACCTATACATCGTATAGCCTACACGCCCACGGGAGCCTGTAGCAAAGTCTGGGAACACGAGCACCACAACTACACAGTCCATTGTAGAAAACCTGGATTTGGGCAGCTCCTTTAAGAAACTTTTTTTAAAGGAATGTTTGAGGATTTGCTAGCATATTTTACGTTTATCCCTTTTTCTCGCAGTTTCATTGCCAGTCCCTGCCCACTACTTATGACATCGCTAAGAGCGAGCAATCAGGAGCCCAATGCTAACANATTGTTTCCTTACTGAGTCATTTTAAAAGTGGTCGTATAGAGCCATATTAAGGGTCGTCAACTTAAGGTTCCAATATTAAGTGAATATTTACACAGGGAAAGTTTTGCGTATTCAGAGTCAGGTTACACACACGCTTAAATCATTCAGGTTATGCGAATCACTTGCATGGAGTTCACTCCTCCGAGGTTGCCAGATTCTTGTTCTTGAGTCTGAGAAGGTATTTCTCACCAGCATCTACACCACTGCCTTTAAACATAGGCTCTTGGCTTTAAGCTGAAAAAAATCAGGGATAGAAAATGTGGACTGAAGAAGGAAATAGTGTTTATTTTTCTTCACTGTCAAATGTAACACTATGTAACATAAACATTAGGAAACCTGTGTTTTCCAGAAAAGAAGAATAATTTTTTTTGCAAATTTTCATTTAGGTTGCCAGTAATTCTGAGTACAGGTCAATCAGTGTGTCCTGAGCTGTGGGCCAACCCCTCAGGCTCAATCACTTAAGCTGTGTGTGCCTCAGTCCAAACAGCTGTCTGACACACAGAAGATCACTTCAAATGACAGGAAAGAGAGAAAAAGAGGACAGGAAAGAGAAAGACAGAGAGACAGTACAGAAATGGCAGCAAGAGAGAAGAAAGAGTGGGCACAGGGACTCTCCGGGACAGAGCAGTGCTTAAATATACATGCTGCCCTCTGGCTCCCCGAGCAGAACCAAAGATTTCAGAGGGAGTGAGGATGAAAAGAAAGAAAGAAAGAGGGGTAGAGAGACATTAGGCTAATGCTAAGACAGCCAAAAGAGAGACTGTAGCTACGTTTGCATGCTAATTATTTGTTAATAATCAGACTATGAGATTTATCTGATTAAAAGACACTTATGTACAAGCGAGGTAACTAAAAACCCAGCTAACATGCTGACTTCATGTTACTTGTTAAACCCTGGTAGTAGTCACAGTTTTTATCATTATGGTATAGTTGACAATAAAATGTGCTTCTCATATGCACATAAATTTAAATCAGACTATTGTATGTAACTAAAATATTTGCATACAAATAGTGATGGGGGGCAACAAGCAAACTGAAGTCCTTTTCTTTTCCTGAATAATAGCTGGACCTTCTGTATTTAGAAGAGGCACTAAACATGATCAAAGTCATCATTTTGGTTGTCATCAGCTGCATCACCACTTCAGCTACCCCAGTCCTCGTCCCTCAGCATCTCCAGCCACTCCATATAAATGCTAATAGAGCAAGAAGAGTGCCCATGAGTCCAAGGAGCAGCTGTATTCATTACCCAGCAGCTCCTCACAGGATGATTGGCAGGGGGCCGCAGCCAATCCATGATCACTATACTATCTCAGGTCAGGGGCCAGATGCCCGAGCGGCCTCTGGAAATAATACAGCATCTGCAACTCATCAGGGAGAGAGGGGGAAAAGAGGGAAATTTATGGAGCAGGAATGAAAGAACAGGAAGAAAGATACCTAGGTAGTCGGCAGGAATTGTCCACTTCTGCTGAAAAGACTATCCCGTTCAGAAGAGGGGCCACTATTTCACCAAATACTCACCACATCTCTTTCATTTAATAGTTCTGGATTTGACCAAAGGTCAACAGTTTTAATGAGTAAAAAAACACTTAAAGAGAGTCACTGCTCCACAAAGGCAAGACAGCTTCCTAGGTACTTGGCATTTTTGACCAGGAATAAAGACTTCACTTCTGGAATAAAGACCATCCCATTTGGAAGGGGGTTGACAGCAGTTGGCAAGCACATAATCCTGTTCACTATCCCAGATTATCTAAAGATCAAACATACATGAGGGACAAAGCAGTTGCTCCGATTGAGGAGCAAGACAGGTTGAGCAGAAAGACAGCTACCTAGCTAGTCAGGATGCTTTGGGAAGGAATTCTCCATGTCTAGACCATCTCATTCAGAATGGAGGCCACTATTCTACCAAACATTCACCAAAATTTGAAACATATATACTTCTCGATTGGCAATGTCATTGCTATTATTCTCTCCTGGGGAACTTTCACCAAGTCTTAACTGCCAATAATTCTGAAACCAGTGAAAATATAAAAGAATATGGTCAACAGCTTCATGAGATAAAGCACTTAAAGAGCATCACTGCTCCCCAAAGGTAATACAGCTTCCTAGGCACTTGGCATTTTTGACCACCAATTGCCACTTCTGGAATAAAGACCATTCCACTTGGAAGGGATTCCTCAATCATGTGCCAAATTGAGAACAGTTGGCAAGCTCATAATCCTGTTTACAAAACCAGATTTCTGAACGTTCAAACATCAAGGTGTATCAAGGAGTAGGCAGTGTGTAAATTATACAGATACATTCAGAGTAAACGTACAAAGGTGCATTCTTCAGATAAATCAGTTCAGTTTGAATAAGTAGACTAAGACAATTCAAAGTCAAGACTGAGGCAAGGTTAAGAAATGGTAGTGTCTGGTGTAGGGTTGTCTTTACTTTCTTTTGGGTGGGGGTGAAGTCTTAATCAGGAGGGCCAGGCCTCCACTTCAACCTGCCAATAGTTCACCACTGAAAGCATGTTTACGATTCTAAGTGAAGTGCTTGACGTTCTCATATTTGAGACAAAAATTCGGAGACAAACATTTGTACATTGAAAGGCCTCAGCATACTTAATGCAGAGACAGTGCTTGCAAGGGTTGTGCAAATGGTCTGCGAGTTTACAAGCTTGCATACTTTGTGCAGTTTCATATTGGATGCCAATGCTCCAGTACTGCAGGTGGCACTATTACAATTTCATGACACTACCAGAGGAGGAAGATTGATTGATAGAAGGTAGCATATACTCATTTGTAAAGACCAATCACAGGCTTGTGCAGGATATGGTGAGTGAAGTTTACTCCGCAGTTACGTAAGACATGGAAGCCAGAACGTCATCTCTGCATGAAGTATGCCGAGGGCTGAAGGAGACATGTGGCTCCGAGCCAGACCTTGCCCCCACTCTCTGTCCAGATCTGATCTGGGTCTTGACGGAGGCTTGGTAGCAAGAGTGCTAAACACATGTTTATTCAGCAGTGTGTGCCCTGTGGGTTGTGCCAGCGTGCAACGGGCAGGATGGAAAAGGTTTCATTGGGGCAACCCAGCTCTGAGGCTGACCACTAGATCAGCGGGAGGGAAGAACAGCCATGCTGGAGCCTGTTATCTCTGCATCGCCTGATATTCATGGAGTTTCTGCTTATGCTCCATTAGACACGGCCTTGTTCCCTGTTACACACATGCTGTTCTTAGGTAGAGGCGCAAAAGTCAAATGGCACCAACATGCAATGGATGGCACACATGTCAAGGAATAGGAGTTTAAAAAAATGATTAAGGAATGACACATCATACTTTTTTTTCTTGAATTTATAGTTACATTTAATATTGTGGAACATTTCTAAACACCCGTTCCCCCAGCAGCCTCTCTTTTCTCACTCATGAAGTTAATAAGCCAAAGAAAATGCTGCTTGTCACGTTACCAAGAAACCACAAAACATAAACTCTTCTGTCCTGAAGACTTACAGCTTAGCCTCTGACAGCTACAAAGTGCTGACACTGGGGGAAGTCCTTCCATAAATCTTAAATAAACATCACCTCACGGAAAACTTCACCATATCGATGATTACATGTGGTTTTTAATCATAGCATCCACCATACAAGTCCCTGTGAATAAACTGTTACTATAGAAATAACATATTAGACTGAGTGCATGTTGTGTACTAATATATACAGTATATCTATATATTCCTGGGAAGAACAAGGATCCAGAGAGAATCAAATCACACCAAAAAGCACACATGCCAGTGTGTTATTATTAGTCACATAATAGAGGAGAAAGAGGAGATCTTTTTTTTTTGCCAGGACACAAACACATTTCCCTTGTGCACATGATGCAGATGTACAGAGGGCAGCAAAGCATGGAGGCATGCCGAGTAACATATATCAAAGTAGCCAATATGACGTGTACCCAAGTCATACCTTGGCCTTGGGTGGTGGGGTGCTCCTGCTCTTCTCGCTCTGGCCACTGGTAGGCGAGTGCGTTCCTGCTGCCAGGTTGGGCTGGGGCACGGCGCTGTGCTTGGACCCCGGAGATACCTGCATGGCTGCCAACTGAGCTGCATACAGCTGCTGCACCGAGACAGACAGAGAGGACAGAAGGAGACGGACAGGGGACAGAGTGTCAAGGATAGATGGAGGAGAAAAACAGAAAGAGAGCCATGAATAAATGAATATGCCAAATGCTGACATCATCACAAGTAAACAGGACTAAAAAGCCAGCCTGGCCATTAACTGAAAGAGGCTTGGCGGTTGTTTGTGTGCTGGGAGACAGAGCTGTCACTCCTAGTCCCCCGAGGAGCCGATGCTAACAGCTATCAGCAACCCTGAAGGAGACAACTGCTGAGGTACACTGCGGGAAAACAGCCCCACTCTCCACAGAGGTCAGGCTCGGTGATGGACAAAAAAGGGACAGAGGCTTCAAGGCAAGGTGAAAAAGTTGTGAGTCTCCAGGCCAACAAACCATCGCTGTGGAGCATGATGGGAAAATGTGGCGTCAGCGCATAGTCAAGAAGGCAAGGCGAGGTGAGAAATAAAGGTTAAAAAAAAAACATTCTTTCTGAAATCGGAAATTGCTGATGAATTTCAACAGGAGAAAAATATGCAGAAGAAAGACGGGGAAAAAAAAAAGATGCACAAGACCAATTTGCATCAGGAAGTACTTAAACTCACTACTATGCAAATTATATTCCCGCAAATTTACAATCCATGGATGTGGGCAGCAAAGAAGAAAAGTAGGGTGTTCAGTAAAAAGCAAAATGGAGAAAGTTCTAATTATTTAGTATCATAAACCCATCAACGATGCGCTGGCGTGATGAAGTGGAGCTACTGTTACTGGCATAAAACTGATTATTTTCCTATAATAGCACGAGCCAAAAAAATCTTATTATCTTTTATTAAAGAACGACACATTATGCCTTTTTTCTATCCATTTGTAGTTACATTTAATGTTGCACCATGTTTATGAACTAACCGGAAAGTTGGTTCCAGTTCTCACTTACGTTACAGCAGCTATAAACAGGCGTTTCCTCGCCAGCATCTTTTTTTCTCTCTCTTGAAGTTAATGAGACGAAAAAAAACAAAATCCACAGCTTGTCATGTTACTGAGAAACCGCAAAGCATAAACTCCTGACACTGTGCTGACACTGGAGACTCCTTCCTTCTTAAAGGAAACTTCACCATATCAGCCATTATACACGTTAAAAAAAGGTTTATGTCGAGCGTTTAGCATCCAAGTCCCTGTGTTACTATAGAAACAGTAAAGTATTATTATTAAGGTGCTTTAATAAAGCCTGTGTTCTGCAGCTGCGCTACTGAACTGCTGTTATAGAAAATTCGCTGAAATTTTGAAAAATATGGAGCCACGTTTTGCTTCTTTTTTTTTTTTTTTTTTTCCCGGGGAAGGATGAGGATCCAGAGAGAATCAGCGTGCACAAGACAAAAAACTGGGCGCATTTTTGAATTGTGTCTTTCTCTTTAAGATTTGGAAAGCGAGTGGCTGTTTGTGAGTAAAACTTCCGTCCTTCTGTTCCTCTCTGGCTGCCAGCCACCAGCAGGAAACAAAGACTGGTTTATGCAAATGGTCATGGCAATCTCTCTCTCTTTCTCTTTCTCTCTCTCTCTCTCTCTCTCTCTCTCTCTCTCTCTCTCTGTTCTGTCTCTCGTTCTTTTCTCTTTCCATCAAACCCTTCGCCAGACTTTTCTGTCAGCCATATCAGACGTATACATCTCCATCCAGACAAAACTCCACTGTACATTTGCTTATCTAACACATACAAACACACACACACACACACACACACACACACACACACACACACACACACACAGACCAACAGGAATTTGTAGGGCTCTGTGATCAGTAAACAATATGTAAGTTTACTGCTTTACAGTAAGCATCCCTGTGCGGTGTGTGTGTGTGTGTGTGTGTGTGTGTGTGTGTGTAGTGTTTGAGAGCTGCACTGGGGGAATAGGCGATAAAATAAAGGTCTTGTTGGTCATTTATGTTCAATTACCTCCACCGCGGCTCCTGGATGTGTGTCTACCCGAGCGTGACTCAATTCCTCCCTCAGATGAGCTAAGACTGTGTGTGTGTGTGTGTGTGTGTGTGTGTGTGTGTATGTGTGTGAGATACAGTCTGTGTTCAGTCCACTGAATCAGACTACTTTATTTGCTCTCAGAATTGAGTTCTATTACAGGACCAGCTTCTGTCACTCAGAGCCAACGAGTGACACACACACACACACACACACACACACACACACACACACACACACACACTCTTTCTGCAAGGCTGCCACTAAACACGCTCAAAGCATCGCCTCACTATCATCAGGATGACTAGACAAGAAGTGACAGCATGCTGCCCTTGGAATAACCACAGGCAACCACACACACACACACACACACACACACACACACGTATATACACTGAAAGGACTGAATGTTGAGAATCTGTTCATAAGACAAATTTAACAAATTTAAATGTCAGCAACTACACTGTGACACACACACACACACACACAACCATACATATATATTAAACATGTATTTTCATAACTGTTTAGTGCTCTACATATTTATTTAAAAGAAATGTTGCTATCTGAGAGTTATGAGCCGATGTTCTGTTGATTTGCTGGCCTTTCTAGATGTTGTGCAATCATGATGTTTCTTTTTAGCTTCCATAGAATTATAAATTATAAACTGGGAACTGCAGCGAGCACTAATAGAGGCCCACTGGGGCAGGAATCATGTTGCCCCCTGCTCGGGGGAGGAGCAGCAGACAGAATGGCTAATGGGGTTGCCAGGGTGGGCTAGTTTAAAAATACTCCTCAAACACCAAGACTTGTTTTAAAGGAAATCATCATAAGAACTAATACATACAACTGAACCCTGGTAATGATATTACCTCAAACTCAATGTGTCTTAAATCTGCTCAAAACTTGCTTGTTGCCGACTGACAACAATTACTCCAAAAACTACATACTGTAGTAGCCTGTAGCGTAGCATAGTCACGTGTGCTAGCCTGTTGAACTCGTTTAGTTTGAGGCTGTCATTGTTAATGTTGTCCTGCAGTAAAGAAGTCTACGGCCACGAGTCGCTGCAGTCTGGGGCATCGGCGTAACCGTCAACCAGCCACCGAGATATAAACGACGCAACACCACGAACAAACGAATAATGTGCTTCCTGTGTGTATGTGTATGTGTATGTGTATGTGTATGTGTACATACCCTGCTTATAACCTTACTCTACACTGCATACGCGAGCATTTTAAAGCCTTGTGAGTAGGATTATTGTGACACATGCCTTTACAGCCCCTCACCCTCGTCCCCTAAGCCCTGTTCCCCTCCTGAAGCCTCTTAGAGACGCTGCACGCTGTCACTGCTACCCGTCACTCTCCATCTGTGAGTGTTTGAGAGGCCACAGGCGTCCGTCTTTCCCCTTCTTCACTAATCCCTCGCTTTACTCTGATTAAAGGAAGCTCATCTTGTCCTCTCTGTTGTCTCAGAGAGAGAGAGAGAGAGAGAGAGAGAGAGAGAGAGAGAGAGAGAGAGAGAGAGTCCTTTCCGAAGCTGGTTGGGCACCGCTGGCCATTGTGCCTTGTCTTATTATTTCCATCTGTCTTTCCTTTTTCTATATGTGTGTGTGTGTGTGTGTGTGTGTGTGTGTGTGTGTGTGTGTGTGTTGTTTACAGGAGGGGGGAAAAGAGTCGTAAGCTCTGCTGTGCGCCGATTAGAACAGTGAACTTTGACACGAGCCTGCAGTCAACTGAAGACGCTGCCAAGAATTCTCTCTCTCTCTCTCTCTCTCTCTCTCTCTCTCTCTCTCTCTCTCTCGCCGCACATCAATTAGGACCCGGACGATGACAGAAAAAAGGAAAAAAAAAAAACAAAAAAAAAAAAGAGGGCCAATTAAGATCTATTGTCAGGAGCGACTGCTGTTTTGATGCCTTAATTATTTTTAGACTAATAAGCGACACAGAAGACCTTTAATTTTCAATGCACGTATTTTAGTTTAAACATTTAGTAAGAGAACAGTGCGTGCGTGTGTGTGGGTCTGTGTGTGTGTGTGTAGTGTGTGTGTGTGTGTGTAGTGTGTAGTGTGTGGTGTGTAAGCCTATTATGGTCTGGTGGAGATAGCGTGATCCCTGTTGTATCGATCCAGCTAGTTATCTGTTAGCTCTGTCACTGACCTCAATGGACGAGGACAATGCCAGCAGATCGGAATCTCGGAGGAAGATTTAGTTCAGGAATGCATTGTGCTTATCACTGAATGCACAACTGCAAACACACACACACACACACACTCGCCTTTTCATTCTCCATCGCTTTTCTTTCTGTCTCTCTCTCTCTCTCTCTCTCTCTCTCTAAGGGTTTGTCAAAGAAAGAAATGTATCTACAGACAAAATAAGACTACACTTTACACCTGCTTTCCACTTTCGTTCTCTCTTCCTCCTTCCTGCTATCCTACAGTAATCCGGCGCAATATGGTCCAACATCTGCCTCCACATATGATGCCTGACCGTCTCTATTGACCCCCTTTACACACCTCCAATACGGCGGCGCACAACTGCTGCTTCCTCCTCTTTCATCTCCGTGTATAAACCCTTATCATGTTTTATTTTTTTATCCTGATTGTCTCGACAGTAGTCAAACTGAACATGATTGGAGTTAAATGATTTGCCATATTAGCATACGTACACACACACACACACACACACACACACAGAGATGCATAGCATGTTTTTTGGGGTCTGTCTAATATCTGTGCGGTGTCACATTCACAGGAAAAGCCGTAACGAAGTTTCCCGACATCTTCAGGACCGAGTAGTTTACGAGAAAGAAAGAGCAGCTGCTCAGGGAGCCGCTGTTTCTAGCTGCTGTAATGTAAGTGAGAACAGGAACTAACTTGCTTGGCAGATGTTACATAACATGTAACATTAAATGTAACTATAAACAGACAGTAACTCCTCTTAATCAAACCACTGCGTAGTTTTGTTATTCTCCTATAACAACGTGACGCGTAGTATTTTATTCCTTATTTACAGACGACATTAAGTCAAATCAGTTTCAACATTTCAACCCAAACAGGAGAAAATCTTTTCTGCTATGTCCAGAAAGGGAATCCAGTTCACTCAGTCCTCTGTCACTGGGTTAGCCTTGAGCGAATGATTTTCCCACTGATAACAGTTTAATCTCTGTTTCAGTTTTTTTTTTTTTTTTTTTTTTTGAAGGGATCTGAGAACAATTCTTGAGAACAGTGGCAGTGGTGTTGTGCAATGTTTTTTTTTCCCGAACTGCATCTAACAAAGCTGTCCAATCTGGGATCTTTTTTTTTTTTTTTTTTAATCTTAACAGCAAAGAACATATGGAGACAAGATTTTGGTGTGATAAAACACAGAACAAACACGTGCAATCACAGGGACAAGAATGAGACAGCGAGAGAGAGAGAGAGAGAGAGAGAGAGAGAGAGAGAGAGAGAGAGAGAGAGCCCTCTACTCTACTTGTAAAGCCAGCTTAAAAGTGCCACTAAACAGGAATCTGGACTGTACGCATGTAGTGTTAATACAACGTTCGGAAAGGAGGAACGTAAAAAAACGAGTGAAAATATGAGCACGTGTGTGTACGCTTGTACGCAGGTGAAAAAGAGCTATTAATTTGCACCCAAATGGGCGTCAGTGTGCAGCTGTGTTTGGCTAATGGAGGCCTGCCTGGGCCCTGAGGTTAATGCATCTCAAACGGCCGGGCTCTTAACCTGAGGACCGGAGGCTAGCGGTGGCCAGAGAATGCCCCAGAGGAAGGCTACAAGCACACACACATACACACACACACACACACACACACACACACACAAATGCACACTGAAAGCTGCAGCAGATGTGCACTCTTTTTTCCAGCGATGTGGAGATTTATGGCATGCTCGCAGAGCAAACAAGAGCCTCCTCCGGCCTGCAACAGGAGGAGGGAGTGAGGGAAGAACAGAGAGCAAGATAGACGGGAACATAGAAAGACTCGAGAGGCTGAGAGACTGAGAGATAGAAAGAAAGAAAGAAAGACGTCGCAAGTTTACCACGGCGTGCACGGGAGAGCTCCATCACGGCTCACTCTCGACACTCCCTCAGCTCGCTCTCCATTCTGCTCTATTCAGCCGCTGTTTTCTTTTTTGTGTTTGCTTTCAGTTCAGTCGAGGGCTCCTTCTGGTTCTGTACTCGCGCCAATCCTCCCCCCCATGCCCTCCCCTCCCTCGCCCCCCCAAAACCACCCACCCAAAAAAGAGAGAGAGTTTCTATGGTCTTCTCTTTCCAGTCGGAACAATATCATCGCCCCAGAGCCAGGCCTGCATTCTGTGTCTCAGGGGCTAAGAGCTACACAAAGGCCCAGTTCTATGGCAACCCGTAGTTGGCATGATGCAAAGAAGCGGCCAGAACAGTAGGCATTGTCACCCGCCGCTTCGGGACCCCCGAAAACAAAAGTGCCGAGAGTTTGAGAGGTTGGGAAAAGAGAGAAGCTGTGCTGGAGGACAAGGACACATTCTCTTGTACACAATCTCTCATACACAGAGATTCTCTCAGACTTGTAACGCTGCACTTGTGGGGACAGAGTGTTCTCATAAGAAGAGGAATGCAACAAAAGGTCCTTTTTTTTGTCAGTCCTCAAGTTCATGTGTTTATTTTACCGCCATATTTTGCTCCCATATTCCAAGAAACACTTGGTAAAAAATAAAAGTAAATTCTTCTCATTCCTCATTTAACCTCTTTATGAGCTTGTCCATGAACCGAATGGTAAGATATATCCAAACACACAACACACAAACGCTGAGAGAGAACTATTACCTGAAGCTGAAGAGGTCCGAGGCCTGGTGTGGCAGCTGCAGCAGCTGCCATGGTGGTTGGGATCAGTTGAAGGGGGTATGGGTCATCTGAGAAAGAACAAATAAAAGCATAGATGCAGGTCAAGATAATGTCTCTACATGCCTTTGAAATCATTTATTCTTTCAGTCAATGCTTTAATCCAAAGCAACTTATAGTAAAACCCTCTGTTATAGGGTCCTATATATGTAGAACCTATAATGATTCCCCTAGATGGACAAACCAAAGGTCCCTTAACATTGCAAGATTGAACCTTTATTTTAAAGAGTATACTATATTTTCTCTCCATGTTAAATGTGAAGTGATGACACACAGAACTAGCAGTAAATTATATGACAGCTTCAAGTTGCAGAACTTNGTGCATTTTCAAAGTGGGAGTAGGCCAGCTTGTAGCTTTTGGCCTAAAATAAAGGGCTCTATCACTGGGAAATGATGGACATCTGTGCAGTCCCCAAATCCCATTTTGATTGCCACACAGTTGCTCAAAATTGCCACTCTAACCAATCAGATCACATTCTACAAAGATGCCACCTATTATCAAATTGGACCACAGTTTGACAGTTCCTGCTCAATATAGTACTGTAACCAACCAGACCACAGATCCACAGTTTACATCCCCAATGCTAATGTAACCAAAGAGACAACAGTTCCACAAATCCTGCCCCCAAATGTCCTGTAACCAACCAGACCACAGATCCACAGTTTACATCCCCAATGCTAATGTAACCAAAGAGACAACAGTTCCACAAATCCTGCCCCCAAATGTTCCTGTAACCATCAGACCACAGGTCCACAGTTCCTGCCTCAAATAGTGCTATAACCAATCAGACCACAGTTCTACAGTTCCTTCCACCAATGCAACTGTAAACAGTCAGAGCATGGTTCTACAGTTCCTGCCTCAACATCAATAATTACAATGAAGATAACAGCTCCATTTTCAATTTCAGCCCTCCTTTCACTCTTTTATTTACCTGTGTATAGACCTCCAATCCTTCCTCTCATTCTTATCCAAAAATCCTCTCTCTTCCACCAAAGACCCACCCACCCCTTTATTCTTTTTGTCTCTGTCATCCACAAAGCCATCTTTTGTGCTCTCACCACACTCTGTAATGAAAGTGTGATTGAAGGGTCGAAGACGCGAGCACTGATAAAAAGACATTCAGTAATTAATGTGAAGAAGTTGGCTCTAGCCACTCAGCCACGGCTCATCCAAACATTCTCAGATGAATCAGAGCTCACAGACTGAAAGGAAGGGCTTATTGGTGTCCACCTGCAGATAGGCTTTTTCTAATCACAGGAGAAAACCAGGGAGAAAGGTCACTAGTGACAGGGCTGGTTAGTAGCAGGGAAGTAGAGACAGAGGTTGCAAAAGGTCTTTGGGAATACTGTAAAGGATTTGACTATTGTATCAGTAGGCTGGCCTGTAAATCATAACTGGAATGATAACTGAAGAACATTTGTTGGTTGGACATGCCTGGCATAGAATTTGAGGTTCCTCTGAGTGTGCGAGAGGAACCGAGTCTGTTTAACATCACAGCAACATCTTTTGAAATAGATCAGAAAGCCAGGACATCCTCCGTTTTGCGGTTCTCAGAGCATCAGCACTTTTCACACACATTTGTACTCAGGATGTCTACATGCGTGGATGGGTGGACAGCCCTGTGGCCGTCTTCACTGCCTTGGACTCCATGCTGTCTGTCTCCAAACTCTTAAAAAAAAAAAAAAAAGACTAGAGGAAGCAGGACCCTGTCTCAGTAAGCAATAAACCAGACGCCCCAACCCATTATCCAAAAACATTTTTTCCCAGGCAACTCTTGTCGCTATTAAAAAACAACCCCAGCCTGCAGACTGGAGAGTGCTCTGGACCCGGTTCAAGGATGTATTCTGGGGAGATGATGTGTTTTTGCTCTCCCTCCTTGTCCTCTTGTGTCAGTCCCTAAACAAACAGAAAAATTCCAGCTATTTTATTTCTCTCCCGGGAACAGCTGTAACAAAAGAGCAAAAAAGGGAGAGAGAGGGGAAAAAAAAAGAAAGCAAACATGTTGGTGTTGGCGTGGAGGCTGTGACTCGCCAGTCCCACTCTGGGGAAGTCGGGTGGGAACAAGGGTCCCCCCTTGGACCTGGCCCACGCCGGAGGGACTTGGTCTTCCTCACCATTTTTTTTCCATCTTGCTTCAGGCAGGCTATCTCGCGCCACTAAAAAGCACATGCGTAATTGAAAAAGTTGGGCAGTGTGCAACGGTGTGGCTAGTGGTAATTAAAACAGGGGGGTGTGGGAGGGAAAGTGTGTGTGGTGGGAAGGGGGACTTGTTTGGGAAACTGTGAAGTGCGGTGGGCGGAGCTGGAGCTGAGGACCGCTCCCGTCTTGGGAGGGAGGTGTGTGTGTGTGTGTGTGTGTGTGTGTGTGTGTGTGTGTGTGTGTGTGTGTGTGCGAGGCCTGTTTGGATGCATGTACTGGCGGCGGTTCGTGTTAATGTGTGGCAACCTGGGGCAGGTCACTCTCTCCACGTTCAGCATGCTCGCTGCTGGCATACAGCTCGCACGCCTCTCGCGGTAAACAACACATTGCTTCACAGTTGGACTGCTACGGCCAAAAAAAAGCAAAACCCCAGAGGAAGTTTTCTGCGTTTCTTTTTATTCTCCTTCGCTTAGTCGTACTTGCCGAGCGCTTAGGCACAGGGACACAAAAGCACAGAGCCGAGAGTCTGTCATGTGGAAGAGACAAACAGGCCTTGCTGTCGCTTGGCTGAACTTGAGGCAGTGGAAAGAAGCTTGCCATAAAACACGTGCCCAGCAATGGCCTGAACAATCTGGTTTCACCAATCCACTATCAGAGGCTCTAAGCTGAACAGCAGAATGGTTCAAAAGTTCTTGCTGAGATGGTGGTGTATTGTTTGAGAGTTATTTTATTTTATTTTTTTTTAAACAAAGTTTAAGAAGATGACTCAAGCAGATGCAAGTGCAATGTAGTAGTATAAAGGCAGTCTCTCTAATCTGGACAATCAAAATCCACTTGAACCTACTACGTTCAAAAACCGCCTTGAATTTAGACCTCCAGCAAGTACACACACAAAGACAAGAAGGTATTCCCCTGTCTTCCTAACAAGCAAAGCCTTAACAAACTTCCCATTTCTTACAACCAGATTTTGCAGACAATGTTACCCGACTTCGACATAAATAGGCTGTTTATTTACTCAAGTACTAACTAAATACAACTGACTGCGTTATTTTATCCAGACAATCTCAGAAAAAAAAGATATTGTTCCAACTGTACCACTTATTGTCAAGGTGACCCTCAAGGGTACATCCTTCACACCTTTGACTGTTTGCTATTCCCTGGAAAATTACTATAGTGTACCTTTAAAATTCATATAAAGTACACCTATTGCTTTTAAGTACTAATTAAAGCACTTAAGATAAAAGACATATAACAAAGGTACGAAGGAGACCGTAAGAAATAAAAAGCAACTAATTGGGTTTTATTGCTCTGCTCATTGCCAGGTTAGAAATATAGGAAATGCTGGAATATGGAGAATATACAGCTCTTATGTTGTGTTTTTGCAACTGCTTTTGCTTTGTGATCATAGAAACAAGGCTCACAGAGTGCTGAGATTTATAGGGGCAGAGACACTTACTGCAGCCGGGTTTGTAGTTGAAGCCTGGGGGCAGGAGGAATCCTTGCTGGGCTGCGGCTGCTGCCAGAGTCCTCTGGTCTGGAGGGAAAACAGGAATCATCAGAGGTGGCAGCTGACCCTGGACCTGCTGAAGAGAGCGAGAGGGAGAGAGAGAGAGAAAGGAAATGTCGGTATGTCGGCCAACAGTGACGCAGCCAGAACAGATAAAATGACAAGGGATCAAATAAACACACACACAGTCACAGTCCCTCCTGCACCTGTCCCCTGACAAGAGGAGCAGAAACGACACCTTGTCACTGCCAAACCCACCACGTCACATGGAGCAGCTCCCAAAAACTCCTGTAACATCTGGGCCCACTGTGCTCGGCAAGGTGCCATGCCTCTTCACAAGGTTTCAGGGTTTTTTAAAAAAAAAGAGAGAGAAAGAGGAGAAGGAAAAAAGCACACTCTTGCAGACAAAAAAACGAAGCCAGCGACTTTGGCAAGAAGCAAGTCTGAAGCGCACGGGTGTGGGGAAGGAGAGGACAGATGGTTCTACTGATGAGAGCACTGCCAGGAAAACACAAAGGCTCCAGAAGTGACATCAGTGACTGTGCGAATGTGAACGTGTCGGGATGCTCGCAGACAGAGCCGGCGAGGTGAGGAGATGAGCAGGGTTTGCATTCTGTGCATCTGATTTAAAGCTACAGAAAGTGAGTTATGTGTGCTAACCACAGCGAAAGCATTTAAAGCATATGAATTCGGACTTAAGCAAAACATGTCTCTCTTTCGTACATAGCTGTAATCTCTCAGTCCCACTACAGCGTCTGGGGCCGCTTGCCTTCTCACCACACTATAATTACCCCACCATTTTGGTGAACCACAAAACGGCAGGGACTCCTGCTCCCAGGACTGATCAAATCAGATGTTATTGCCACTTTTGTCTTCTGTTTTTTTTTTTTTTTCTCACCACGTTCCGATAGGCCCCCTGTGAGCAAGAATCACAAGCCCTACACCACTGTTCTGTCTTTCAGTCCTTAATTGGACATATGCTCCTTTGGTGCTGCCTGTATCTCGGCATGCTGCTACGGTCCTGCGGCATCTCTGTGGCCGTTTTAGTACCAGCTAGCATGTGCTAATGATTGCATGCATGTAAAACACTAATGCTGATGCTCTTGAGGTTTGACGGCTATCACATGCTCTACTTGTAGGCCACACACACTCATGTGAAGATTAGTCTGTAGGAGCAGGTAGAGCTTAGAGGCTTGCCAGTGTTTTCAAAAGAGCCCATAAGGACTTAGCCATAGCTGAATATGGAACAGTGTCAGTGGTAGTCTTATAGTGGAGGAAGTGAATGTAATACACCAGAAATTAACCTACTTTAAACAATCTCTGGAAGGGATCTCTTCCACAGTACCGGTAATGCACATGATTACTACACACAATAATACTGACACGTTTATCTGTACTGAGTAAATAACAGAGAACCTGATGTAAAAACCTAATTATAATAAAAGTCTAAGGGCGGATATTAGGGGAGTCAGTGAACGTTGAAATATGTGACTATATTATGCAAATTCAACACTCCTCACAGGGGGCACCAACAACACAGGTCCCATTACTGTTCATGGAATAATCAGGTTCATTAATTCTAGCATACTATACCACAGCGCTGTAGAAGTCTTGAATCTGACTGGCCAGAGTATGGTGACGATATGGTGAGGTTTTCCGTAAAGAGACATTTATTTTTTGCAATCAAGGAAGGAGTGTCCAGCAATAGAGCTTTCCTACAGCCTGAGGTAAAGCTGTAAGCTAAAGTTTCCTGACATGGCAAAGTCTTCAGGCCAGAGGAGTTAACAAGACTCTGAACAGATGAGACATCTGTTTTAATCATCAACAAGCCATGCCATCACGTCACTATTTAGACAAGACAGGTCAATTGAATTGTAAAAAGAGAATCAAAGGAAGTCCGTGAATCCTCTACCCTTTCTCGATGAGCAGACTTCGGCTGCTGAAGGTTTGATCAGGTCTGCTACGGTATGTTGGTTCAACCCAATGAAATGATCCTACTTTGCTGGGTCGGCATCTGCTGGTTGACTACCACTGCTCTAGGTGATCTAAAAACACTGGGCGGGGAACTAAGGTTGAGGCTGAACAATGCCTGAGGGGATCTGATGGTAGTCCAGAAAACTGCTTTAGCGAGATTGGCAAAACAGCTGGTCTACACACACTGCCTCTGCCCGCAACGAGCCGATGATACAGTACATTTATTCACACATACACGTAAGGAGGCTTTATGAGGGTGGTTTGCTTTTCTGTGGTCATATCCATCCACCGCTCTCATGGCCTTTTCTCTGTTTAGCCTCTTTGCTTCTTGAATGCTGCAGGACATTCCACAATACTGCAGAGAATAAACTCGGGCTGGGATGAGGGCTCGGTGAAAACACGACTAATCCTGCCCTTCAACAGCTGGCTATTTTATATTGCATTCCATAATGCCTCTTTCTCTCCCTGCTTTTCTGTCCTTCATGTAACAGAAGGAATCTTTGTTTGAAAGGTTCATCTTAAGCCCTAAAGTCAAGTTGCCCTTTGTCAAGAGCCTTAACGAGAAAACAAGCGAACTTGTCTTCAAGACAGACAAAAAAATCCCATGAATTTTTAAATTTAGATCACAAAAAACACTTATAGCTTTATAATAACGCACTATACAAACACTTCCAAGTCTTTTGAAAGAGCTGGTACGAATACAGTGTGAGCCAGTTGTTAGAATTCAAAGCATCTGGATGATGATGTGATTTGTGAGTACATCCAGGAGGATGTCTGGAGGAATGATCTAAGCAATATATTAGACTCATAAACTTGTACATGAAGAGGAAGTGGATCTAACAGCCCTGGACCGCTGGATTGCAAGTCTTCTAATCAAGACAGCACTCCTTCTAAAAAGAAAGAAAAAAAAAAGAACAGAAAAGAATGGAGAGATAAAAAAAATTGCAGCTCAGAAGACAACATGAGAGGAACTTTTTCTTCTAGACTTTTGACAAGAGAAAGGGAAGAGAGTGCAAAAGGAAAAAAAATAATTAAAAAAAAATAAAATAAACCGGGGGAAAAAGTGGAAAGTTGGCAGCGAACTGACTCGGAGTGTCTCGCCAGGCGGCACAGCTTGAACTTAAAGCTTTTTGAACATAATGAAGATGTGCCGATAATTAACATATGTAGTGTGAACAGGTTTGCTGGCAAAGGAGAGAGAAAAACTCCAAGGTAAAGTTATTATTAGGGAGTAATTAGCTCTATGAAGTAAATGAGTGGAACAATAGCTGCCAGCATTGACAATATGGCACACATCTTAGTGAGCGGAGAAGTACAGTGGCAGAAAGTGTGGGTCCCACAGCTAAAATCTGTTTCCAGCCATATGCTCCAGCAATTAAAGCCGAGCCTTCGTGACCTGCTGCTGAAAAGGGGAAATGTAGGCATATAACCAATAATTAATTTGTATAGCTGTGCTGTGTAGCTAGCGCTTCATATTATCATGCTGTTAGTGTATGTAGACCATTAACTTGGGCTAGCTTCCTGTCAGTGGACAATCCACCTTCTTCATGCCTCGTTGATTTTCTTGACTGGACTGCACACTTGCATGAAGGTTCATCTGATTCATTTTAATTAAAAAAAAAAAGCTGTGGCAGACACCTCTATAAGATCAGTAAATATCCATGTGAATCTACAGACTCACAACTGCAGTTTCACACAGTATCCGTAATCCGAAATCCCTCTCCCGCGAGTTTTCTGCAAAGCCTCAACTGAGCGACCTTGCAATTTTTTAAGCGCTAACAGACACCCATTTCCAACCTTTTTTCCAAGTATTCTTTTGTGGGTTTTTTTTTTTTTTTCCCAGACGGACAGGCCTTTATTTTTCTGTGAGCCAAGGGCACCTTTGGCTGATTAGCAGCTAATGAAATTGAGTGGCGGGCCTGCGCCGGCGCTGCCTGCCTTTTATAAGCCCTCCATTAGGCGCGAGTGCAGGCGGTGCGTCAGCCGGCCGCCGTAGGTGGGCATAGCACGGTGCCCATCTGCTCCGCTGCCTGCGTGTCCTTCCTCAAATAGCTCCCATTAGCTGGCGAGCCGAGACGAGAGCGTCCCCTGCCTTTTGCCG
This sequence comes from Pangasius macronema, assembly GCA_037577455.1. Lineage (NCBI taxonomy): Eukaryota > Metazoa > Chordata > Actinopteri > Siluriformes > Pangasiidae > Pangasius > Pangasius macronema. Next base: position 2,467,396 of record CM074962.1, read on the forward strand.
TGACACACAGTGCAGATACCCTTGACCAGGGCTCAGTGATTAGGCCTTCGATGGCTAAGCTTCTTGCTTTTGCCTCTCTATCTGCACTAGTAATTGGACAAATCTGATTTCTGATGCGCTGGAACATTTGGTTGGGTTTTAGTGCAATGTACATACACAAGCCCAGCTAACAGAGAAGGGTTTTGTAAGAAGGAAAGCATCAAGCCATCAGCCACCATGCCATCAGCTCAGACACAAATGAAGAAAGAGGCTATATGGGGTAGAAACATTAGGACTAGGGATCAGTGCATCATTGCTGATACTGGTATTGGGTACCAACATTCGATACCACATGATACCACCGTGTCAATGACGAACCAATGACGGCGATCTGAAAGCATTTCACAACTGATGATGGCAATCACCGTAAAGCAGGCTGCACACTGTGCTCTGGGAAAATATCAAGAGGAGGAACTACAGCATCCGCCTACAATAGAAGTAACCTGATAAAACATCTTAAACATAAAACTCAGCATGAGGAGCTCTCTGCTAGCAGCACACGCTGGCTAGGTGAGATAAACGACTACAGACAACACCAGGCGAGTGAAAATAACAGCTCTTATGCAGCGTATTGTTGCTGATCATCATCGGCCGCTATTGGTCATTGTCCAAGAGAGATTCCGACGCAAAGAAGTCAATAAAATGTACTTTACTTACAGCTGGAATACTGTTCTCCACTGCAGCCCTACTCGATCTAAAGCACCTAATGTGTCTAGCTAATGCACTTCATGAACTTCATGGTCTAAAAAATGGTATTAATGAATCCCAATGCGGGACGTTAGCTAATGTCATTCCTCCCTCTCTAACTTCTACAGTATCTTTGTGTTCAGCAGTATGAGACAGTGAGAAACTGAAGGAAACACAGGCAGTACTTCATGCTCACACAACCTTCTCACAGTAAGGAGAAACACCAATTACATTCATTTAGGTGTAATGAGACAAATTAAACAATTACACAGCCAATTGGGTTAGCTTCTCCCGTGCGCAGGAGCCGGACTAGCGCTGATGAGCTTCTTGCCGTCTTCATTTCTTTCTCTGTTTTCTGGAAGGCTCTCTGTCTGTACGCAAATGAATTTTCAATCTAACCTAGCGGCGCTTAGCTAACTAACTTGGATTGGCCTAAACCAGGCTCGCGCTGTATTCAACACACTTTATCGAGTTAGCGCTCAGAAATATAGGTGAACGATAATGGGATTTGCATAAGCCGCCGTAAGCCAGTGTCGCCTGTGTGTCTGACATCTTAAACAAGTTAGTTAGAAGACATAAACGAGTTAGGTGCAGTCAGGCGATGGTTGCTGCCGATTCTCAGCGCTTCTGATTTAGCACGTCTTCCTTTGAGTTAGAGGCTAGGCTCTGTTAAACGTTGGATGAAGTGATGCAGATCAAATTAGCCGGCCGCTTCGTCGCGGGAGGCCCGGTCACCCACTCGTCTCTCGCAGAGGCTTCATGCCGAGAGAGTGGCGAAACCGAGCATGGCAAATCCTCTGACACCGGCATGGCTTCCCACGGAGCTGGAGGAGGTGTGCTGAGAAAAGCTGCTAATGAGAAAACGAGGGTGCGCACAGGGAGGAAGTGGCTGTTGGAACAGAGAGGCTTTAATAAGAGTCAGCCAGCAGGCAGCGGCGGTGCTCACCCAAAGGCCTTGCTATTACGCTTTTCTTAAGCATGGAAATGTATTATAGATGCCTGTGTGTGTGTGTGTGTGTGTGTGTGTGAGCCTTCAGCCGCTCACTAGGTTCTTTCTATTTATCCGCACCTCTAAAGCATGCCCTCCTGCAGCTCGCTCGCGGCAGTACCAGGGGTCCAAATGAGAATGAAAGCAGAACCGCTAGCTGCTGTGTATAAGTGTGCTGCCCCTGGGAGCCACCAGAGGTGGCCCCTGACGGGAGGTGTGCTGTGTTTGTACTTAAAGTTAGCTTCGAGTAGCCACTTGAAGTGTTTACCAAGTTTCCACACACAGAGCAAGTCTTTCAAATGCTCGGTAGGAGTGCTGTCATATTTAGCTTCACGGCATGTGGGTTTGGTACATGCGAACACTTCCTACTGTTCTCAAAGCTTCTCGTAATCTCCGACTCAGACAGTCGACTTCACTCAGTTCCCAAACTGCTCAGCACCGACTATCAAGGCAGAACTTTAAGTCACCTCCTGGAAGCACGAGATCTGATGATTACGCCAACTGCCCAAAGGTTCTTAACTCATAAAGAGGACATTTCAGTACAGTTACATCTCTAAGATGTTTTTATCTGAAAAGGCTTACTGAGCTGCAGATGAGGTTTAAGGTTCTTACTTGGTGTAAGAACTTTATGGATCAGATTTTTGCTCTGAAGGTCCATGGCTCTGATTTGTGTTCTACTGGTTATGGTTCTGTAGTAGTGATCAGAAGAGGCTCAAATCCCGTCCCATCTCTCCCTCTTTTTTCCTAATTATGTACAAAGACTCGGGCAATATGGCAATAAATACAGCACTTGAAGATATCAGCACTATAGATGATACGTATCACAATCATATATTTCTTTCTTTCTTTCTTTCTTTCTTTCTTTCTTTCTTTCTTTCTTTCTTTCTTTCTTTCTTTCTTTCTTTCTGTCTGTCTGTCTGTCTGTCTGTCTGTCTTTCTTTCTTTCTTTCTTTCTTTCTTTCTTTCTTTCTTTCTTTCTATTTTGTTCCTTCCTTCTGTATATGCGTGCATCTGTGTGTGCATGTGTACACGCATGTGTGTGTGTGTGTGTGTGTGTGTGTGTGTGTATGTATCACAATACCGAGTTTCGAGTTAAACAGTAACGAAGCAGAAGAGCCTCCGAATTAAGAACTATTTTTAATATCCGATCAGCTTCTTTTCCTTTTAATGTCCGATCAGCTACCTGTTGTTTTAAATCTCCAGCTAAAAATGAGATACGTTTAATATTTGCTATAATATCAGTTTCTTTTTACTCTCACTGTCTGTTTACTCGTTACGTTTAATGTCCAATCGGCTTCTTTTTACTTTTAATGTCTAATCAGCTGCTTGGTAATGATGGAGGTGTCACTGTTAGAGAGAAGTCCTGCTGATGGCCGCATCACTCCAGAGAAGCCTATCAGTATCATCGCATCAGTATCATCGCATCAGTATCAGTATCATCCTGTCACATCATCACTGTTGCTCTGTGATGTATTTCGTGAAGCATTAAAATTCCTGAAGAATCACATATTAAAGCTCTTTTTTATTGTTTCCCATTCAGCACAGATGAAACTAAAGCTAAAGTGATTTGAATGTGTGTGTGTGTGTGTGTGTGTGTGTGTGTTGCAGGCCACAGGCTTCAGCGGTGAAGTGAATGTGAGTTGCGCGAGCTGAACGGAGGCCAGTGCAGCGATGTGATTGGCTGGTAGACGAGGCGCTCCTCTGTCCCGTCAGTGTGAGAAACTATTGTTCTGGGAGCCTGAATGCAGAGATGCTTGTTTGGGAAAAGGTTGCAAAGTCATGGGAAAAAGGAGCTTTGTTTCTCCGAGGGTCGAGTGAGACTGAAGCACCCGGGCCATGTTTTTTCAGAGGGGACCCACACACACACACACACACACACACACACACACACGCACACACAGCTGTTCCGGACATATATGTATGCATACACACATACACACACACACGAAATGCCTATGGATTATTTTTGTATTTTCGTCTGTGTGTGTGAAAGGTCTTTAATTCTTTTTGATTTTGTTCATACACTCTGTCACTCTCAGTCTCTCTCTTTCTTCTCTCTCTCCCCCCTTTGTTTCTTTCTTCCTCAGTCAATGTCACTCAGTCTCTCCTTCTTCTCTTTCTCTCTCACATTCCTTCCTTTCTTTCTTTCTTTCTTTCTTTCTTTCTTTCTTTTTATTTTGTTCTTTCCTTCTGTATATGCGTGCATGTGTGTGTGCATGTGTACACTCGTGTGTGTGTGTGTGTGTGTGTGTGTGTGTGTGTGTGTGTGTGCGAATAGCCTCAGTGTGATATGACACTCTGGCCAAAAGCTGCCAGGGTTTTGCCCCAGGACTAATTCTCACCTTTAGATTTGCTTTACACGCAAGCACACACTCACTCACACACACACACACACACACACACACACACACACACACACACACACACGTACATTCATGTAAATACCTGCACACTCATGTACACACATGAGCACACACACCCAAAGCACATATATATATATAAAAAGTTTCAACCTGCTATAAAATGTTTCTTTTGTAAAACACACTACAGAGATTGGTGTGTACTTTCACTGTAATGTTTATAAGCGTTAATTACATTGTTATTACACTGTTACACTGTTGTAATTATTCAGTAATATGCTTAATAGGGCTAATAACTGAGAAATAAGCCTGGAGTTTACGTGAGTAATAACAGACGGATGTTTATAGACATTTCCAGCTGGCTGATTTCTGTGCTGTGATTGGTGAAGGGGGGCTGATTACTGATCGGTGTGTGTGTGTGTGTGTGTGTGTGTGTGTGTGCATGTAGAGGAGTGATGGGGACTCACACCTGCATTGATTGTCTTGAATTGTTCTGGGTATAGGCACAAGTCACACACACTCACACACACACACATAAAGAGATTTGAAGACACACCTGGATCTGTTGCTGCAGGAGGTTGATTTTGTGCTGTTGCTGCAGAAGCTGCTGTTGTTGTCGAGCGATCTGGAAGCACACACACACACACACACACACACACACACACACACACACACACAGAGTGCAAATATTAACTTTACTACTCTTTAACCCTATAAAATTGTATCATACATGTTTGTCTGTATGCCGAGTGTGTTTGAAGTCACAAATGTATTGTGACCTAAAGCACAGTCTAAATGTGTGTGTGTGTGTGTGTGTGTGTGTGTGTGTGTGTGTTTGTTAAGATGGATGTATTTCCTTTGTAAATCTTCCCAGCAGCTACTTCACACACAACAAAGCTCCAAAAGCCTCTTCTCTATGCAAATAGCTTCATCCTGTGCTGGAGGGGTCTGGAATGTTCTCCCTCTCTCCTCCACACACGCACACACACACACACACACACACACACACACACACACACACACACACACAGCTCCATGACCGCAGTCTGCATGTGTGTGTGCAGTGTGCTGGTACACACACCCATTCCTCTCATTTTATACTGATAATTGTGCAGTGTTTTATGCTGGGTTCTGTTTATCCTCCCCACACAATGTGGGCTTTGTGTGTGTGTGTGTGTGTGTGTGTGTGTGTGTGTGTGTGTTTCCAGAGAAATACACATGTATTCTGAGTGGGTCCACCCGAAACACACGTACATGTCATTGTGTGCGTGACTTTGTTTACATGAATAAGTGTATAAGTGCGTAAGTGTGTAAGTGTCTGCGCCCACGTGTGCGCCCATGTGTGTGTGCCTGAGCCTGTGTGTGTATATGCGCCCATGTGTGTGTGCCTGAGCCTGTGTGTGTATATGCGCCCATGTGTGTGTGCCTGAGCCTGTGTGTGTATATGCGCCCATGTGGGCGTAGTGTATGCACCCGTGTGTGTGCCCGTGTGTGCGTATATGCACCCATGTGTGCCCATGTGTGCCCGTGTGTGCCTGTGTGTGTGCCCACGTGTGTGTGTATGCACCCATGTGTGTGCCCGTGTGTGTATATGTGCCCATGTGTTTGTGTGTGTGTATATGCACCCATGTGTGTGCCCGTGTGTGTATATGTGCCCATGTGTGTGTGTGTGTATATGCACCCATGTGTGTGCCCTTGTGTGTATATGTGCCCATGTGTGTGTGTGTGTATGCACCCGTGTGTGTGCCCGTGTGTGTATATGCACCCATGTGTGCCCGTGTGTGCCGGTGTGTGCCCGCCTGTTTGTGCTCCTGTGTGTGCCCATGTGTGTGTGTGCCCGTGTGTGTATGCACATGTGTGTGTGCCCGTGTGTGTGCACCTGTCTGTGCTTGTGTGTGTTTGTACATGCGCCTGTGTGTGTGTCTGTGTGTGTGTGTGCCTGTGTGTGTACCTGGTCTTGCTGCTGCTTGGCCAGCTCCATCTGCTGTCTCTGTTTCTCGATCTGCGAGGCGGCCAGCTTCTTCTGCTCCTCGTGGGCGGCTAACAGCTGCTCCCTCAGGCTGCTCAGCTGGCTGATCATCCCCATCAGCTGCCTCTCCTTCTCCGCCAGGCTGTCCGGGGTACCTGCAGGGGTCAGGGGTCAGAGGTCAGAGATCAGCCAGGGTTTTAGGATCCACACCATACCACTGGAGGCAGTGCTGGATTTGGCGCCAGAGCGACCTGTGACCCTTGTTTGAGGTGATGTAGTAGGAAAGGAAGAGTTAAATCATCCACTAGGGTGTGTGTGTGTGTGTGTGTGTGTGTGTGTGTGTGTGTGTGTGAGTGTGTGTGTGTGAGTGTGTGTGTGAGTGTGTGTGTGACATTACTATGGTGTTCCAGAACAAATGTGTCTAAGTAGGTCCATGGATTTAAGGTCACATCTTTCTTTCTTTCTTTCTTTCTTTCTTTCTTTCTTTCTTTCTTTCTTTCTTTCTTTCTTTCTTTCTTTCGAAAGTCATTCATTCTTTCAGTCATTCTCTAGAGTGTGTGAGTGATCCTAAAGACAACCTGTGTGTGTGTGTGTGTGTGTGTGTGTGTGTGTGTGTAGCAAATGTGTCTAAGTAGGTCTATGGATTTCAGGTCACTTCTATAAGCTACACCTCCCCTCACACACACACACTCACACTCACTCACTCACTCACTCACTCACTCACTCACACACACACACACACACACACACACACACACACACACACACACACACGGTGGACAATCCCCCTTTGTTCCCTGCCTCTACCTTGAGAGGGGCCACATTCCTCACCGGGGGAAAACAGATGAGGAAAAAAGGGAGAAAAACGAGGGAGTCACAGGAGCTGACCTGACCTCATGCCCCCCACAGGAAGGTGAGAGTATGCTCCATTTGTCCACCCCCTCTTACATACACCATACACACACACACACACACACACACACACACACACACTGAACAATGAACAATAAAGGCGACTGTCAGGGGTGGCCCGTTGGAAAAATAACCCAGCGGCTGTCCTTAACAGCTCAGAGACTGGGGCTTTTCACACACGGGTGCGGAGCCCGAAGCTGAGCCGAAAATTCAGCCTCGTTCTACAAGAGGGGGGCTTGTGCGGAAAGTGACGAGTCTTCCAGAGAGAGACAGAGAGAGACAGAGAGAGAGAGAGAGAGAGAGACGGAGTGGATCAAAGAAAGCTTTCTCTCGTTCAGCGGATCTCTGCTGCAGCTGAAAGGATCTCTGTGGGTCGCTTATTCATAGAGACAGGACTAATAAAGACAAAACACAAGGAGAAGTGAAGTAGCGGAGGGATTCTTCACGTAGAATAAAAACACACACACACACACACACACACACACACACACACACACACACACACACACACGCTCCATTGTCAGAGAAAAAGGTACTACACTAGCCTTTTACGATACAGACATCAGCGTTGAGGAGAGCACGTGTGCCGATATGACTGGAATATCGCGATCATCGTGATAATAATAATAATAATAATAATAATAATAATAATAATAATAATAATAATATCACGAGAATCATGTGACTGAGGCTGTGATAAATTACGCAAAGAAACGCAGATATCGTGATTAGTTACACACATCATAACTCACATCATCATGCTGATATTGCGAGACATTTCGTCATAATAATAATATATAGCTATTAGCTATTTGTGATGTATTGCATCATAACAGGATTGATTGTGCGGTAATTTTGTCATGACTAATCACGACATTGTTATTTGTTACATCATAAATATCAATATTGGGATAAATTCCATAATAATAGTATCGATATCGTGATCAAGTGCGTCATAATGACATCGCTGACATGACCGTGATACCGTGACGCATTATTAACGTATTATTTATGCATTCTGATTATTAATTTCATATTAAGTGATATGTGACGTCATGGTAATATTTAAACTGAGATAAATTGCATCATAGCACTGTCAATATTGTGACTGATTATATCACAGTGTCAATATTGTAATAAACTGGAGTCATAATAACTGATATTGTGATTAATTATATCATAGTATCGATATCATGATGGATTTCTGTAGTCACATCAATTTGCCATAATGTTGCATCATAATATCTATAAGTTGCATCATACATAAATTACATCATTACAGTTATATCAGTTATAATGATGTCATAAAAATGATGTTTTTTTCTAAAATGATCACAGATACCATCTGTAATTTATATATATATTTTCAAAAACAGTTTTAATAACACGGAAAAGGTTTTTAAAGGCAGCGCCGTCATTCGTTTTTAAAAATAATATAATTAACTGTAGCTTAATTACTAAGCTCTAACTACATTACAACTCCGTATCTTAAAACCTTAAAACACGAATACGGATGAGTAACTAACGACGGTGATACGCTTTTATAAAGAAATATGACTGGGTACTTTACGATAACGAGACGTTTGTTTGAAATGATGCAAACAAGAATGACGAAGAATCGCAAAATAAGAACCTTTACGCCGCGTTTTCTTTCAAAATAAAAGCCTTTCTCTAAAAGTCGACATTTTGCCGTAGTGTTTGTCCCAACGCTCGCACGGCTGCACTCTTCCCTTCTGGATTTTTAAACAAAAATTTTGGTAAAAACGTAACGTAAAGAAAAAAAGGTGAGCGGTAATAAAGCACAGTTTCCATATCGACACATCTGTAAACAGCTGCAACATATAAACTGGTATGAAATGTGATTTAATAATACACACGTCGTCCATGATTCCTTATTAGCTAACATCCCATTAAGCTGATAGGTGTCTCCAAGTATCACAGTATCTCCCCCACACACACACACACACACACACACACACACACACACACACACACACACACACACACACAGAGGAAAAAACTCAGCTCTCATCAATCATGACCAATGGCTTTGTACTTGGCTGTTGAGAGTACAGAGGCGAGGATCAATAAGCAGTTTCCTCTGCTTCCAAACATCCTCAGGCTGCGTCTCAGAGCCTCTGCGTATCACAGGCGGCGGTAATTAACCAATCTGTAACGACGTAATAGCTGTCAAGCAGCCCACGCCCCTAATTAATGACCAGACTTAACAAATATCTCCCTGAAGCACTGCACTGAGGTGTGGAGTTAGAGCGAGCGAGAGAGAGAGAGAGAGAGAGAGAGAGAGAGAGAGAGAGAGAGAGAGAGAGAGAGAGAATTAAACATCTTTCTGCTTGGGCACAACTGATCTGATCTCTGACATGCTTCTCTCACGTGATTCCAAAGAACGTCTAGCTAACTCATAACACTCACCGGCCTCGTTTTCGCCTCTCGCTTAAAGTCAAGACAAGACAAACAAAATAACCCCCCAAAAACAACAACAACAACAACAACAACAACCACATGCCTTACCATGTTTCTGCGAAATCGCAAAAATAAGCGTAAACTCGTCTGTCCTGAAGATGTACAGAACAACTACAGCTTTTATAGACTGATGATAATACACTGGTGAATAGTGATGGACACCTTCCGACCAATCAGATTTGAGGATTCAACAGCGCTGTGGTTTGGAGAAAATAATCCATAACGCACGCGGTTCATACGTTCGGTTCACGAGGTTGTACGAATGTTGCTCGCACGACGTTCCCGTTGACACAAACCGCTAATCCTGTGGCTAAAAACGTTGCCATAACGTTGTAAAGCGTTTATAACTGTTAGATTTAAAAACGTTCTCAGAAAACTACAAACATAACGTTCTGACAACCTTCTGACAACCTTCTGACAACGTTCTGTAGCACTCCTGCTCCTGCTCTTGTCTGGCTTATTAATATCTGAATACAAATTTTAAAGGGAAATGGCAGGCCTAGAACGTTTTGTAGTGAACACACACACACACACACACACACACACACACACACACACACACACACACACACACACACACACACACAAGCACGGTTCCCTCTCTTCGCAGGGATGCTCTCCTGGAGAAATGTCTCCTCAGCAGGGTTCCTGCACCTGATCAATGAATCCCTTCTTCTTACCCAGAGTGCAATCTGTCTCGCTTTGATCAAACGTTTCGGAGGCACCGAGTGAAGGCCGTTTTCTCTCCTGCGCTTAAGAGTTTAGCCTGCTAACCCACAGGAAGCACATCAAAACCATCAGCGCTAACGCTAACAGCGTAGAACACGTGCTCGGTGACCTGACACGGTGTATCATTAACCGCGCTAACGTGGGAGCAGCGGTTGCTTAGCGAGGCTCGTTAACAAGCTGACGTTACAGGCTTTAAAGAAGACAACTTTTCTCAAGACAAAGAAACTTTTGGCGAACTGATGACACGAGCAGGTGTTGGAAAAAAAAAAAAAGTCAGCGTGAGAAAAAAAAAAAGCTGCGTGTGAGCAAACGAATCGATGTTTGTGCCGTCGTTCTATTAAGAGCAACACAAAACAGGTGGCGCATTTTATGGAGCGACTAATGCACTAATGTGTCTGAGTGTGCAGCAGAGATGGATACTGTAGACACACACACACACACACACACACACACACACAGTCATGCATGTGACGTGAATGTCTTCCTGTTTACCTTTGATCTCTCCGAAGTGACCGGAGCCCATCGCGAGCAGTTTGTCCTTCCAATCCTTGGACAGAAGCCTCTCAATGCTGGGGGCCTCTGTGGGGCGAGAGACAAAGAGAAGGAGAAAGAGTGAGAAAGAGTGAGAGAGAGAGAGAGAGAGAGAGAGAGAGAGAGAGAGAGAGAATCAAGCAAAGGCAGGCCACATCACAATAAAGCTCATTTAAAGTCCATTTGCTGTAATAAAGGCTCGTCTCTCTAATGGCAGCAACAGCGGGGTGGGAAGAAGAGAGGATGGAGGGAAACAGAGAGAGAGAGCGAGAGAGAGAGAGAGAGAGAGAGAGAGAGAGAGAGAGAGAGAGAGAGAGAGAGAGAGAGAGAGAGAGAGAGAGAGACACTGCTTCCTCACCTGCTGTTAGCCA
>CM074962.1:2483462-2486133 GCA_037577455.1 Pangasius macronema
AGAAAAAGAGAGAGACAAAAAGAGAGAGAGACAAAGAGAGAGAGAGAGAGAGAGAGAGAGAGAAAGGCACTCTGAGGAAAAAAGAGAGGGAAGAGAAAGGAGGAAGGGAAAAAAAATGGAGAAGGAGGGGAGGATGAAGCAGACTCTCGGAGGACAACAAAAGAGGCAGTGTGCGGACGCCAGCTCCATGCGAGCAGGGAGAGCTCAGAGGAAAGACCCCGACTCGGCCCGAAACACAACAAGCTCCACATTCACCGCTCCCACCGCCGCTCAATAACGCAATTATCCACCGGCCGCTCCACTTTATCCAGTTCATCTGCAGCTGGAGACGTGTGTGTGTGCGTGTGTGAGAGACTCGATACAGAATATATACTTATATATTTATACACACACACACACACCAGAGACAGCAGTAACTCTCCTAAACCCACTAATTAACTGCCGCCTTTGTGGCTGAAACACTTGTGGAGATCAATAAGTAAGCGAGTTCGAGACGTCCAAAACAAACGTTTCCCCTCGTCGGATGAAAAGATGATCATCATCACGCTTGATCATCAATTAATGCGCGACTGCTGTCGCTACCACAGACTCTGTTCGAAATTCCTTCTAAAGGCCGTTCAACCGTCCATGCCAAAGCTCTCCGCTCCATGCCAGCCGTCAGAGCGAGGGACGAGAAAAGGAGACAAATCCAGAAAAAGAAAAAAAAACGCTCTCGTCAAAAGCTGCCATTCACATCCACACAAGGTTAAAAGCTAAAAGTCTCTATTATGTGTGTCGATTGGGGAAAAAAGGCAATGCTTGGCAACAGTTAGCGCAAAGCACACGTATACGCCGAAAACGGCATTTTCCATTTTCCCGAGAGAGAGAGAGAGAGAGAGAGAGAGAGAGAGAGGGAGAGAGAGGGATGAATGGAGGGCAAGTTAAACGCTCTTTAGATCTTACCTTTGTCACCAGGGCAACAAGGACAATTTTCTAAAACAAAATAATAATAAAAAAAAGACGGAAAAACATGTCTGGAAAAAAACGAGTGCTTTTATGTGAGTTATAGGTGATTTTTTTTTTCCTTTTTTTTTTTTAGACATTTATTACATTAAAGGTTCCCTCATGAGGAAACATAAAGAGGGGAAAAAAGAGACGCTGAAAAAAGAGCAGAAATTAAAAAAAAACCAAAAAAAAAAACCAAAAAAAAAAAACTCGCATTTCTGAAGAAATTACGCATCAATTATTATTTTTTTCCAAATGAACAAATCACGGCGTTATATCACACGCACGCAAACATCCAGCTGTCCAATCCGGACGCTTTTAAAGCACAGCTAATGAAATGTACATGAACCTGACGTTTCTGAAGAAAAAGTTGAAGTCCACTTCAGAGAACGAAGTAAAAAATAATATATGAGATTTAAAGCTCTCAGGAAACGTCTTTTTTAGCGTTCGTTTTTTTTCTTTTTGCAGAAACGCCGCGCGGTTTAATTCGCCTCAATTCCCCGCCGAGGAACGGGTGAGATAATAAACAAGGAAAGTCACTTTATCTCGCGCTGAATTTGTTGCCCTTCACATTTTTCTGCATTCTCTTTCTCTGACAGATGGTGTTGTGGGTGCTTATGTCCAATTTGATTTGAACCAAAACGCGAGCCAAATTTATTCTGGCACTTTCCGCACGCTGCCAAATTTACCACTGCCAGATTGAAATAACTGTGCGCGGGGCATGACATTGTGAAGAAGAACGTGAACAAAATCGTCACGACGTGTGAGGGAAAAAAAAAAAAAAAAAGTACGGAGGGAGGAGAGAGAGAGAGAGCGGAGGAGGGGGAGGGAGGGAGGGAGGGGGAGTAAAGAAGAAATTCTCAGAGGACGTGGCCAAGAAGAGAGCGTCGAGAGCGTCGAGAGCCGGCTGGCGGAGAAACATACAAGTACCGATGTTTACATATATATATATAAAAGAATGTTCTTTTCTCTTAACTCTCTCTGTCTGTCTCGCTCTGTCTCTCTGTCTGTCTCTGTCTGTCTCTCTGTCTGTCTCTCTCTCTCTGTCTGTCTCTGTCTGTCTCTCTGTCTGTCTCTCTCTCTCTGTCTCTCTCTCTGTCTCTCTTTGTCTCTGTGTCTCTCTGTCTGTCTCGCTCTGTCTCTCTTTGTCTCTCTGTCTCTCTGTCTCTCTCTCTCTGTCTGTCTCTCTGTCTCTCTGTCTGTCTCTCTCTGTCTCTCTGTCTGTCTCTCTCTGTCTCGCTCTGTCTCTCTGTCTGTCTCTCTCTCTCTCTGTGTCTCTCTTTGTCTCTCTCTCTGTGTCTCTCTCTGTGTCTCTCTCTGTCTCTCTCTGTCTCTCTCTGTCTCTCTGTCTCTGTCTGTCTCTCTCTCTGTCTGTCTGTCTCTCTCTCTGTGTCTCTCTCTGTGTCTCTCTCTGTCTCTCTCTGTCTCTCTGTCTCTGTCTGTCTCTCTCTCTGTCTGTCTGTCTCTCTCTCTGTCTCTCTCTCTGTCTCTCTCTGTGTCTCTCTCTGTCTCTCTCTCTCTCTCTCTCTCTCTCTCTCTCTCTCTATGCTATCACTCTTTATCAGAAGCTGATCTGAGTACCTGAGTTCATTGCCCTGTCGTGATAAGCGGCGGAACTCACTTTACATAACACCATAAAAGGTACAGATTAGACGGTAATAATCTCCCAGTAAATCAGCATGACTCT
>CM074962.1:2486233-2488733 GCA_037577455.1 Pangasius macronema
TTATTCTCATAAGGAAAAGGGAACAGTGTGTGTGAAGACGCACGGCCAAAACACACCGAAGAACAATGTTTACTGCTGACGAGAAACGCTACTGTCGAGCGAGACACGCCCCCCGGGGGCGGGGCATATAAGCTCTACAGAGCATTTAATTGGATGATCACAAGAATAGTACATGATGAGTCATCAAGTACTTTAATTCATCCCAGAAGTGTTTAAACTGTGACAAAACGCACAACATTATTGAATATCTGTTATGGGGCCCCCTGGTGGCTGGAGGTCACTGAGCAGCTGCTAATGTCACATATACCCTACTCCCTAATTCCTAATCCTTGCTCCCTAATCCCTACTCCCTACCCCCTACTCCCTAATCCCTACTCCCTAATCCCTACCCCTTACTCCCTACTCCCTACTCCCTACCCCCTACTCCCTACTCCCTAATCCCTACCCCCTAATCCCCACCCCCACTCCCTTCTCCCTACTCCCTTCCCCCTACTCCCTTCCCCCTACTCCCTACTACCTACTCCCTACTCCCTAATCCCTACCCCCTACACCTTACCCCCTACTCCCTACTCCCTAATCCCTACCCCCTACTCCCTACTCCCTAATCCCTACCCCCTACTCCCTACTCCCTAATCCCTACCCCCTACTCCCTACCCCTTACCCCCTACTCCCTACCCCCTAATCCCTACTCCCTATTCCCTTCTCCCTACTACCTACCCCCTACTCCCAATCCCTACTCCCAAAGTGACTTCCAAAGTGGGTGCTATATACAGAATACATAATGTGGATTTAGACAGACACACATGCACACACACACACACACACACACACACACACACACACACACATGCACGCACACACACATGCACACACACGCACACACACACGCACACACACACAGAGAGCAAGAAATTTGTGAATGTCAGATAAGTTTAAAAGGAGACAGTGTGAATCCATTTTCAGTGGGTGTGTCCCAGGGGATTATGGGAGTTTAAGTTTTTCCTCTTAGAGCTTTATGATCTCTTAACAAGTTCTAACGATCTTTACTGCTTGTCCAAGTGCGCACTACAGAGTGCTAATGAGAGAGAGAGACAGAGAGAGAGAGAGTGTGAGAGAGACATTAAGGCTAAATCAGCAGTATCCTTGTGCATTGTGGGATACTAGAGGACTGACAGTGACACAGTAGCAGTGAGAACCTGTGTGTGTGTGTGTGTGTGTGTGTGTGTGTGTGTGTGTGGGGAAGTGTGTGTGTGTGTGTGTTTATAACCTCAATGTCACCCCGTCTCTCCTGTATTCAGTAGGGAGTATCTCAGCGGCTCTGACGTGCTGAAGGAAGGAAGTGTGTGAGGACGCATAAGAAGACGCAGATTTATAGATTTAGAATCGGGACACGGCCCAAACCGCAGTGCACTCCAGACTCTCACTCGGAAAGGTGGGATGTGTTTTTCCACCAGCTGCATTTTCAACTCAACATCATCAAACAGGCTGTGTCCCGAACCTCCATACTAATGCCCTGAGTCCTAAACAGTACAACTACACAGCTGAGCACTGTTCCTTTAGACGCTATAGCTATTTAACATTTAGTCTCATAGGCTGCAGTTCAGAACGCAGCTGTGGACACGCTGCGGCATCCAGACCTCTGCTCTGAGAAAAAACACCACTCATCAGACACGCATCAGACATGCATCAGACACGTAACAGAGACACATCAGTCCCGCATCAGACACGTATCAGAGACACATCAGTCCCGCATCAGACACGTATCAGAGACACATCAGAGACACATCAGACACATCAGTCACGTATCAGAGACACATCAGTCCCGCATCAGACACGTATCAGAGACACATCAGACATATATCAAACACTTATCAGAAGCACATCAGAGACACATCAGTCCCGCATCAGACACGTATCAGAGACACATCAGTCCCGCATCAGACACATCAGTCCCGCATCAGACACGTATCAGAGACACATCAGACATATATCAAACACGTATCAGAGGCACATCAGAGACACATCAGTCCCGCATCAGACACATCAGACATGTATCAGAGACACATCAGTCACGTATCAGACACGTATCAGAGACACATCAGTCCCGCATCAAACACGTATCAGAGGCACATCAGAGACACATCAGTCCCGCATCAGACACATCAGTCACGTATCAGACACGTATCAGAGACACATCAGTCCCGCATCAGACACGCATCAGAGACACATCAGACATATATCAAACACGTATCAGAGGCACATCAGAGACACATCAGTCCCGCATCAGACACGTATCAGAGACACATCAGTCCCGCATCAGACACGTATCAGAGACACATCAGACATATATCAAACACGTATCAGAGACACGTATCAGAGACACATCAGACACGTATCAGAGACACATCAGACATGCATCAGAGACACATCAGTCACGCAACTGAGACACATCAGACACACATCAGACACGCAACTGAGACACATCAGACACACATCAGAC
>CM074962.1:2493733-2498669 GCA_037577455.1 Pangasius macronema
AAAGAAGTATCTCATGGTGAGGATGAAAGGAGCAACATAAATGGTTCTTTGGTGGCTCTTTGTGTGTGTGTGTGTGTGTGTGTGTGTGTGTGTGTGTGTGTTCTTTATGGAACCAAAAATGGTTCTTTATGGAGGAGAGAGACTTGAGAATCATGGATATGTATGTGTGTGAATAGTTTCACACACACACACATACACACACACACACACACACACACACACACACACACAGGAGGACAGGGTGTCTGTCTGACTGTTAACGTCCCTGTCATGTTGTCATGTACCCTGGCTTTTGTGAAAGAAGCCATCAAAACTCACACACACACACACACACACACACACACACACACACACACACACACACACACATCAAAAAACAGCCCCCTCGTCCCCCCCACCAGCCCTGACCCTTTATCTGCGTCCATCTTCCTCTTCCTGTCACAATGGCACAGCCGAACACTGTTATTAGCCGCTTAAAAGAAATGGCACCCCGTCTCCGTCTCCTGGTGACAGCTCCACATTGTTTATCACATCACAATTTGTTTAGCGACTTTTTCACTAAGCCCTGTTTTTTGGGGCTCATTTTTCTGTCATGACATGTGAAATTACACATACAAACTCTGTCACTGATAAATTATATATATATATATATATATAAAGTCAATCATTAGGTCAAGCTGTTCTCGCTGCTCGAGCTTTCTGAAACGCTGTTTTCTTTTTTTTGTGCTTAAGAATGCCTCGTATTGTCTGGCCTGTACTGCTCACAGATATTGGCGCCATGTGAGAGCCATTAACAGGGCTAAAACAGCACACATGATGGCCTGAGCGAGAGCGTGAACCGAACCGACCCGAACTGTACTCACTAGCCCTTTCATAACCTGAGCATCAAACCTCTGCTCTTCTTCTTCTTTCACCTAAACGATATTTATAAACAATTAGAGATGCACTGATATGAGGAATATGAGGAATATGAGGAATATGAGTAGTGTGTTTTTTGGTACCAGAAATGAGTCACTTGCTCAGTATTAATCAATCACAGGACATTGCATTTAGCCCTGGTTTAAAAAGCAGCCATGATGAGTATGTGTGTGTGTGTGTGTGTGTGTGTGTGTGTGTGTGTGTGTGTGTGTGTGTGTGTTCATGCACTTATGCTACTAGGTTCATACTTTATAACATTACTGAGCTGATTTTATATACGCTAGCTACATGAGTTCCACCTGTACCAAGTGGACAAGAGTGGAAAAGGTTTTGTTTTACTTTCGGTAAAATAAATTAAAATAACGTACGCTTTTGTTTCCGTTGCATCAGAATCCCTCGAGCGATAACGGCGAATCATCACGAACGACATACTGCTCTTCTAAGACTTGTGATTTCATTCAGCTAGTGCCGTCTGTAAACGTTTTTTTTTTCTCACCTAGCTAAGTGTTAGCTAAGAACTCCTCGTAACTCACGATTTTTTATTTTCTCCAAAATCTACTAAAAAGGCTAAAGCTAACTGCTAGCTACTGCCTTTACTTCATTATCAGCAATGTTCTCACATCATGAAGGAGCCTGTAAAAATATAGAGCAGGACACTACAAGTAAAAAATAAACCTCTGAGTGTATGACACACGAAGCTCCTTTGCATTGTGTGACAAAAAGCTAGCTAGTTACACACTACAGGTTGAAAAGGTTAAACCTAGCACTCGAACGAACACCGGAACGTTTCACGTCGAATCCCACAACAGCTGATTTACTTTTCACTCAAAAAAAAGGGAGTAGAAATGAGTTCACTTTTCTTTCAGAAGTGTTTTTTCGCTAAAAACAGAGTTCACCAGAAGCTCATTCGACTCAGGGTGAAAACACGCTGCTACGAGTTAAAGCTTCGATCGCGTGATAAGATCGGTCATGGGAACGATTCGGCAGCGATTAGCCTTATTACACTGCCACTGCTGGCACGTTTCCCCCCTCTCTTAACCCTAAACACCTTCTCAATTTTATTCCTTACCTACTAAATAGCGCACTATCTGGAACTTCTATACAAATACAAGTCATACAAATCATGCTACGTGTATTTCATAATATTATTACCACTAAACATAGCTAAGCATGGCCAGTGATACAGCGTTCGGCCCCTTCTTGCCCCTTCTTGCCCCTTCTTGCCGCTCCCTATACAGTGCTCTATAGAGAAGAGACTATATAGCGACGAGTGAACGAGTGAGTGAGGTCACGTCTGCCTTGTAGGAGAAGTGCGCTAACACGATAAGCCATTCCAGGAAACATCTTAACTCACTTAAACCTCATTAGCGCGCTATACAGTGCACCCTTAACCGCGTTATTCACCCTCAAGATCGCTAAACATCAGTTCTGCAGCTCCAGCTGTTTACTTCACTTTCCCATAACACAGACTGTTTAAAAACCAAAGTTTGAAATCGATTCCAATACCACCAGCTTTACTTATAACACACTTAAAGTCAAAGCAATTTCAAAAAATGAAATTAGCATTCAGTATATTCAGAATATTTGCTTAGCGACGTCTTTAGTGTCCTTCTCTTCAGGCGTACTCACACATGCTAGTGTAGTGTATCTAAAGCTAACTGAAGGTATAGCTAACAGTGTACTGCTCTGCAAGTTACACTAAAGGAAACTACCGTACCTCTCTTCAGGCATGCCAAAGAAAACGAGTGTACTTCTTTAAAGGTGGACTGACAAATGATACTGTATCAGAAGGAAATTAGTGTACTTCTCTTCAAGTACGCTAAAATAAACGTCTCTACAACTCTATCTGCCAGTGTATCAGATGTAAACTATAAATATACTTAACTCTTAGGGAACTTGGTGCCGAGTATAAATTAGTATCCTTGCAGTAAACTTGTAAGCTAGTGACTTTGTGTAGTTATAAAATGCGAAGAAAAAGTTTGAGGGTGAGCGCATCACGAGCATCAGGCTACCTAGGGGTTATGTGAAGCTGGCTAGCAGGAGACGAGAGCAATCCAAAACTCTGCTCCATCTGACACGAAGCACCTCGGAGGCAAAAAGAGCAGGAGAGGAAGCGGAAGACGCAGAGAGGGAGTGGAGAGAGACGAGGCCATGTCTCACTTTCACACTCTGCTAACTGAGAGCTGGTGCCAGGGAAGGGAAAGACACAAGTCAGGTGTATGTGTGTGTGTGTGTGTGTGTGTGTGTGTGCGTACAGTTATGGAAGTGCTCTGCTGTGTGACAACCAGGTGACATCTTGAGCAATAAAACTTTGCATTAAGAAGATGTATAAAAACATTATGACATATGGAAGGCAACTGAAGTGTGTAGTGGTGGAAAGGGAAAAAAAAACAGTGATACATGTGTGTGTGTGTGTGAAAGAGAATAGATAGATTTATACATACAATGAGGACAGACGGAGTGTGTACGTGTGTGTGTGTGTGTATGTGTGTGTGTGTGTGTGTGTGTGCGTGCTCCAGTAGTCTGGCAGAGAATGTCAGATCCAGCTCAAAATGACTAGCAGCTGGAGGTGACAGTTGTTTTAACAGCTGAGCTGACAGGATTAATTCAAATGCGCCGAAATCAAAAAGCGGAGAACACCTGTTCTCACGCAGGCGAGGGGAGGGAGAACCAGAGGTGAGCCGAGACACGTAGATGAAAAAGGAGAGCGGATCGAGGGCTCGGCAGCCTCCTCGCTCCTCTCACAACATCTGGCTGGAATAAAGCGGCTTTTCTGCGCAGGGTGGGCGGGTCATGACCCCCGGGGGCCGCCCGGCGGAGACGGATAACTTCATTTCAAAGCTGCGTAATCAAAGATCCCACGCTGGGAGAAGTAAAGAGTTCCTCTGAAGAAGAGCAGAGGAACGCGAACGTGACACGGAGGGCAAAATCTGGAGCAGGATCCGGTGTCGGATTGGAGACTACGTACAGTTCACGCTGTCTGTCTGTCAATCAAATCAGCGTTAAACGTCTTTGACTTGGCCATCGGCTCAGATTCAGACTAATCCACCTCGACATATGCAAATACACGGAAATCTGCTTTCCAGCTTCCTTTACATTATCCTCCATTAACTCAGCTAACGGACGAAATGTAACACGGATGTAAAGCAGGTTTTCTGGCTATGCGACAGCGACCCGGAGTCTCTTTCACCGCAGAGACAGCGCTGAAATCGAGCGATCGTTAACAAAGTAAAAGCAGGTGCGTCGAGCAGCGAATAAAAGCTTTTCAAATTCGACGTTAAAAATGAGACGAAGCACGTTTCAGAGCTATGATGAATATTTATGGCATGCCATATTCCGTTATTTAGCATAAACTTATAGACACAAATGCCTATACACACACAAAAATACACAAAAACAAAAAATTTGCATGTTAATAGATTCACAAACCTCACAGAAAGTGTTGTTCTATAAGAGCGCAAACGACGGAGATCGACAAATATGTTTATCGACAAATATCTCGCAATAATGCTCAGGGAATTACATTCCAAAGATTAAAGCTCAGTCTAGCCGTGGAAGAGGAATAAATCACGCCGTATAGGAACATAAATAAAACATGAATCCGAGTCACTCTTACCAACGCGAAGTTGATTACAGCACGTCCCGACGTGTTTTATTCCTCTTACACCACAGCAACTCAGCAACGATTACAATCTCTTATACAATTAACTGGAGAAGTGTTGTTGTGTGCTATACTTTTTATCCATTTACATTCCCAATTAATGTTGCGGAATGTCCACAAAACAACTTGTCACTTACATTATAGCCGCTATAAACAGTCATTCCCTCGCCAGCCTCGCTTCTTTCTCTCTCTTCAAGTTAACAAGACGCGAAAAAAAATCCCGAAACTCCTCTGTCCTGAAGACTTTCCTGTAAAAGCTTTACTTCTGACTGTTACACAGCCCTGACACTGACACTGGAGACTCCTTCCAATAAATGTCTCCTTACCGAAAAACGTAACATGTACGTAGCGCGTCCA
>CM074962.1:2519322-2529322 GCA_037577455.1 Pangasius macronema
TATTTTCACGTCTTCACAACAATTTGTTTATCAGTTATTAGCATCCCGTGATATCTTTAGCGTAGGAACCTTAGGAAGTGTGTTTAGACCCTTATGAGTGTGTTGGTCCATGCATGTGAGTCGAGTGAGTTCGTTCAGTCAAATGATTCACTCAGATTCGTTCGCAGAGTCGTTCATGCTGCCAGTTACACTGCGTGACTCCAGCGCTCCTTTAAACCCATTACTCATCGCTCTGATGATAACGGCGAGACCTACGTAACAGAAACGCCGTGCATCATCAAACTGAGCTCGAGGGAATGAGGATATTTTTTCTTGTCCATTAGCATGTTTCGTTTGTGTTTACGCTGAAAGTGCGAGTCATGTGAGCTCAAACGACTCCCGGTGAACTCACAGGCTCACATGACTCATCGAACACGAAAGGGGTGAGTCTCAATCATGATTTATTTATTTATCTATTTATTATTATTATTATTTATTTTTAAAGAATCTAGAGTTAGTCAGTTTTGGGTCCACTTCATAACCGTGAATCAGCAGCTGAATCAAATAAATGACTCAGTGATAATGATTCATTCACGTTAGTGACTCGTCCAGAAAAAGAGGGAATCGTTTGTGAATGAAACGTATCTCGTGTGAGGTGTGTGTGCGTGTGTGTGTGTGCGTGTGTGTGTGTGTGTGGTGTGTGTGTGTTGGGGGCTGGGCTGGTCCCGTAGCTGTGCTAGTTCACACTGGGGCAGTAAAAGCAGTGGCTGCAGCTGTATAAACTCAGCAGCAGCACACGGCCTGTCTGCAACACCACCGGGATCTGTTTATTCTGCCTGCTTTCATTCTTACACACTGAGCCCTTTTGTTTCTAGCCCCACACACACACACACACACGCACACACACACACACACACCTCAACCCTAAATGTTGTCCTCATCAACTCACCCTCAAATCCTCGCACACTTTCACTCCAGGAGGAAACACTTCTCCAGTGTCCTCATCAAGCACACACACTGTTATTTATATAAAAAGCTCCTCGTTCAGGTGAATTAGCTTCTGGATGGAGCTCCGGTTTGATCTTGAGCCCCGTAAAGCACACACACACACACACACACACACACACACACACACACACACACACACACACGCACTTCCGCTCCGGCCCCAGTGACACGAGGCTTTCACAGTTCCTTTTGAGCAATAAAATGTGTGTTTTCCTCCATGTCTTTGAAGTATAATTACTATACAATTCGGCGCGCCGGGTGAGCAGGTTATAGCCGCTATTTCATTGAAAGTTGGCAGACCTGTGCTCGTGGAGAGGCCGCACGAAGCATTTAGAGCATCCAGTGATGTTGGGATTAAAAAGAAGGGGCTTTATTAAGTAGATAAATTGGCAGCGAAGCTGGTCTCCGAGGTCATAATTAGCGTCCATTAACATAATTTCACTCCATCCTTCTGTGGCTGTCATAATGCCTGGCCTGCCAAACACACACACACACACACACACACACACACACACACACACACACACATATATATACATACACTCATACACACTCCTTCTCGGCTAAAACGGCTTCCCGCTTTCGCTCATTATCTCCAGGTTTAATGCTTTGACTGTCGTTCATAATTTCCAGCAGGAAAAAAAAGAGCGATTAACCTGCAGAGATGACGTTTATTTCTGACCTCACACAGGACGCTCGGCGCTGTACGGCTGAACCGAGTGCACCGTGTTGTACACTTACACAATGAAAGGTCGTCAGCGGCGGCGTTGCCCGAGCCGTGACCAGTACAAAAACCTGTC
This sequence comes from Pangasius macronema, assembly GCA_037577455.1. Classification (NCBI taxonomy): domain Eukaryota; kingdom Metazoa; phylum Chordata; class Actinopteri; order Siluriformes; family Pangasiidae; genus Pangasius; species Pangasius macronema. Next base: position 2,521,110 of record CM074962.1, read on the forward strand.
AAAGGCCTGTGACCAGTGATTGCACGTATTCAGAGCGGCATAAGAAAAACGGTTAAAATCAGCCTGAGCCTGACATTCAAACCATTAAAGTCCATTTGTGTTCGATAATATATGGTTTAATAGGGTTTTTATACATTAACTAACATCTCCTCCTGCTCTCCCAAACAGCTTAGTATCACTGACTTAGCTATTTAGCTAATCGGTTAGCCAACTGCTAGTAAGCTAGCGCACATTTGTCATGAGATTTTAGTATTTAACACCTTTATTCCCGACTGTCAAAACGCCATAACAACCAGGATTCCTCTATCACAGACATTAGCTAAACTAGCAAAGCTAGCTTGTTTTTTTTTTGTCACAGAAACTCAGCATCAGAGTCTCATCACTTCATTTAACAGCTTAATTTCTACCTGTCAAAATCTTGTTACCGTAACAACCACCGTTTGTTTTTCGCGAACATTAGCTGACTTCAGCTGATTTTTCACCTTAGCACTACATACGTATTTGTCACAGTAGTTTAGCACCCGAGTCTTGTAGAGTTCTTAATGTTACACCAACTACAATACTGTCGAAATACGGTATAGTGTTACCATAACAACCACGATTTGTTTGGCATTAACATTAGCTAACGTAGCTAGCTGACTAGCAAACCACAAGTAAACCAGCTCATATTTAGCAGTATCTGAGTCTCGTCATATTTACATCATCATATTCTTTGCGATTTATTATATAATAACACCAGCCAAAAGACTATCGAAATATAATGTTACTATGACAACCAAGATTTGTTTAGCACTACCATTAGCTAACATCGCTGGCTGGCTGATGTACAGGTAAGAAACTTGCTTGTGTTTGTCTCCAGAGTCTTGATTTACATCATCGTATTCTCAGTAATTCAGCTATCATCAGCTGTCGAAATAGAGTGTTACCATAGCAACCACGATTTGTTTACCATTAACATTAGCGAACTTGGATAGCTACCTAGTTGACTGCTAGTACAGCGCAGTCTCAGATACAAAACGCTCCACATCCCAATATCTTTGGTGCACTTTTCTGGCCAGAACCTTCAGGATCTTTATGCTGCGATCTGATTGGTTGACCACACAGCTGTCCAGGGATGGGGTATCAGGCTGACCCTGAACTCTGACCCCAACTTCCTAAGAAGCTGGACTATGCAAAGAAAAGTTTTTCCCTGTCCTTTTAATCTATAAGTCACCAATAAAGTCTTTCTTCTTCTTTTCCTTCTTTTCTTTAGTTTATGGCAGAAAACCAACCAACTTTTAATCACAGCAGCATAATTAATGTTTCACTGCAGTTAGCGGAGAATAAACACCAAATCGTCTTTCTGTTAAACTACGAGGATCTTCTCCATGTTTAGTGATGTGGATGTACGCTAGCAAGGCTAAGTAGTGAACAAACTAGCTAGAATAAGTCAGAGAATTGGACCAAGAGGATTAAGCACTGAAGTATGATCTTTTCAGATACTCGTGTGTTTAACAGTTCAATAAACTTTAGCAAACAAAATGGCTCACTACTGTTAAGCCAAAACAGCTAGCTTGCTTGGTAGCTTAGCATTTCAAAAATAAATAAATAAATAAAAAGAACAAAACATCACCAGAGTCAAACTTTTTCAGATTACACGTGAAGAGTTTAAATCCATGAAGCTGTTTTAAATAGAGAAAAATAAAATAGAGATATAACAAGCCATTTGTTAATTCTTTAACAAATCATTTTTGACTAAAAAAAATCAATAAAAAAGAAGAAATATTATGTTTTATTGTAATGTATTGTAACCCATTCTGTCCTGCAATGGAATATTAATGAGGAGTGTAATTGCCGGCACATTAAGTCGATCGCAGTGTGGCTTTGCGGCTAAATGGCAGGTCAGGAGGCTAGCATGCCAGGCTAAGCCGCTAACTCGCTGGGCTAATCGCTAGCCGCTAATGGCCACCCCGCCGGTGTGGCCCTTTCCCCCTCCTGTCCCCCCCGGCTGTGTGCTAAGCCGGCGTTAAATCCACACTTCTCTCTTCTCTCTCCTTCTTATGTAAACCGCCCTCTCGTCTCGACATACGCGCGCGCGTCGCTACGCTAGCTGCACAAACGTAGCCTCTGTTAACTTCCCCAGAAAAGGGAAAAACTAACACTAAGACGAACGCGCTCGATCTAATCGCCATCGCCGGCTGGGTAACACAGCAGAAATGCTCCTAATAATAGCGCAGGGTTTAGTCACAGCACTGCACAGACGCTGACACACGAGCAGATCGAAAACAGATATGAGTATGAACTTATTTCCAAAAAAACACAAACTGTTAGAAAAGGAGAAAAGGAGAAAAGGGGAAAAGGGGAAAGTGCGCAGAGATGATGAAATGAGGGAAAATGACGTGTACTTTATGTATGATACCTGAGCTTACAATTCATACTTAATCTGCGACACACACACACACACACACACACACACACACACACACACACACTGGACAAGTCGTGGCGTAAGTGGAAATGACTGACAGTTGATTTCCAGTGTGGTTAATGAGAGCTGAAAGGCAGGTCTAATGGGTGTGTCGAACAGCATCACAACACACACACACACACACACACACACACACACACACACACTCTAAATACTTTACATTTACACAAATTCAACGCGCAGTCCATAAAGTCTTCAGGACGTCACACTTTCACGGTTTCTCACGCTCTAAACCGAAAGGCTGTTTATAGCTACAGTAACCTACAGAGTGCTGAAGAGGAACTGACCAGTTTCACAGACACTCCTCGACATTAAATGTAACAATAAACTGATAAAAAATAATAATAAAAGTAATAAATAGTATGATGTGTCATTATTTAATTCAATTTATAAAATGGAATTGCTCCCAAAGTGCAGTGGGATATTTTCTGAAGCAGAAAGTCGACCGTTTGCTATAAAGTCCTTCAGTTTTAGCGATGAAACACTGATCACTGTGGTGGCTTTAAAGAACCGGAGACACACGATACGCCGAAACGTTGTGAATATCAGCAAACGTGATGAGCACCGGACGACGACTTCGTTTAGCGGATATCGCTTCTCTAACCAAAGAAGTGATGACATTAAAATTAAATTAAAACTCATGTTTTTTCGCATGACGAGTTAGGAAGGTTAGCGCTAAGGCTTGAGGTTAGCGTGTTAAACCTTTCCTCGGGTGACGTTTATACGAAGGTGAGGAACGTGACGAGGTCAGCCAGGCTCGTTCGGTTACGTGTAAGCGTGTCATGTGATCAGGTCAGATCAGAACGCTCTATCGCTCCTCGCCGATGTTTTTTTTTTTAAATCATCTGACTTTTTTTTTTTCAGCCTTGTTCTCTTAGCGCGCTCTGTTTTTGGATGGTACCGAGGCGAATTCCTTCACAGAGTCAACCGGGTGATGATGTCAGCCGGATGTGACAGTTCCCTTGTGTGTGTGTGTGTGTGTGTGTGTGTGTGTGTGTGTGTGTGTGTGGGAAAGCAACAACGTGTTTAAAGTATCGAACAATGAGGCCTTTTTTATTCTCACAGATAACAAGAGCTCTGGCAGCAGTGACAATACCTCAGCATTTACATACACATTAGACCTTAAGGACTGCTCTCTCTCTCTCTCTCTCTCTCTCTCTCTCTCTCTCTCTCTCACTGTCCCTCTGATAGCTCCAGCATGACGCTTTATTTAGGACAATCGCCTGTTTGTGTGGAACTGAGAGTCTCCCTATTTCTCTGAGTCCTTCTGCTTCATAGATATTTATAGTCCCTGCTCTCTCTCTCTCTCTCTCTCTCACACTCACTCTTTCTTTCCCTCTTTTAGGGATTAACAAAAGTGGCTCCTGTAGGTCTGCAGGTGACTAGCAGGACGACGAGCGCTCCCTCGCACTAGCCCACCAGCCCATCAAGGGCACTTCACGGAGGTGTTAAGAACGTATCCAACTTAAGCGCGTGTGCCGATCGAATGCCGTTTGCACAAACGATAGAGGCTGGAACTCGTACACTTGCACACAGAGACACATATATGATGAATATGAAAGCTCACACACACACACACACACACGCGCGCGCGCGCTTGCGGAGCTGTAACACAAAGCAGCCTCTGTGTTTCGCCCCAGGTTGTGGGGGCCACCCCGGTTTCCTGTCCAGCCTTTTCCACAAAAGCCAAGAGTCTAATGTCACTGTCATCCATTAGCATTTAGACATGGAGGTGAAGTCACACACACTTGTATGGTTAACACAGAGCCGCGTGTGTGTGTGTGTGTGTGTGTGTGTTTGTGTGTTTGCTTTTGGGCAGAACAGAAGGCACCGGCCAGCTCACAGTGCCTACAGCTTACACACATGCGCACGTTTGCCAGCGTTTTTTAGTCATCGCATCAGCCGTCTGCACGGTTTCCTGTCATTTTTCCTCTCGTCTGATCGTTTAATTACTTATTTATTTATTTATTCATTTATTTAGCCGTCCGTCGCGCACTGACTCACAGGGCCATGACTTTCACCGACACGTTGCGTCCGAGGGTTTCCACGCGTCCGTGCGCGCAGACGGACCTACAGAGACGCGGCACAGAGCGCGGATCTACGCCAAATAAAGTTGCCTGATTTTTATTTTCACGTGCCAAAAAAACAAAAAAAACAGACACTCTACGGCGACTGAGTCACTCGGTGATGCTCGGTGACAGGAGAACGCCGCTGCTCTGTCGCTTCTGACGCGCTCGACCGTTCAGGCGTCGCTCGGCGTAGGATCACAATCTCACGTTCGGCTCGCGAACTCCTCACGTCTCATTTCCATTCGTGTCACTCCGCTGAAGTAAGAGTGTTTACTGCGGTCACTGAATAATACGCTTCAGGAGGAATAACTCAAGGATTATCGCGATAATCATTAGGCATCGTATCATCTCACGCTTTAACTTCTGAACTCATAGTAGCTACTGAATAATATATAAATATATACACATATATATTTTATAAATAACTTAATAATAAACCTGGAGTATAAGCAATAGTAGTGATTAGGTGGATATCTAAGTGTAAAGGTCTCATTTCTATTAATTTCATTGCGGTTAAGTAAAATAATTCATAGCACGTACTGAATAACAAATCTAACACGAATTACTAAATAATAATAATAAACCCAGAGTGTAAGGGATTAACAGTAATCATTAGGAGTGTATCGTGTGCACAGGATCCAGATCTCACACTGTGGCTTGTAACCGTGTGACCAGGTCTATACTCAACAACACGCTTTTGTATAAATCACTGAATAATAAACCTGGAGTTTAAGCAATTAGCAGTGACGGTTAGCCACATGGATCCAAATCTCCCTCTTCTGACTCATAACCAGGTCTCTGTTCTGTTCATGTTCATGTAGTTGCTTAAAAAGGATTTAAAGCACTTCCTGAATAATACGCCGGATAATCAGTGAGTAAATAATCAACCTGTGTGTGTTGGCGTATGATGATAAATGAAAGTGTCATTCTTCAGCTCAAAAACTCTTAACCAGGTCTCGTTTTCTATCCATTCCAAGCTCGGTTACTTATTACTAATTCATAGTAGTTACTGATTTGTACGTTATGATGGAGAACAAACCCTGGAGTTCACGCGATTGACAGCAGGCGCGCATCGTCTGCGCAGGACCGAAATCTCCTGCTTTTTCTCTTCTTCCATTTCACTGAACGGATTTATAGTCGCTACTGAATGATCTGCTTTATGACCGATCAGGGAAGAATAAGCCCCAAGTTTAAGGGGTTGACAGTAATGTTTAGCAGGTCACTTTGAATAATAGAAAGCTGTGTATGGTTAAACAAGCACACACACTGTTCAGCTGTTAAACACACACATACTTTGATTCTCTCCACCCTTTCCTGAAGTACCTGAGTGTACAGAGCCGCTATTGTGCAGGCCAGAGAGGACCAGATAGGCTACACACACACACACACACACACACACACACACACACACACACACACACACACAAACTCTCCTGTCTCTTTCCCGGGAGTGACAGAAACCATTTACCCGAACAGCCCCTGATTTTTATTGCTCTGCCAGTGATGCAATGTTCGTCTCTGACTCCTGACATCTGACCCATAACCTTTGACCTCCTGCCTTATGACTTCTGCCCCATTAACCCCCTACCCTAGCCTGCGTACAGAACGAGAGACCGAAGGCCAAACTCCAGTACTCGATCAGATCCTAAAGCGGAGTTTCCCTTTCCCTGGCGTCGGTGGACTCCGGGGTCAGCTGACTGCCAGAGGGAGGAGGAGGAGGAGGAGGAGGAGGAGGAGGAGGTGTAGGGAGAGAAGAGAGAAGCTTTTAACATTCTCCTCTGGTATTCTTCATTCCCTCGTTCACCCTCCACCCCACCCTCCTCCCTTCCCTTCATCCCCAGCATGGAGACATGGTTATCAAGGCTCTGTGAGAAAGCACAATATGGGCCAGACAAAGGAGCCAGTCTGCGCTCAATAGGCCACAGTGGATAAAGAGACGAGAGAGGACAGAGAGCCAGAGAGTCCATCAGACACCCAACACACACACACACACACACACTGAACACACAGAACACACAGGCAGTAGCGCGCTAACGCAGTTAACACCGCACCACCACACTTCGTCACGTAGGAAGTTACGCCGCGTGTCAGTATCGCAATAATCTCATAATAACATCACAGCAATCAGCCGCCAATTCAATTACACAACTCCGTTACGTCGCTCAGCGGCTAATCAGAAGAAATTCCCGAAGAAATTCCCGAGGAAAAGGAGAAAGTCAGACCCAGAGGCAGTAAAAGAGGACGGGGGGAAAAAAGAAGGGAAAGAAGGTGACAAATGGAGTGGTGTAAAGTCTCTCACTGTCTCTGTGGAATGTGACAGTTTGGTCACAAAATGTCCGGACTGTTTTCCTTCCAAAAAAAAAAAAAAAAAAAAGAAAAAAAAAAAAGAAAAAAAAGAAAAAAAAAGAAAAAAGACTTGTTGAAGAAATAATAATAATAATAATAATAATAATAATAATAATAATAATATTATTATTATTATTATTATTATTATTATTCAATAGTAAATAATTCGTCTTACATTTTAGTTTCTCGACTAAAATAATATAAAGAATATTCTTCCCTGTGTTATGAATCAGAGCAGCTACGCATCCTGGAATTTTAAGGGATTAAAATTGAAGCTTGGAAATCTTTTTATTATTATTTTTTCAGATCATAAATATTAATAACATATTTGAAAAAGCTTTTAATTAAGAATTTGCACACATTCTAACCTGCCAATCACATTTACATCCCATATTATAAACATGATAAAACTGCCTAAATATCAATGAATAACTGTTTACAATGAGTTCACATAATTAAAAAAAAATAATAATAATAATAAACCAAACAGAAGTCCCTACTTTGCCAGTCACTCCTAAAGAAAGTTGTAATCAAGTAATAAACTAGTTATAAACGTATTAACACTAACAGCTTCCACTGTCCTGCTTTTTTTACCGAACCGCTGAATTATTGCTCGTCACGTTTGCTCGGGCTGTTAAGGAAGTCGCGAGTTATTTAGTCTTTACTCAAGCATCGCGGAATTAAAGCTGTTTATTACGGTGTTATTAGCAGAAGTGAAGTGGACTTACAGAGACGCAGCCATCAGGACGGAAGAGATGAGCGGACGAGCGCTCACACACACTGACACACACGCGCTCACGCTGCTGCTAAACGCACTGAGGAAGCCGGCGCTGTCGCTGTCGCCCGCACGCCTGCTAAACACCGACACTTCATAAACACACACACTCACACACACACACTCATACGCTCACGCACACACTCACACACTCACACACACACACCCAGCACTCGCTCCTTCACCACTGATGGAGTGCATTACTCGAAAGCAGAGCTGAAGCATCCAGCGTTCTCTCTCTCTCTCTCTCTCTCTCTCTCTCTCTCTCTCTAAGTCATTGTAATCCCTACTTTTATCTCCTCACCCTCTGCTTTTCTGTGTAATCCTTTAAATTTTTAATTCCTCATAGCTGTTGTTATCTGTTTCTCTCTCTCTCTCTCTCTCTGTCTCTCTCTCTCTCTCTTTAACTCCCCCCCCCTCCACTCTTCATTGCAGGATGAATGATTTATTAAAAACACATTTCACCCGTCATACAAATGTGTTCCTAATTCAGGGATAAAAACCCGCCGAGTTTATCTGCGAACAAAAGATTAGTTGCATCTGGCAAAACAGTGCC
>CM074962.1:2534322-2544806 GCA_037577455.1 Pangasius macronema
GTTTTAGATAATGTTGCGCTTCCACATAATCCACACAATGCACACCTTCTGACCAATCAGATCCGAGAATTCAACCGCGCTGTGGTACAATGCTTTACATTTATTTATTTATTTATTTATTTAAACAAAACGACTGTCTCTGGGAGTTTTGTTCGTTCGTCTATTTGTACATTTATACCTTTGTTCTTTAACAGTAGCAGGTATTTAGGGTCGCGTCTTTGGCTGAGGATGTGCGTATCTGCCAACTCCAATTCAGCAGCTCTGACTGTTCATTATTTTTATGGGCTTGTTTTTGTTGCATTTTTAACCAAAAATCAACCAAAATGCTCCACACTGTAACTTCTAACAGGTGATGGTTTAAAAGTTTAAATCTATAGCTCCTATTCATTCCACATATAATAGCCCAAAGAAAAGGGCGACATGAGCAAGTGAGCTGCGCTTGAATGTAAATACTGATGAATATCTTCTTTAAGCTGCATGTGTTCCCCACCCCAACCACACACCAACCACACACACACACACACACACACGCACACGCACACACACACACACACACGCACACACCTGAGAAGTGAGAGGCTTTGTGCTTTCTGAGCACAGGTTACACACTGCCCTTAATGCTGTCACTCATTATTAAGAGTTTAGTGAGCAGGCATTTAAAGAGAGAGAGAGAGAGAGAGAGAGAGAGAGTGAGAGAGAGAGAGAGAGTGACAGAGAGAGAGAGAGAGAGAGAGAGAGAGGGAGAGAGCTGCTATTGTTCTGTGCAGTGAAAAGCTGCCTGACAGATTGAAATACAGCAGCGAACCTTTCACACTGAACTTTAAACAGAGTGTCAGTCTTTCTCAACCACAGCACACTCACACACACACACACACACACACACACACACACACACACACACACACACACACACACACTCCAGTCACACTGCTGTCAGACTGTTTGTGTTTGCTCCGGTTCAGGAACCCACATTCTGAACGTACGCGCACAGGGTCGAGTTTGTGTAAAATGTTTGTGTTCCACGTAAATCTAATTTAGAACAAAGATGCATTGTGTATGTGTGTGTGTGTGTGTGTGTGTGTGTGTGTGTGTGTGTGATTCATAATCACGAGTAGCAAAACAGTGTATAAGATATTAACAGCAGAAAAAGAGAAAGAAAATGGCATAATTTCAACAGTTTTCACTCCCCAGTTTCTAAACAAAACACTGAAAAAACTTCTTTCTTTCTTTTTCTCTTTATTCGTATTCTATAACTATTTATCTGCTGATTATTTTTTCCTCTATACACTCACATTTCACTCTTTACTCAGGATTCGGTGTTTTATCAGAACAGTTGTAGAATAGAAATACACTTTATCTAGGGGGTACAAACTTTTGCACTCAGCTGTACACGTGCCCGTTTCATGAACCCATATCTCTCATTATTCTGTATTGAGTTTACTGTATTACTGATCTGATGCTCAAATCTGTAATTTAAAAGAAATTAATCTGATTTAGAGACGGATTTCCGACCTGATCCTAATCCCCAATCCTAATCCCAATCCCTCTCCTGATCCCGATCTCGGAGGTCTCTCCGATAGCGCTAATCGGCGGTCCTGATAAAGGTTACGCTGTTGCGTTATTCTGTCCAAAGTGCTTTGCACGAAGCGAGAGACACATGTTGTGACACATGCGTTGGCAGGAAATTCATACATTTCAGATTCAAAATAATTCCTGCCGGTACACGGCTTTCAAAGGAGCGATAGAACAAAACACACACACACACACACACACACACACACACACACACACACAGGCATACCAGCACAGGCGGCACATTAATTAACTTTTCTAAAGCAGCGTGTGTCTGTAGTTAAACGCTTTTTGCGATCCTCAGAGTCAAGGCTGTAGGCTGGCAAAAGAGAGACAATGAAAGGGAAAAAAGAAGTGTGGAGTTAACACGAACAACAGCCTCTGAGAGAAAGAGAGAGAGAGAGAGAGAGAGAGAGAGAGAGAAGACAGCACCGGGAGAACAACATCCATGTACCAACCCTTAATCGCGTGAATTCAAGGCTACACTCGCAGGGGACAGAATGGAGCGGTTTGACATCAACAAAAATGAGCTTGTTCTCAGTGAGAGCACAAAATTGGGGAAAGGTGTGGACAGGCAAGGTCCATATAGTACAGACATACTGGCTTTACTGCTGTCACACACACACACACACACACACGCACACACACAATGGCCCCCTTCAGCAGATGCGTAGTGTCCGAGCCCCTTCACAGCTGTACTGCATTAGAGGCCCTGAGAGCCGAGGGTCTGACACAGCCAGCCAGTAAACAATCCCCTTCCCCTATTACACACACACACACACACACACACACACACACACACACACACACACACCAGATCAACCAGCCTCTTTCCAGCCGTTATTATTCCCTGAAAATCTTTTTTTTTCTCCCCACTCCGGCATGTCACTATGTCACTCAAACGTTTTGAAGATTGTAACCAAATTATGTTTTTTGACAAAACATCAGTTAAAGGAAACTTCCATCAAGTTCCTGTTGTGCAAATCAAGATGACATCATCAAAAACACACACACACACACACACACACACACACACACACACACACACACACACACAAATGCTTTTCTGATTCGTGACTGTGGCTCAGAAACATAAACAGAAGCATAAACATCATATTCCTGATGATGTGTCACAGATACACTTTTAAAACACTTCATATTTTTGCCTTTAATACATTTTCATTGCTGATTGATATTAAAATTATATTTATTATTAATAGTAATTATATCTCGGTGTGGTGGAACTGACAGAAATTCAGTGAGTGTTTGAAGCTGAGTGTAAATATTATATAATTTCTGAACATATATATTGATAACAGGTAAATATATTTTTTTCTGATATTTTTGTGTCATTTCCAGCCATTCTGTCATTAAATAAACTATAAAACAGTTTCACAAAATCTGTATTTATCCTAATAATTGATATTTATTAATAACAATAACTTTATATAGTTACAATTATCATATGTAAGTATTATTATTCTCGATATAATGATTTGATTAAAAAGAATATTATTAGACAATTATTTATTAAACCATAACAATTTAATTTAATTTAATTTAAAGCCATGGTATAAGATTTCCTTTCTTCATCTGTGTACATTTGAAATATTTTTTGTATTTTATACATCGTATTTCATTTTGCATTTCAAAATCTTTATTTTTATTTTTGGGGAAAGTTTCTGAAAACAACCTGGAAATACCGGTTATTTTTTATTCTGTTTTAAGGCATGGAGCATAGATCATAAACACGCAGGATAAAGATAAAACATCTTTGACTATATATTAGTAAAATGTAATAATTTAATTCTATTGTACATTTCTTTAACTTTGCTATTTTACACATTTATCAGGCTTCGTGTGCGACTTTTTTTTTTAGAAGATGGTTCTCAAAACCATTACAGTCTGGTATTCCATTAAATATAAAATACAAACAAATAAATAAATTAATTAATAAATACATTAATTATTGTCATGCCCTCAATATTTATTTATTTATTTATTTATTTATTTATTTATTTATTTTTCTCAACTTTCCATGTACAGAACTCATTTTTATTAAATTTGTCCATAGATTATTATATTTATATTTTTATATTTTTATATTTATAATTATAATATTTACAGACATTATAATTATAATAATCGTGGTTGCGGTTTCCACTGAAAATTACAATCAGAAAACTGCAGACCCCCGGCTTCGCTTCACGGACCCCCGGGGTGACCTGACCCCACTCTGAGACCCGGCGGTCGTAGAAAACATCATAGAGTTCTCATAACAGCCATCATAACAGTTCACAGGACAAAATACGGATTTTCTCAGGCATTATATCTGCCAACAGCTAGCCTCCCATGTTCTTTACCTTTGACAAGGTGTTCAGGTGAGATGGGGCTCTGTTAAGAAGAAGTGTGTTTATCGGCTGGTTCAGGAGGTGTAAAGCTCTCTCTGATGCTTGAATGACAGACGACTGGAGTCATTAAGAACGAGCTCCTATCTCTGCTCCACACACACACACACACACACACACACACACTCTCTCTCTCACTCTCACTCTGTGATCTCTCTGAGAAAAATTTCAACAAGGTAAAGGACTGTTTCTGCAGGAGTGGTGTTAAGCATAGCCTGTCACAGTATGAGCAAATTCTCTGGTGAATGTGGTCAGTGTGGGTTTATTCGGTATAAAACACTCTTAGACGAAGGAAAAATTCCATGCAGAGTGGAGTAGAAAAAAACAACCCTCCCTTCTGATTTGCCTTTCATAGGGTCGCTAATGCTACATAAACCAGGGTCGTGTTCACAGTGTCTTTTATAAGATTTCACAAGTACGGTCCAATCTTGTAATATTTACTAAGTTGGAATCAAAATTTTCTGAGGTAACATTGACATTGACATTTCTCAGCATCATGGAACTCAATGAAGTTTGCTAGCGGTCGAAGCTAAATGTAACTACAGTGTAATTTAGCCAAACAGAGCATTTTCTCTTTACTAACACATTTACCAGCACATCTGAGGTAAATGTTGATATTCCTGATGTTTTCATCCTTTTTTCCACTATCACATCTTTACATACTAGCTAGCTACCACAATTTTAAAAATAATTACTGCTAGTTTTGAAGTTGAAGTAATGTTGATTTTTCTCGGTATAGTGAAACTCACAGGAGTTCAGTTAGCAGTCGACGCTAAGAGTAACAACAGTGTAATTTTAGCCATACAAAGTATTTCCTTAGTAATTTATCAACACATCTGAGGCAGCTGATGATATTCCTGATATGTCTGTCTCATTTATACGGTCATGTCTTTAGATACTAGCTAGCAAGCTAGCACAATTTTCAAAATAACTGCGACTAATTTGGAAGCTGAGGTAACATCGTTATTTCTCTGAATAGTGGAACTCACAGAAGTTCGCTAGCGGTCAAAGCTAAGTGTAAATATAATGTAATTTTAGCCATATGGACTCTTTTTTTGTAATCTACCAATATATCTGAGGTAAATGTTGATATTCCTGACATTTTTTAATCATTTCTACTGTCAGTCTGTCCTTAGATTGTTTGTATAAAATATATAACAGGTGTATGCTAGCTAGCTGCACTGTTAGCGCAGAGTAACAATAAAATCTGTAGATATTTTTAAAGAACACAAGCAGGGAAAATATCCAGTGAAACTCACTGAAGTTCAGTTAGCATTGAAGCTAAGTGTAACTACAGACAAATTTTAGCCATAAAGAGTATTTTCTTAGTAATTTTCCAACACATCTGAGGTAAATGTTGACATTCCTGATATTTTTGTCTCATTTTCATTGTGTTTCTGCCTTTACGTTGTTTGTATAAAAGGCAGCAATGTCAAGAAACCAGAACATTTTTAAACCATGTTCACCATGTGTCCACTTGCCACTGTAATTTTAGCCATATGGACTCTTTTTTTTGTAATCTACCAATATATCTGAGGTAAATGTTGATATTCCTGACATTTTTTAATCATTTCTACTGTCAGTCTGTCCTTAGATTGTTTGTATAAAATATATAACAGGTGTATGCTAGCTAGCTGCACTGTTAGCGCAGAGTAACAATAAAATCTGTAGATATTTTTAAAGAACACAAGCAGGGAAAATATCCAGTGAAACTCACTGAAGTTCAGTTAGCATTGAAGCTAAGTGTAACTACAGACAAATTTTAGCCATAAAGAGTATTTTCTTAGTAATTTTCCAACACATCTGAGGTAAATGTTGACATTCCTGATATTTTTGTCTCGTTTTCATTGTGTTTCTGCCTTTACATTGTTTGTATAAAAGGCAGCAATGTCAAGAAACCAGAACATTTTTAAACCATGTTCTCCATGTGTCCACTTGCCACCTGGCGCGGCTCTAAAACACTTCATTTCATTCATTTAGTTCTGACTAAAACAATCATTTCAACTCAGCAGCTACTTATTACAGTCATGTGTAGATGATGAACGGTGCGAGGCTCAGGGAGCCTGTGTTTATGCACTTGGCCTGTTTCTCTCATTGACTCTATCAGTGTTTTACTTACACACACACACACACACACACACACACACACACACACACACACACACAGGACAGGTGAACACAGCATCAGTGATTAACAGGGTAACTAGTTAAACAAACATCTGATCTCTTTGTATAATAATAAAAAAAATGCTAAAACAGCTAAAAAGCAACATACAGTATCACCCCTATCTCAAATATGAATATGCTAATATCATTAACATTAGCTACCTTAGCTAGGTAGCTAGCAAGCCGCTAGGGTTCACATTTGTCCCGGGTTAATACAAGTGCGGTTTATTTATTTAACAGCAAATTTCATTCATAACCTAATTTGTCTCTCAGTAACATTAATTAGCTAGCTTAATTAACACACAGGTCCTGTGAGCTAACAGTTTCCAGTTTCTAATACCACGTTGTCGTCCTCTCCATGAGCCTGCTATACAGACGTACTGAGGAAGTCTTTGTTTTAGCGCAAAAAGGTGACAAATTTGATCAATATTTATTCAGTATAAAACGCTCTTAGACAAAGGACAGTTCCATGTAGAAAGGTGTAAGCGATTCTCTTTTCATAGCTTTGCTAATGCTACATCATTGTTTCTCAGTATAGTGGAACTCACAGAAAGTCAGTTAGTGGTTGAAGTTAAGTGTAGCTACAATCTAACTTTAGCCATTGGGAGTCATTTCCAACACTTCTGACGTAAATGTTGATATTCCAAAAAACAGAGATCGTTTAACAGTTCCCTGAGAGGGACAAAAGAAAGAACCGTAAGGCTGCTAAGTGAGATGTTTAGCGTGTATCTGTGTATGTGTGAACGAGTGAAAACGTGACTTTAGGTTTAGGTTCTCACAGAGTTCCTAAAGTGGTTCTGCTTTTCTAAACCCTTTCAAAAAGGAAACCAATTTTACACGGTTCTGCATACAGATTGAAGGTTAAACCCTTTAGAGTATTAGATAAAACCTTTTTTTTTGAAGAGCAATGAAGAAAGAGATGGATGGAGGGATGAAAGGGTGGATGGATGGTTCTGAGGGAACATTATCGTCCGTCGTTATAAGTGCTCTGGTTGTGCTCCATCACTACTGTAATGGCATGTATCCACGCCGTTTATCTCATTCTTTCTCTCCTCTCTTGGCCAATCTCTTGATTTCGACCCCTTGCCCAGGTAAAACGGATTGTTCCCTGCCTCATTAAACAGCTACAAATGAAAGGAAAATGGGAGTTGTTTTATTTTTAAAATCACAGAACAGAAATAAGAGAGCAAAATCAGCAGCTCAGTCGCTGGCGCTCGCAAACAAGGTCGCAGACGAACACCGTGTGTCGTCAAATATGGTGTAATTTCGGTTCAGTCTGTTGAGGGCTAGCAATCCGTAGCAGTTACGCTTTTGCTGGTGCTTGATTAGCTGAATAAAAATGACAGGCTTGTACATCAGGTTTGTTATCTAGCACAAGAAGTTTCCATTCAATACTGCTGACAAGAAATAACGATTTCTATCAATTGTCCAATTTTTCCTGATTTCTCACTAAACGACAGGCGATTTTACGACAGCTTCTTAGCATCTCTATTGCTCAAAAACGTGATTTTCCTTTCAGAAAAGGTTCCAAGTTGAACCTCTTTAGAAAGCTAGAACCTTGAACCATGCACATAACCTCAAACTAAACGTGAATTCACTTTGTGAACTGACGAAGTTTCCATCTATACTTCTAGCAAAAATAACATGTTCTTGGACGGTTCTTTAAGAGTTTGTTGGATAATTAAGTGTATTAAGCTTCCTAAAAAACCTTTCTGACACTGAAACATTATGTTAAAGGGTAGAACCATTAAGGGTTCTCACAGAGAGACAACCAAACCCTTAATCATTCAAAACTGTCTAAGAGTCTGCCACCCTACAGCATTCCCTCCAGTCTGTCCCTCTGGGAGAACCTTCAAAGGTTCTACCTAGAAAGCTAAGCTTTGTTGGATGCTAAGACATCTTAACTATCCAAAGAATCTTTAAAGAACCCATTTTGTTCAAAGTGTCACTGGATGGGATCTAACGTGTATGTCTGAAAGTCTGTGGCAGGTGCGTTCTCTCAGCGCGTCATGCTACGTAGCCTCCAGGACTTGCGCTTGGATTGTCAGGAGAACAGATTTGGCAGGTCTGTCGCGCGAACATATTTAAAAGCACATGTTTATGCAAAACATCTGCACTTCTGGAGCGGCACTTCCACAACAGATAGATCAGTGTAAAGAGAGAGAAAGAGAGAGAGAGAGAGAGAGAGATGGAGGGAGATGGAGGGAGGGAAAGTAGGTGTTGAAACGATTTTCCACAGTAGCTTTGTGAGTCGTTGAGAAAAAACGTCTGGAAGAGCAACAGAATTTCTCGAGCCTGCAGCCAAAATCAAATCCTCAGCCATTCCCTCATCTCTCCCAAGCCTACCATTGCACCGCAAGTATTTATTTATTTACGATTATTTATTCGTCAGACTTTTTTTTTTTTAATCCAAAGTGAAACAGGATACAATCCAATCTTGCAGAGCTCAGGGTTTGGAGATTTGATCTTAAAGGGATACTTTTGAATTATCTGTAGCATACAGTATTGGCGATTACCACAGAAAGGATCCGTACAATTTGCACGACTCAGATCATACGAAAATAGCTGAAAGTTTAGGTTAAGGTTAGGCTCAGGGGGCGGGGCTAGCATTCATACTTTCGTGACATCTTTCATATGAAAACGAAATTCAACCACACAGCCCTTGTGCAAATCCTTTTTACTGAGGAAAAGCTGTTAGCTCGAAATTTAGGTCTAAGGGCATTTGTTGTTTTCCTACAACAAACATTTATGTGAAATATATTTTTGTAAAACTTAATTAAATTAATTAATCAAAAGTATTTTTTTTTGCAAATGTAACAAATTTGTGCTTTCGCAGGTGAGACGACGTTTTCACGCGCTTTACTTAAGGGTGACTTGAATTAGCACTTATTTAATCTATTTAAAAAAAAATAAAAATAAAAACCCTATGACGTGTGTGTTCTTTTCATGCTGTATTAACCTCTCTCTAATAAGGTTTTTGCTTGGTATTCTTCTACCCTTATTCTTCTCTATAACATTTACAGTGTGTGCTAATTGGTGTTCATAGGGCTACATGACACCTACATAATGCCTTCATGACAGCTGACATAAATCTACATAAACAAAAATACTTCAATGACAATCTCATTAATCTGCCTTTTTGTCACTTTTAGTGCAAAGTGGAAAAAAACATATGAGTGACAAAAAACAAATGACGTAACATTGTGTTATAATACTTTACATTAGAAGGTTATAACAACTGACATACTCGAAGATACCAAATGTACACTCAGCTACAAATTCAGTCGTCATGACATTCTAATGTTAAGTCAGCAAAGAAAATGTCATCCTTATGTCAGAAAAACAGCTCATACCTGCTACCTTAAACCTTTATAATAGCTTATAAAGGTTTATATAAGTGTCTATTAAACTAGATGCATGTGTAAAAGGACTTGCCATGTAGTTGTGATGTAACTTGTGCCTTCGTTTGCACCTGATTGCACGTGGATACCACAAAACCTTCCGAAAATAAGAAGGAACAATAAAATAAGTGCATACGTCTCTGAACATTCATTTTAAACATCAGATTTTCATCAACACTTCCTGTCCTGACCTCTCAGGCTCTTTCCTGATCTGATGAGCTGCCTTTAGCTAATAATTTACATAAATGTAAGTGATTGAATAAACTGAAACAGAGGATCTGCTCCAGAAGCTGCGCTGGAAGGGCTGTAGTCCAGACTGACATTGCCCAGTCCAAGACATGTCCATGACCATGACCAGCTAAGATCAAGTCAAGACTGAGTATCAATGGGGTTGAGATCAAGTCAAGATCGAGTCCGAATGAAAGCGAGACAGAGTCAAGATCGAGACTGAAAAACCACCATGGCTTTACTTCGACACCATCACGCCAATGATTAGGCTGATTAGAAGAAATATTTGCTTCTTGCCAAACTTTGTGAGAGAAACACAACACAAACAATATTTTCTACAAAGCCCAAGCGCTAATTTCCAAAAAGTCCAAGTTAACAGAGAAAATGTCTCGAGACCGGACTTGAGTTCAGCTCTACGCTCTGGTTCTTGTTTAGAAAACTGGAGTCACTAAGCT
This sequence comes from Pangasius macronema, assembly GCA_037577455.1. Taxonomy (NCBI): domain Eukaryota; kingdom Metazoa; phylum Chordata; class Actinopteri; order Siluriformes; family Pangasiidae; genus Pangasius; species Pangasius macronema. The sequence goes on from CM074962.1 coordinate 2,544,553, forward strand.
GTGGCCATTTTCTTTCAGGTGTTTATTGTGTTTTAAATGTTTATAGCATGTGCTCGGTCCAGTCTGGTGAGATACTTCTCTGGATAAGACGCCAGTCCTCCACTTGACAACCCCCGCTGAATAGGTTGTAGTTTTAAATTACCATTTTGCCTATTTAAGCCTTCGTTTTTAAATAAAGTTCGAGTAAACAGGTCTTGACAGATAAATGTGTTGAAATTCTCGTCCATGCTACTAAAGGTCTATGTAGGTCTACT
>CM074962.1:2548948-2580637 GCA_037577455.1 Pangasius macronema
TCAGTAGAGAACGTGTAGTGGAAAGCTGGGTGTGCGTGTTCAGTAGAGAACGTGTGTAGTGGAAAGCTGGGTGTGCGCGTTCAGTAGAGAACGTGTGTAGTGTCTAGAACGTCTCTTTACTGGCAGCTATTGTTTTCAAAGGCTTTTTTTTCATGAGACAGTCTGCTGAGCTTTTGTCATGGGGTACACTACATGTCACAAGGCCATGTATGCATTGTGTGTGTGTGTGTGTGTGTGTGTGTGTGTGTGTGTGTGCTGCACAGTACCCATTTCCTGCGCTCCCGCCTGGCATACAGATGGTTAAGCCCATCAATGCAGAACAGTTTGGTTGGGGGAGGGGTGGTGGCACAGGGCACAGGCTACAGATGGCACAGAGGGCATCGCCAAGTGCTGTGTGTGTGTGTGTGTGTGTGTGTGTGTGTGTGTGTGTGTGTGTGGGACAATACCCTCACCCCATTCCCACAACCACACAAAGGCTTGGCGCTGAACATGCACCTACTCCGACAGATAGCTTCATGAGCTTTTGCCCCAGCTTTGCTTTGCTTCTCTTTTATTTGCTTTTAATTCATCCTCTATATTTTCACTTCTATTTTTTTTTCTCTCCCACTCATCTCTCCTGTGCCCGGTGCTCTCCTTCCTCATTAAGACTCACGCTTTGATATTCAATGATCCCTAATTCCCTCTTGGAGCCTGATCTCCCTGGACGTCCCGTTCGCTCATACGTGTTTACGTGTGTGTGTGTTTTTTTGTGCTCGATTTGAGCTGACCCTGCGTTTAAAACTCGATTTTTGTCTAATGCACCAGTTCTCTGCTGTGCCATGATTATATGATTATATGATTATTAGATTAGACGAATGCGTTATGAAGATGAGACACGCATTATAAGTCATGCTTATGATCTATAATGCTCTCTGTGGAGTACGTACAGTATACTGGCCAGATTCCGCACAAGCCCAGGGTGCCAATACTTATTTCTCAGCCCAAAAAAAAAAAAATAGAAAGAATGATAAGTGCAACTTAAAGCGCTTAAAGAAAAGACCTTCACTCTTTCCTTAGCTGAAATCCAAATAGTGCACTACTTAACACATTACACACTGGATGTCGTACCCTATGTAGTGAGCAACCACAGGAAACAGGAAGTTGATTAAAATAACCTGAAGCGGAGTCTTTACTCAGGTGATGCGAATGCAAAACCGGGCTAAATATCAGCAACAGGAAGGCACACAACACAAGCCTCAACAACAACAACAACAGCCTCTTTAGTTACAAAAATTGATCCGGACAATTCTCTGATGATTGCATCTGCACCATTTCTAGCTCCGCCCACATTTGTTTGTTTGTTATTCACGGAACAACAATGGCAAGCGGTTAACCGAGCTCAGCTCTCTGCGAGGAGAACAAGGAGTCTTTCTTTTCTCATCTCTTCTCCTTAACGCCCTCCACCTCATTCCCTCCTTCTCTCCTATTCACCTGCCACGGCTTGTCCTGGTCCTGAGCCTGGTGCTAAGCTGTTTTTTCCCAGAATGCAGCTCTGATGACATCACCGCAACACACAATCGCGACCCTCACCTCCGAGCCACTCCGCCGCACTCTTACCCGAACCACGTCATTACGACGGCTTCGTTTGTAGTACTTGTGAACATTTTCATCAATCTGACTGATTGTTTATAGGCATGTAGCGTTACCATAACGACAAGGACAGCGCGTTCAGCTTGCTAATCTCACTGTTTTAAATGATTTCCGTCTCAGTGAGAAGTTTTTGCGAGAAAGGATGCGCTGGTTGTTGAAAATAGCATAAGACGCACACCATCAGTTTCATGAATTTACTCGTCTCCTAACGCTACCAAGATTAAAACACCGTGTTTGGGGAATAACGGCACATGTAGCTAATGTCGCTAGTTTTAGAAGCGCGTTAAGGGAACTAGCGAATCGAGAAGTGCTACCGTATATACTCAGATGTGTGCGTTTGCTAAAGCACCGCGTGTCGTATTTGTGGTTTTGAGAATGTCTTTTACGATCCAAGGTCAAATCCTTCACCACAGAGATAGTGGCGTGGGGAACGGTCGCGCTAGACGAGTGAGTTATTCTACATCTTTATTCACAGTACGTACTCCGTTCGACAGCTAAAGCTCAGCTCAAACTTAGCTAGCCGTCCTGTCGCTAACCAAACTCCTACCCGAGTCACTCAGTGACACGGTGTGTTCAGGAGGAAGTTGTGAATTTTGACATTAAAAAGGTAAAAACACAATATGCATACCACGGAAGCGGTCACAGTCATGACAGCACTGTTGCTAGGCAACTGGGATTATACAGACGCCAAGCTACAGCTAGGTGATAAACTGTATAACGGCAGAATCACAGTGAAAACAACATAAAATCATTGAGAACGTCAACATTTAGCCCAGAGGTGTTGATCAATCACTATCGCTATCGCTATCGCTATCCAGACTTCTATGGATTTTGTCTCAGTGTGTTCAGAAGGAACTTTGTGAATTTTTGATACGCTCATTGTTCAAGTGGCTGTTGCTAGGCAACTCGGAAATACGCACGCCAAGCTAAAGATTAGCTACAGGTTCTGGCATATTGAGAAACATTTATTCACCACCACTTTCTGAGCTGGAAAGTGTCTGTCTTCCGAAGCTGTGAATATCGGATCAGTGAGCGATTCCTACAGAACTTCGACTTGAGTTGTTGTCATGGGGACAACATAACTCCGCCTCCACACCGGTTTCATCGCGTTTTGACGGTTTTGGAGCTCAAGCTGAACCTGTAGAAATGTTTAAAATTAGGACCTGACACTTTGCTGGTAGAGAGTTGTGAAAAGTGCGTGTGTGTGTGTGTGTGTGTGTGTGTGTGTGTGTGTGTGTGTGTGTGTTTATTCAGAGGAGCCAGTGGTGGCCACATGAGTAGAAATCAAACAATGGCTGCTCCAGTGGATCGATGACACAGTGTGATAAACGCCGCCATTTAAAAAGGGCACGGCCACGATGGGGCTCGGCGTAATGACCGTACCACGCTCACGTACGTCTTCTCCGCGAACGTGAAGAAGAATCAAAGCCATTTCACCTCCACCGCGTGTGTCTCCGTGGCCTCACCGATAAGACGAGACAGTGACTGCGAGGGGGGGGGAGAAAAAAAAAAAGGCCACAATACATCAAGCCATCAATTTACTCCTCAACAATACCGGCACTCCAAGCACACCAGATGATTAGCCATTGTGTGCCTGGTGTGAGAGAGAGCGCGAGAGAGAGAGAGAAAGCGAGAGAGAGAGAGCGAATGAATGAATAAAGAGCAGCGCTACAATAATGAGGATGTTTGCTGTCAGCTCTTCAGTCGCTAAATAACAGATGCACTGTGCGCAGCAGATGTGTGCAATTGGAGTCACATCTGAAAACGCAGCTCGACAGAGGCCTTTTTTTTTTTCTTTTTTTTTTTTTTTTAAAAGCACACACTTTGTCTCTCTGTGTGTTTTTCTCTCGCTGCATCCTTCTGCTTCTCCTTGCCACCTCGAGCCAAAACCCGCCAAGGAAAAAGACGGTGCCAATCTTTTGCCGAACCTTTTGAAGAGATTTGGAAAGAGATGACATGGGAAAATTACGAGTAGTGTACCGTCGGGCCGTGCAGTTTGACAGCACTTGGAACGCGACATGGGGAAAACGTTTCGTAAAAGATAAGCACACACACACACTCACACACACACACACACACTCACATGGGCGGGTAGACACCGGTCCCTCGACTCTGCTTCCTCTCTTAAGCAAAGTTTCACCAACATCAGGTAAAAGTTGATAAGAGACCTGCACAAACTTGCACGGGAATGAATGTTGAAGCAGAACTCCTCACTCAAACCTAGACTGAGTGTCTATTACTGACATCCATTTTCTTTTTTTACGTGATTATTTTACACCAATATACAACGGTATACGACGGCAGATTCGATTCGATACCCGCATTCCAGCATCGTACGATACCTGATACTGCTCCGAAGCTGACGTCCAAACTCTCGAGGGCGCTCGACGTCACGCACGTTTGTAGAATAAATTCATAAGAAGTCAGAGGAATGAATGGGATAAAAGCTCAAATCTGATCTGATATCAAGCCCGGATAGTTTCAGGTTAGAATCGGGTTAAAATCGGATCGTCAGCATTAGACCCTTTACATTGGACCCAAACGTAAGACTCGGGTAAGACAGCTAATGCTGTGTGTCCCAGTGTACTATAGAAACGATAACGTAGTTATGAGATTAAAAGCAGTAAAATAAACCTGAGTTAAATGAGTGTGTGAACTAGCAGCTCAGGAAGTATTCCCGCCTCACGTCTAAGCATTCCCGGGATACACTCCGGATCCACCGCTACCCTGACCAGGATAAAATGGCTACCGAAGATGATTGACTGACTGAATGAATGAATGAATGAGTTACAGTTAACTGCTCCTTCTGCCTCTGGTGCATTATGGGATATGTAGGACAGCGAATGATGCGTGTATGGTCCAGATGATCAACCTCTACACACTGAAACTGAAGTAAATATAACTTTCGGATTCAGGCGATGATCAGACAATTAATATTAGAAAAGTAGCAAACTTTCTTTTCTGAGTTTTTAGGATTAATATGCACACGTGAGCAGAGAGAGAAATCTCACCTGCTGTGTGGAAAACGTGGATGTCTTACGTTTTAACAGTAGTAAAGACACGTTATGGTGCGAGAGAATGCAAATGGCACGGTTACTCTTGGTTGGTCTGACACACACACACACACACACACACACACACACACACACACACACACACACACACACACACACACACAGCATGCAGTGTGCTGGAACAGGAGTGTACTCTGTGTGTGTGTGATCTGCATGGATTTTTACTGTCGACTGTCGTGCCCATGGGACCAGATGTCACTACCGCTCTCTCAATCGTTCCTCATTCTCCCTCTCTCTCTCTCTCTCTCTCTCTCTCTCTCTCTCTCTCTCTACTACTCTCTCTTTCTCTATCCGTCTCTCATTCTGGTTCTGCAGAGCAGCAGATGGAGATTTTTTTTTTTCATGTTCGTTTTCTTCCAACCCTCACAAACTCCTCATCACAATGAAGAGGTCACATGCGATCAGTGGGGTTGCTGCGTTCTTTCCTTCTTTTCTTCTTCTTTTTTTGTTTCAAGAGTCTTTATTTCGTTAGAGAGGGATAAAAGGGAAAAAACAAACAAACAAATGAAAAAAAAAACCCAAGAGATTCTCATTTACTTCAAGCGAAACTTGTCTACTGTACAGTTCACGGCTCACTGCGTGGGTTATTCGGCGGAGCTCCGGATCCGGGTCTGCGCTCGGGTGTATTATTTCATTAAGTGCTTTTCAGCCCAGAGGGGGGATTTGGGGATGAACCTCCAGGATGTGTGTGACAGGGTTACGACCTCTGACAAATCTCTGCCTGGTCCTGAGCGGCCACAACACACACACACACACACAAACACACACACATGTGAGGACGAAAGACTTTTAAGCTACTGTCAGTGGCGTCGAGAGATCAGACAGACGAGGAGAAGCGAAGAACGAAGAGGTGGATCGACACGGAGAAAAGAAGGAGGAGTGTATTAAAGAGAGAGGGAGGCACTTAGGGTGGAGGGGGTGGATGGGGTGGAGGTGGGGGTGGAAGCCAGTTAGACAGAATTCGGCATTGTTCGGGCCGAGAGCTCGCCGTTCTGTTGATCCCGACTGATCCAAAGAAACAAAACTGCATTGTTCCTCGCAGATGGAAGCGAGTGTCGCCAAGGTAACCGGATTAATCTCTTTCTCTTTTCTCCGCTTCCTCCGGTGGAGAGGGCTAATCGCGGCGCGCCATTCACGCCAAAGCCGGGCCTCAAAGCCCGGGCCTCTAACTAGCCCTCTAATTAGCCGCAATTACAATGAAGACAACATGATGAGATAATAGAAATTTGCAAAATAATGACATACCACGGCAAAATATTCCTCCTCCTAAGCAGCGCTGCTTTTTTTCCCCTCTCACCCCGTTGTGTGTGTGCGTCTCGGCACAGCCACAATGAGCCGGGGCCCTTTTTTTTTTTTTTTTAAAGCCGAAGGGGCAGAATGGTGCTGCATTCGGAGGCACAGAACCCCATTGTCAGCCTCCTCCTTTTCTCCCCTCAATCAACAGCCCATTGTCTGGTTTCTTAAATAAAAATGACTCGAATGCAGGCACACATAATGATCTGCTTCTCACCAGCATGTGAAACACACATCACAAACACACACACACACACACACACACACACACACACACACACACACACACACACACACTACCAGATACATGCATGTATACACATGTAGATGGTCCTGTTAGCTTAATACACAGCTAAAAGAGAGAGAGAGAGAGAGAGCGAGAGAGAGAGAGAGAGAGCGAGAGAGAGAGAGAGAGAGAAAGAGAGATACTGAACAACAGTAAACAACCGTACAACTGTAACGTTCTACTTCCTGTAGAACTAGCAACAGTGAGCTTGATTAAAGCATAAATGCTAATTGCACTTAGTGTAATTAGCCCTTGCTGTCTAACATTAGCTAGCATGGTAGACGACGTAGCGATCAGTTCTTTAATCACACAGTAAGTGTTTCAAAATAGACTACCAAGTAGCTACACAGTACAACAGGGAGGCTAACATTAGCTAGAGTCCTAGATATCCTGATTTGGGTAACTAGCTAGATTGCTAGTAAACTACTGAGTTTTTAACTACTCAATACCATAATAGTTAACATTAGCATTAGCTATCATCCTAGTGAACACAGATACTGTCTTTTAAGTGCACAATACAAAAGTACACCTAAGAGTTGCTAGTTGCTAGTTTCTTAGTTAACCACTTTGGCTAACCACTACTGCTACTTAGCTAAGCTTAGTAGTAAGCTAGTATTTTAGTCTATGTGTGTTTTAAAGTGTCATTTTAAAATGTATTGTTTTCACACTGTGAAGTAAATACACATTTGTCGTAAACATGCCTACTCATATGCAATGCTATGTTCGACTAAAGCATGTAACTCCGACAATCAGCTAGAAACAAACAAAGAAAACACCTGGAATTTCGAATTCCTATTCAGGAAGCCAGAAGGATGAACTTCCCTGAATCATGTCAAAATGGCCGCTCACACTGTAAATAAAGAATAAATAAAATATCACTTCACTTTTTCAGTTTATAGGAGGATTTACTTCAGATCAATCAACACAGACACGTTGGTTAAATCGATCACACTGTCCATACTGGTGGGTCGAGAAAGTAAATAAGCTCATAATCAGTAATGCTAGCTGGCTAGCGTGTTGGTAAGACGCTTTCCTGGAGGCGTCCATGTTTTCCCCCACTCTGTAGCTCCAAACCTGCAAGTTCAGACTCCCCACGTCCGAGTTCGAAGTCGGAAATATCGTAATTACGAGGTTAAAGCACATGAACGCTACCACAATGTCGTAATTACCGCTCAGAAACTCGTATTTTTCTATGAGCCCCGACTTTCTGTCAGTAACAAAAAGTCACGGCAGCTTTCAGTATGAACGTGCCAGTTTAAGTGACAGTTACGCATGTTATCTGTTCAGCTCTTTGTTTTCTCTCAGTACGGCGAATTAAACTTCACTGAGAGAACAGACAGAACGCCTTTCTTATCATTGCACCTTGCAGTACAGTGAAATGTAGTGAAATTTATGCTATATGATGCTACATATAAAAACAAATGAAGTTTTCTCACATCCTCATTTCTTTTCTTTTTTTTCCCATAACACACACCACCTCTGAACTCGTATGAACTAACTTCCATGGAGAATTCGGCAGAACTTCCTCCCGATGACAGGAAGTGAATTTTGAAGGGCTATATTACATTACACGCATGCTTGCTATCATAGTAATGGAACAACGATCGACGGAAATGCGACAACGATTTAAGAAAATAGATCGTAATGCTCCATTGTGCTACAAGTTGCCGCTTGGCACTGCTGGGCCCTTGATCAAGGCCCTAAAGCCTCAACTGCTCAGTTGTATTAAATGAGATAAAGTGTGTGTGCCAAATGCCATAAATATAAATGGATGAGTATAAAGGAAGACCCTAAAGTTGGCTGTGAGGCCATGGGAGGTGTGAAGGATCTGAGTTTGCATAAGCATAAGCGCGTATTAAACAGCACGAAGGATGAATCAATCCGCCGTTTGAAGTCTCCTCGCCATCATTAAGCCGACCTGCATACATTAAAACACGCATATTCCACGCAAAGGCGCTGTGATTGTCTTCTTCCCCCCCTCCTTGTTTTCAAATCTTGTCATACCTTATTAGCAAGTTTTCCTCACATTCAGAGATGGCGGAGAAATAAACAAGAATGCGGTTTGTCTTTATTCTCAGGTGAGTAGCTAATGAGGTAAAAAAAGGTTAGCGTATTTAAACTCAGGACCACTCCAGTGTTGTGATTATTTGGTATCAGGTTATTATAATGTTTTTCTCGTTCTCGTTATTATCGTTTAGAGATGAATGTCAAGCCCGGATCTTTAAAGATGTTTACTCGTGTTGATCCGTAACACCGGTTGGTGAAAACAATCAGGTCTAATTAAAGCACGGGAATGTCTCTGTTGTGACAAACCTACCCGTGTAGTAACACAATTCAGCGCAGTGGCGTTCCCAGAAATAATAAATAACGTGAAATTAGTCTCTCACAAAGGTTTCCGAATTGTTCAGTGATCTATAGTTCATGCTGTGCTGTAATTAATTTTGCATCTGATTACTATGATATCCACGTATCCAAAGTAATTAGTGTTGGTCCAGTGAAGTGGGTTTCAGGAAAATAATCAACAACACCATTACTGTGACTGAAGTTACTTACTTTCCTGGACTTTATATACTACCCAGTGTGAACTATGCTAATGCTTTGTGTGCTATGATTAGTACATAAATGTGTGTGTGTGTGTGTGTGTGTGTGTGTGTGTGTGTGTGTGTGTGTGTGAGTGACAGGTGAAATGACATGAAATTAAACAGAGACAGTACTATGTAAACTCCAACTCCCAGAGTTCCCAGTGGGAGCGGCCCAGTACAGCGTGGCTCACCTGTCTTCAGGTTCAGCGGTCTTCATTCCCCCTCGGTGTGTGTGAGAGCGTGTGTTCAACAGCAGGATGCGTCTGCAAACACAGTCATTAAGAAGGATGAGGGTTAGTGTGTGTGTGTGTGTGTGAGACAGAGAGAGAGAGAGAGAGAGAGAGAGAGGATGTGGGTTAATATGTGTGACTTGGTGAGTGTGGGATGATTACGAGATGAAAGGCGTGATGTGCGGGGCTCGTAATGAGACTGCAGGGTGATTAATACTGACACTGTGAGCTGCCTCTAATTACTCTAATTCAATCAGTCCTATTCCACACACACACACACACACACACACACACACACACACGTTTGTCTTACTATCCTTTGAGGACCTTCCATTGACCTAAAGCTAACCCTAACTTTAACCTCAGGAAGATGCTGCAGTTAATTTTTGTGTAAATAAATAAATAAATAAATAGTTTTCCTCATGAGGAACAGCCAAATGTCAGATATCGGTCCCCACCAAGATATAAAAACACCTCTATATATACACACATACACACATAATCTAGAATACACCAATGTGAGGACACACTAAGACGCCCCCAAACGGCTGGTGAAAAATGGCTGCATTGGTCCAAAGAGAAATCGAAACACTCCCCCAAACCCCTTCCTCATCCTCCTCCTCCTCCTTTCTGCCATAATTAGCCGAAGCCCGTTGACTGACGACCTCGTAAACGAGCAGCATTATGTGATACCGCTTCACTTTGTTTCGCGTGGGATCAGAAAGGAAGTTGCAGCCAATTATCATAATTAAGCCGCTTGATTTGCTCGCTGGCGTGCGGGAAAGCATGGCTCTCGTTAGCTAAACGCCTCTGGAACGTATTTTGGATTCGTCGCCACTGGGGTCGTAAACAAGGGAAACGCTCTGACGCGTATTTTTCATGACCGATTTCTACGTTCTCTCAGTTTCCCCTTCATCTACTGTATATCCAGCTCTTTTCTTTATTGTACGCAAATATATGCCTACTCCGGGTTAATCAGAGCTCGTTTAAGGGGCTAAAAGGGAGGCAAGATGAATTGCTCTCCATTCAGGACCTACGTGGAGACATCGAGCATTGCTGATAAGATCAAGAGCTGAACCGTGTGTGTGTGTGTGTGTGTGTGTGTGTGTTTTGTCTCTGAGTCGCTTCTTATCTTGCTCTCTGTTCAACAGGACACAGTTCTTGTAAGTAAGTATAGGTGGGTTCCTATGTGCAAAGGGTGTGGAGGTATTGTGTCAGTGTGTGTGTGTGTGTGTGTGTTTGTGTGTGTGTGTTTAAGGTAACGGTGAGATGGAGGACTTTAGACGACGTTAGCGAGTGAAAGGCTCTTTGTCAAGGGGGGGCAAGACGAGAGGAAAGGGGTCGAGGTGGAGGGGAGGCGAGGCCTCCAGGATAATGAACTTCATTGTGTTTTGTTTGAGGAATGCGTCGAGGTATGGTTCAAATCAATGCCCCGCACCCTGCCATTGTCCCCACCCTGCCACCCCCAGCTTCCAGAATTGGTACACTCCACCACCCCCCACCATCTAGATTGCACTCAAACTATGACAAGGGGTTAAATCAAACGAAGACAGTGTGTAATATATAGGGCAGACCTCAACCCTGCTGTATTTGGCCTTAATTAGAACGGACTCAAACAGCGGGCCAGTAAATTAGTACTGTAACCGTGCCCGAGTTTGGGAATCAACAGAGGAGGACTCGACAGTCAAAGGGCAGAGGCTGAGAGATTAAAAGCCGCCTTGAGAAGCTGACAGACCAACCACACACACACACACACACACACACACACACACACGGCCTCACCTGGCAGGCAGCTTGCTAAGAGGGGGTAAGTAGGGAGGGGGGAGGTGTGTGAGTGAGAAGCTTCGTATTGACTACGTTTAATTAGTGTCAGTGGATCGGTCCCAGCGGAGTCGACTAATTAAAGTCTAACGCGTAGATGTAATTACCTGCAAGCGCTGAACATGTTTCATTTAACACGAACCTCCTGTTTGAAATGGCGCTGCTCCTACGCACCGAGCAGGTACAGCCTGCTCGCGATCATACACACCGTGCGATGCAGCAGCTCCAGAAACTGACGCACAAAAGCGCCTGGTGTTTGAGCTCCTTTCTAAAGGCCAAGACTTTTATCTCATGATACCAAAATGTGTATTAATCAATCAATAAATCAAATCTGTTTATGTTGTGCTGCTAGCAATAAACATCTTGTGCTGAGTTTTATGTGTTGACATGACTCAGTGCTCAGTGCTCGCAGAAATGAAGTGCTCGCACTGCTCTGCACTCGCAAAACATCTTCACGAAGTCACAGAACCTTGTGGTCAATTTATAATCACCACACTCACAGATAACGTTCTGAGGTCAGCCGCACTCGCACTCTCTATTAAAGATACCATTTAAACACCACGAGATCAGGTTACTCGTATTGTAGGGCGATGCTGTAATTCTTCCTCTTGATATTTGCTTTGATTAATGTCATTAATGTCATTAATCATACCTCCAGATTACTGTCTTTTCATGTAGGCTGTTCAATAGCATGATAACGTACACATAGTGTGGTATCGGATGCTGGTAGAGCATTTTTTTATGAGTATGATGATGATTAGGAGTAAATGAGCCTGGTATCAATGTATCCCTAATTTTAACCCAATTCCTTCTAAGCACCTTGATGACAATAATCTTTGTGCAAGATTTTTTTTTTTTTATCAGCATCAGCTAGCCGAAGAGAACCAAAACAGACAAGCTGCGGACAATGAAATTGGACCTAGACTGCGCCCCTGAGTGCCCCCACTGATCTCGCTATTACTGGGCCACTTTTCCCAGCAGTCAATGGTGCAGACGGACCTCTAAGCTCGCTCTGAGCGCAGCAGTGGCTCTCCTCTGTACAGTCACTCTGTGGTCGCGTCACATCATTTAAAAGTTCATTTTAATTGATTTCCACCCTGGGAACATGCTTTTCTGCTCAATGGAAGCCTTTTTCTCTCTCCACGTAACGCACTCTCCGACTGTTTTTTTTTTTTTCCCCTGCTGCTGTGAGAGTGTGTGTACATCTAAGTGTGCTTTTTTTTTACCCTTTCCCTTTCTCTATTTCTTTGGGTTTTGTCGAAAGTGCATTAGCTTCCAAACAGAGTAATGTGCGTTCGATTGTGAATCGATAGCACTCACCTCCCTGCAAGTAGACACGGAGGTTGGGAAGGGGAAAGTGTGTTTGTAAACAGTGCCATGGCAACCGTGGCTACTCAGAAATAGGAGCATTACCTTGAGGAAAAGGTCGCTGCTTTTTTTTTCTTTCTTTTTTTTTTTCCTTCATCTGACCAGCATTGTAAATACCTACATGCGTGTAGTAAGAGGAGAAAAAACCCTGCAAACTCCAGTTTCTTGCTGAGAATAGAGACAAAAAGCCTTGTGAACAATCTGAGAGAGGAGGGACAGCGATCTCCAGGTCATCAGTGCCCTCTTTATCTTACTGTTCTTTCCGCTTTTGTCCTATTCAGGATGAAAAAACCCAATGAGCTTTGCATGTTTGAACTCTAACAATAAGGCCATTGTCATCCTCTAGCAGTCATGTGCAATGAGACGGCGATGTTTAGAGCTGATTATAAGGCATGACACTGCATGACATTAGCTTAGTGCTGTGTTCTATTACGAAGATCAAACACGAATACTAGTGCCTTCGACTATCCTTGATGGTCCTTCAACCTAGACTAGTGATGTAACTGAATAGATATAAATACAGATATGAATGGTTGCTGGTTGAGGCTAGAGATGTGCGAGATCATCCCAGAGCATCGGGACTGGGATCCCCTAACAGACGCAATAAAAAAGTTAACCACGTCCATAAAAAAAACAGTCCTGCTCTCATCTCTAGTTAAGACTAATTATGACCTCGAGTGATGTAGCTGTCAGAGCCAGATTATACACACCAGACCGACACTGCTGCATTTCTACCTCTGGGATTTTCCAGTGATATTAGTAAGGTTCATATTTAGTTTTATCAAATAAAGAAACCAAATAAAGTTTTCTGGCTTCGGCCACTTTGGGTTTAAATCCAGATACAGAAAACCTTTGCGTCATTGTGTTACTTCTCTACTAAGCTCTAAGGAAGCACTTTCTCCAGCTGGTCATCGTGTTTAATAACTATATATGGCATGTACACCTCAAGATTCATATTTGCATGCTGATGTTGCGTGAATTGCCCTGAATATCAGCGTATGAAATCGCACAAAGCACATCCATCATGGCTACTGAAAGGTAGTATTTCTCTTTCCCCTGGGCCACCATATGCATTTCTTAAAAACTGCACAAACAAGTCATAAAAATACCAGAGGGACACATGAAATCCCCGTACTCCCCACCCCAACTCCGGCTCGTGCACTCTCCGCTTCTTTGTGACAAAGAATTCCATTCAGCGCTGAGTGACTTCTCTTATGACGCATGGACCGACTTAACGCACAATAGCAGTTGTGGAAACAAAAGGCAGATTATTAAGTTGGAGAAAAAAAATGGGGGATGACAGAAAGTGTGTGAGAGAGAGAGAGAGAAAGAGAGAGAGAGAGAGAGAGAGAGAGAGAGAGAGGGAGAGAGAGACAAAAGACAAAACGTGGCAGTTCACTATGGGCAGTCGCACATCTGGTGACCATGTGTGGCTGAGATTGAGTGCTAATGATGGTCTTCCTGAACTCCGCACAATTAGCTAGACCCAGGGCAAGACCATCCCTCCAAGACCCAAAAGGAGGAGGAATGGGGAGGGGGGGGGGGGGAATGGGCAAAGCTACCACATCATGATGCAAACCAACCATTCAGGACCTCATAACACCTCAGAAAACAAAAGAGGGACCTTCTCTGGCTTCTTTGCAAGCTTTGAAGAGAATGATAGACCTATGGAAACTATGGAAAAACATGGAGAGTCCACTCTAAGACAAAGGGTGACTAAACTGTACCTTTCTGTGCTGATGGTCTGGTACCTTCAAGCAGACCTCTTTTATACCTTTAGTGTGGATCTTTCAGCTAGAAGTGTGCATGTGGTGTACATCTTTGGCTCTGCCTTTCTATCTTGTTTTTCTATCAACCCCCATTTTTGGTCAATTTAATAATCTGCCTTTTGTTTCCAAAACAGCTATTGTGCATTATGTTGGTCTGTGTGTCATAAGAGCTACATATGTGCGTCATTAGATCTAGCTCTAACAGGTAATTATGGTCAAATTCTAAACCATAAATCTCTTTTAAAGATACACTATGTCCATGTTGGGCAGCATAATGGTGCCTCACAGCTCCTGGGTTCAATCCTGAGCTCGAGTTGCTGTCTGTGTAGAGTGTGGATGTTCTCCCAGGGTCCGCATGGGTTTCTCCCCAGGTTCTCCGGTTTCCTCCCACTGTAAAAAGCATGCGAATGAATGAGTGTGTGCATGGTGGCCTGACATGGGCTGGCGTTCCATCCAGGGTGTATTCTGTCCTTGAGATAGACTCCGGACTCTGACCAGGATACATGTTTACTGAAGATGAAAGAATGAATGAATATATCCACATTTCAAGGTGAAAGACACATATTCAAAGCAACAAGGAAAGGTACTGTTTTTTTTTTAGAGTGTATATTCTGGCAAGCTGTCTCGATGACCTACAATGGGCGCCTCTCTTTCTTAGTAAAGAATCTCATCTCAGCGGTGTGGCATTCAGGGGTGAACAATTTTCCAGAAGGTAGCAGCTGTGGGTTGAAATGCGAGCCCAAATGTTAAGAAAAATTAATTTGTTGAATCTAGTGTGATCGTTCAGGTCCCTTCCCTAGTGCACTCTCTGTGGCCTTGATTCATCGGGGGCTGCTGTACACAGTCAAGGTCTTTTGCGAGGGTTTGACACTGGAAGCAATTACCAGCGCTGAGAAGTTGTCGGAGAAGTGTGGGTGGCTTTGTTCGTTGGAGATTGGCTCCATTGGCGCTGCCATTGATGTGCGCCGCAGATTTCTGAAAGGTGTCAACTGAGCCGACCCCAGGAGGTGCAAACATTGAAAAAGTTTCAGAAAACAATTTGCTTCCAACGGGAAGGTCTCATCATACACTCGGAAACCTGTTGTGTAACTGTGTGTTATAAAACGAATGGAGGGCTCAAGACAATTTAGAAAAAAAAGTATCTTTCTGTCTGAGCGATGGTGCTCTGGCGAGAAGAGAGGGAAATATAGAAAGGAAGGAGAAAGAGATCAATAAAAGTGTACTTCATCCTCCTTTAGGCCATTCTGATAGATACCACCACTCCTGCCACCATCACCATCCAAGCAGATTCAAGCAAATGGGTTCAGAATGAAACTGGGAAACTGTGGAACGGCCATTCTGGTTAGTAAAGTGAAAAATTCTATTCAAAAAGGCTTTTGTTAGAGATAGCAAGAACAGGCCAATGAAATTCTATATTCATCCAGAGTTTTCGCTGGAAATAAAATACATTCTGAACTAAACTGTGCAAACCCCAGACAAAATAAGTGGCGTAGTTGAGAGTCGCCATGGTATCCGGTTTATTGTGTGTAGTATGTGTGGATCAAATGGGTTCCTCTAATCACACTGTCTGTATCTGCATCTGTTTAGTGCTCCAAATATCCATATCTGTATTAAGAGTTAAAACCAAAGTGGGCGTGGCCTAACCATGACAGTGTGTTTTTTAAAAATTGGAAAAAAATCCCAGATGTAGAAATGCAGCAGAGGTATCAGCATGGTATCAGCATTTTCTTTCCATTCCTTCATCTAGATCCCCACTATTGCCCAACAGCTACCAATCTGAAAGGGCAAAGGCCGACATGCTTCCTCAGATAGTTTTGCGATGTCAGTCATAGGGACTTGTTTTGTCTTGGCCATATTTATTGACGAAAAACTACCAGACTCTCTAGCAATAGCTACAGATCTGGCATGTGAGACTAGTCTACCTGTGACAAATGTGAGCTAGTTTATCAGCTTTTAACTAGCTGTCTCACCATGTGCCAACAGATACAGTAAAAAAACAAACATTACAGTTGGATATTAGCAGTGAGCAATGTTGCTCAGCGCTATGAAACGTCAACAAGTCCCTGATTTTGGTGAACAAATATCTCCTCATAAAAGTTGTGTCTAGGGATGTGTCTAATCTGCATAATAATGTATGAATTTCCACCAGCTAGTAGCAAAAAAAAAACATAGCATATTGTATATGCTTGTCCGCTTTTGGCTGATGTCAATTATAATTCTGGTTTATTATGTCAATATTATTGTTGTCTCACAATTTTGATTTTTAATCCCAAAATCTTGGTTTATTATGTCAAAATTTTTACTATAGCACAGCATATCCGAGGTAACCATGGAAAGGGGTGGGGTCTGAGGTGCTTCTAATTTACATAATCATGCATATTCATAGATCTTGGAATTTCTAATGAATGTGAAGGTGTAGAAATGTTCCTGTTTTTTTTTTTTCCGTAATTATACACTTATATATGCCTGAGCAGTATAATACACTCGCTCAGGCAGTATAATACACTCGCTCGGGCAGTATAATACACTCACTCGGGCAGTATAATACACTCGCTCGGGCAGTATAATACACTCACTCGGGCAGTATAATACTCTCACTGGGACAGTATAATACTCTTACTCGGGCAGTATAATACACTCACTCGGGCAGTATAATACTCTCACTCGGGCAGTATAATACTCTCACTTGAGCAGTATAGTACAGTCACTCGGGCAGTATAATACACTCACTTGAGCAGTATAATACACTCACTCTGGCAGTATAATACTCTCATTAATGCAGTATAATACTCTCACTCGGGCAGTATAATACTCTCACTGGGACAGTATAATACTCTTACTCAGGCAGTATAATACTCTCACTCGGGCAGTATAATACTCTCACTCGGGCAGTATAATACTCTCACTGGGACAGTATAATACTCTTACTCAGGCAGTATAGTACTCTCACTCAGGCAGTATAATACTCTCACTCAGGCAGTATAACACTCTCACTCGGGCAGTATAATGCACTCGCTCAGGCAGTATAATACACTCGCTCAGGCAGTATAATACACTCGCTCTGGCAGTATAATACTCTCATTAATGCAGTATAATACTCTCACCCAGGCAGTATAATACACTCACTCGGGCAGTATAATACTCTGACTCGGGCAGTATAATGCACTCGCTCAGGCAGTATAATACACTCGCTCAGGCAGTATAACACACTCGCTCAGGCAGTATAATACTCTCACTCGGGCAGTATAATACTCTCATTAATGCAGTATAACACACTCGCTCTGGCAGTATAATACTCTCATTAATGCAGTATAATACTCTCACTCGGGCAGTATAATACTCTCACCCAGGCAGTATAATACACTCACTCGGGCAGTATAATACACTCACTTGGGCAGTATAATACTCTCACTTGGGCAGTATAATACTCTCACTCGGGCAGTATAATACACTCACTCGGGCAGTATAGTACACTCACTCGGGGAGTATAATACTCTCACTCGGGCAGTATAGTACACTCACTCGGGCAGTATAGTACACTCACTCGGGCAGTATGATACTCTCACTCGGGCAGTATAGTACACTCACTCGGGCAGTATGATACTCTCACTCGGGCAGTATGATACTCTCACTCGGGCAGTATGATACTTTCACTCAGGCAGTATAATACTCTCACTCAGGCAGTATAATACTCTCATTAATGCAGTATAATACTCTCATTAATGCAGTATAATACTCTCACTCGGGCAGTATAATACATCTATAATACATAACATAATACTTATGACAAACATCTCAAACATGTGACTTTTTTCAAAATTCAAACCTGTGGCTTATTATCTCCAGTTTGTAACTTATTATCTCAAACCTGTGACTTATCTCAAAATTTTGATGAATTATCTCAAATCCATGACTTATTATCTCACACTTGTGACAGAGCTCCAAAGTTTGACTTATTATCTCAAACTCTTATCATTCAAAATTCAAACTCATCTAATCTAATGCTAATGCTAATCAAACTAATGCTTTAAAATGCTAACTTTGAACAATGCTAACTGATGGCTAGCTACCTTAGCTAGTCATAGTGGTATTAGAGATGTTTAGAATGGAAGCAGCACATGACGGTGTGTCCATATTGATGCATATTCATAGATTCTGGCATTTTTAATTAGCCTAGAGGTGTAGTGATAGTTCTAGAACATTTTCATTTATTTTTAGGGACAGTGTGTGTGTGTGTGTGTGTGTGTGTGATGGCTGAAACATGCAGCTTTGGCAGGGAAACTAGTTACCATCTGCTGATGCTTTGTTTTTCCAGATCTGAGACAATGATGAAACAGCTGTAGGTATCTGTGTGTGTGCGTGTGTGTGTGTGTGTGTGTGTGTGTGTGTGTGGCTCTTCGCTCATACTCTCAGCAGAATTTAAAGCTACAAACACACCTGCCTCCTGCCTCTGCCCCAGTGCTTGGCGGGTTCAGAGGTGTGTGATGTTCAGAGGCGTGTGATGTTCAGAGGTGTGTGTTGTTCAGTAATAGAGTGGCAGAGTGGCTCTTCAGTAACAGCGTGTTTGACATGCGCCTCACTTCCTCTCCGGGTTCTGTCCCATTCACTCCGACACGAGTCAGAACAAAGCAAATTAACCTTGAAGCCTGAACAGCTCTCATTCGCCTCCAAACCAGCATTAGAGCAGTGATTAAGGATGATTGATTGCGGTTTAATTCGCCGGCAAAAAATAATTGCGTCCGTTGTTTCATTTTCAATCTTCATTACGACACGAGCACCGTTAGAGGAGACTGACAGCAAAGTCAAGGGGCCTCACAAGAGGAGGACCGTCCTCTCACATCGCCTGGGCTCTGGCTGCGGCTGCGGCTGCTGCGGAGGCGTCGATGGGAGTGGAAAGAGTTTCAGGAAGAGTTTCAGATGTCAAATGTATTCCTGAAATAATGTCTAAGGGCTTAGAGGAATAATACAGCAGGTTCTAAAAAAATATTAAATCTTGACAGCAAAATATCTCAAGAATTGGAATCTCACGTTGATGTACAACCTCAAAACCTCGACTTCGTTTAACTGAATTTTGTCCAGTTTTGAAGATTCTACACTACAGTTCTAACAGATGTACTCTCGCTCTCGCTCAGAAGATCAATTTTTAACATTATAAAATTGTTCCTGTAGCAGTACTGGTGAGAATAAAAGTGATTTTTACTGACACAGGGTGTTAGCATTATAGCATTAGCATTAACAGGAAGTTGTTAGCGTTTGGAAGAAATATGGAGCAATTAGATGCTATAATGACTACTTGATTAGGTGTTATATTGTTATAATGAGTAAATGATAAAATGTTATAATGTTATAATGACCACATGATTAGATGTTATAATGTTATAATGAGTAAATGATTAGATGTTATAATGTTATAATGACCACATGATTAGGTGTTATAATGTTATAACGACCACATGATTAGGTGTTATAATGTTATAATGACCACATGATTAGGTGTTATAATGTTATAATGACCACATGATTAGGTGTTATAATGACCACATGATTAGGTGTTATAATGTTATAATGACCACATGATTAGGTGTTATAATGTTATAATGACCACATGATTAGGTGTTATAATGACCACATGATTAGGTGTTATAATGTTATAATGACCACATGATTAGATGTTATAATGTTATAATGAGAAAATGGTTTTGATTTATGAAACACATTCTTGAATAATTATAAAGTATCAACTTATAAGTTCTAAATTTAGACTTTTGTTGTCTATGGTATCTTAAATTCTTATTCACCCAAATTTGACTGATTGATTGATTGATTGATTGATTGATTGATTGATTGATTGATTGACTGATTGACTGATTGAAGTCAGTGACAAACCTTGATTAGCTGATTGATTTATTGATGTCCCTACTGATTTACTGATCAAATTATTTACTGACCTCATTTAATTATTTGATTGTTTTACTACAGTTGATTGATTGATTGCTTTACAAACTGATTACTTTATTAGTGTTTAATTACTGATTAACTGATTGGTCACTTGATTGATGGATTGATTGGCTTATGTGATCTATTGATAAATTGACTGACAAACATTGATTAAAAATTGAAAGATTTCTTACTAATTTATTGATCAGCTGACATTAAGAAATATATTGATTTACTGACTCGTTGGTTGGTTGATTTATGAACCAATTAATTTACTTAATGCTTAAATACTGAGCAGTTTATTAACATAGATTGACTGACTGACTGACTGATTTAATGACTGACTGATTTTTAAATGATTGATTTATTGATTGATTGAATAATTGATTGTTTGATTTTTAATTGATTGATTGATTGATAGAATTAATAACTGCTTGATTGATTGATTTTAAACGATTGATTTCAATTTATTAATTTACTACCCACCTGACTGACGTCTTTGTGAAATCATAAGTCATACAGAATACACGCTTGAAATGTAATGAGTGTAAAACCAAATAAAATGTTGTGGTGTTTTTTTTTTTTTTTTTTTTTTTTGAGATCAGATAACTGACGTTTCCATCAGTGGGCATGTTAATATTTTTGGGCTTTCCAACCATCTGTTTGTCATTATACACACGTAAACACACACTCAGACCATAAAAACACACAGTCAGGTTCAGTTATTTCAGTTCAACACCACAAACACCACAAACCCCCCTCCTCCCTCTGCTGGTGACAGGATCCCCAAGTGTCTGTGTTACGTCTTAACATTAAGAAGCTTGACTGCTTGCTTGCTTGATTGATTGATTGACTGACTCGCTTACTGACTCACTGACTGACTGATGCTGACTCTCTGGTGTCTTTACGAGCCGGCTGTTGGTGTTGAAAAGCCCGTTCGGCGCATTGCGTGTCCTGTGCATCTGAATGGCTGGACTTTTCTAAAAGTCGCTAATGAAAAAGTTTAGCTTTGCTGAGTGACACAGGCTGACTCCTCGTCTTATCCAGAGGCTCCTGAGTCGAAGCGAAAGAGAGGAAGAGTTCAAGTCAGGCTCATCTAATCGACTTCACAATCCATGTTTCCTCCTCTCCAGAACAATGGAGGTCACTGAAGGGACCCCGGATCTGTCAGTAGCGCCTGGCGGATTGAGTGAGAAAAGCAGTCTGGCGTGATGAAGAGGTGACTTAAGGCAATAATGTCTTTCTCCTTGACTGAGTGCTAGTGCACGAAAGTGCTAGCAAAGCGTGTGAAGTAAAACATAAAAAAGTCGATGGTGGTCGGCTAAGACTCGCTGGATGACTTTGGTAAAGTATGTTTGTCGTCACATCACAATTTTCTCCTCCAATCTCGTGGGTTTTTAATCCGAGACTTTGACTGAATACAGAAGCAAGAGATCATTTTGTAGACGTTTATATGGAGTTTTGAATTTTTTACTTTATTCGTAGGCCTTGCAGTGAGCACTGAGGGCAAAAAGGAAGGAAAGAAGAGAAAGATAAGTTGCATTAAGGTACAAGTTGGATGCTTGTTTGCGTTTATTTAAAATATTGCCTGGGGGTGCCAATACATTTTGATGCATATATTTTTGATAGGATTTTTTTTTTCATCTTAGAGTAAAAGGTGCCAATAATTATGGAAATCCCTATATATCAACCTGGAGTTATATCTATAAGTCATTTTTTTTGTAATAGATAAAATATAGTGTAATTGATCTATCAATTTGGATGAGACTTGAATCAAAGAGTTACGGAGGTGCAAAAGTTTACACCCCCCATCCCCTTACTAATGTGTAAAGCTAATCCTGTTCTAATAGGGCTCAGTAGCCAGAGATATAGAGTGTGACAGCCCTGAGTCAGTGGACTGGTGTGTGTGTGTGTGTGTGTGTGTGTGTGTGTGTGCGACTTCACACACTACTTTCTCGGTAAAACAAGCAGGATAGGACGCAGCTGTCTTAACGGCCATCGTCACACACACACACTCACGCACATACACAGAGGATCCAGTCTGGAGGGTGAGAGTAATGAAAAGAAGGAAAAGAGAGCGAGAGTAATGAATGCCGCTCCTGTTTCTTTAGCGCTGTCTCAGACTCGCGCGCGAATAAACAGGAAATGCAGCTGCGCGCAACACCCGTTCCCCTCCGTCCCAAAATACGCCACATTCCTCCGGTGGCTCAGGTCCCTGCATCACACTTACAGACCACAGGCAGAGAGAAAAAGGAGGAAAAAGCAGAAACAGAGATTCTTAGAAACAGCTCTACCCGTAGACGACCCCGCCCTTCCACCCCGTTATACGCCTTTGTACTCTGCGTTGATAGTTAAGATTCTGGACATGCAATCGGGCTATTTTACTGTTTTACTAATCCCCCCTTTCTTTAAAGCGCACAGAGCAGAATGGTGGCTTTGTGGCAGGCGACATTCGGGTAAAAAGGGACTCTACAGTACCAAATTGAGGTCAAGCACAGACAATGGCTGCCCTTCAGCATTTATTCATGCACAACCCCACAACTCTATCAAACGTGTCTCTCTCTTTTCTTCTCTCCATCACACGGCGCAACAATGAGAGCGTCCTCCCAAGCGGACCACCGGCCTCTGTGTTACAGTCACACCGCTCTCTCTCTCTCTCTCTCTCTCTCTCTCTCTCTCTGTGTGTGTGTGTGTGTGTGTCTCTTTTTCTCGAGGACTCCCCCTGACAAGTCCACTGGAAGCTCTTCTAAAGAGCACTAGATCAAACCACATTTACCGAGACTTCACACAGATTCTTCCTGCTTCGGCTCCTGAAACACAATCAGTTGCGAAGCCCAAATAGTGCTGCGTACGTTGTGTTNTGTGTCAGGTTCCTCGGGTCTTGTTTCTGATTTTATATCATAATTTTGTACTTTTTTTTTGAAATGGTAAAAGTGTGTAGACATGAGTGCAGTTTCTTCATAAAGTACGTGTGAACGGGGTAAAAACAAAAAAGAAAAACAACTTTACTCTGCATTGTGACCAACTTTCTGGTTAATTGAGAAGACTACAGAATTTTAAAAAGAAAAAAAAAGTCATAGAAATGGTAATTTTGTCTTCACATGGCGGAAACAGGCCAACGTACTAACTTCTAAATTAAAAAGTGCAACCGGTGCTGAATTGCGGTGATCCAAGAGGAATAAATCACACCAGGATGTGCTGTTTGAGGAAAATAATCAACATCCATGTGGTAACAGTACCTCCGCTTCATCACACCACCTCGCCGTTGACTCTTACTCCTGATTTGTCTTCCTGATTTTTTTTTTCTTTCTTTAAACAAACGTAAGTTCTACATAGTAGAGTACAGAGACCTGCTGTGCATGGTTAATTGAAATAAATTATACTTTTACATGGTCATTAGTTTACTTTGATGCATCTGTAGCACCTTTAATTTCCAAAATTGAACCAAATTCATTAAAGCACCATGCTACACACACACACACACACACACACACACACACACACACACACACACACACACACACACACTCCATTTCATTCCCACCACCCATAAAACCTCTTTTTATGCAAATTAGCCACTGGTTAACCCCAATCAGAGGGGTCCCAGCTCCCACCTCGCAGCACACCCTGATACAGACACAATCCCACCACCTCTGTAATCTCAAGGGTAATTATAGGGCACCGCATTGTTCTGCTCACAAACCCAGGACAACCTCGGAGACGACCTTGGAGACTCCGGCTAATCACCTGTGCTAAACCTCACCGCGAAAATCTCTATTAGCGCTGAGATACAGTCAACAACAGAGCCGCATCCCCCTCATTCCCCTCCTCTGTTTACTCTTTACATCATGTACAGTACATCACGGAGGCACCGATCACACTTTAGTCTTTTTTTCATTTTCCAAGTGATGTTGATGAGATCACACGTTCACAGCGTCAAATACAGAACTTCTGACAACACATCTGACAATCCAACCCAATACGGATCCAGCAGTTCAGGCCAGGATCGGACTGATACGGATACTGAGCATCGGATCAGTGCATCCCTACAGGAGATACACACTGCCTCTCAGACGTCTCACCAACAACGTCTCACCAACAACGTCTCACCAACAACGTCTCACCAACAACGTCTCGCCAACAACGCCTCGCCAACAACATCTCGCCAACAACATCTCACCAACAACGTCTCGCCAACAACATCTCACCAACAGCGCCTCGCCAACAACGTCTCGCCAACAACGTCTCGCCAACATCTCAACAACAACGTCTCACCAACAACGTCTCGCCAACATCTCAACAACAACGTCTCACCAACAACATCTCACCAACAACGCCTCACCAACAACGTCTCACCAACAACGTCTCGCCAACAACATCTCGCCAACTGTCTCATCAGAGTGTCAACTTTCACTGCACAATATTTTGGATATCGTCAAATTCTTTTGGTTGATTCATTTTCTATAACAGCAGCTCGTTCAACGCGTTCGTTCAAATGCGTTATCGTTTCTATGGTAACAGCTCATTCACGGGGACTTGTACACCAGACGCTCTACTTATAATAAACAATTTAAAAAATGCGTGTAATCGTTGTTATGGTGACGTTTTCTGTGAGCAGATGTTTCTTTAACATTTATGGAAGGAGTCTCCAGTGTCACTAATGTGTGTGTTATTTCTCTCTGTTTTGCTGTATTTTAAACTTGGTTATATCAGACGAGTGTGAGTTGATCGAAGCATCTACTCGCCTTTGGTGTGTGTATTTATTTATTTTTTTAAATTTGCCAGCTAGTGTATAACAGAGGGGTTTGTTGTGTTTCTCTTTCTTTTGTCCTTTAACAGAAGCTACATTTGGATCCTTGGTTAGCAAATCTGGCTAATTATTTTACATCGTATTCTCCTCGGCTAGTTGGGACAAAGTTATAAAGCTATAAACATGTGAAACACTGAAACACCAAATAACTGGACAAAATAGAACAAAATAATGTCTAGTTACTGAGCTGACTAGATTCTGTGCTTTATGTACCTGGTCATGGATAGGAGGTGTGGTCAAGGAGGAAACAATCGATTACTACTGAATTACAATTTTTGTAATTCACTTGTAACTGTAGAACGCAGATTCTACCCACTGTACCTTTAATTCTACCCACTATAACATTAATTCTACCCATTCTACCAATTCTACCCACTGTACCTTTAATTCTACCCACCATACCTTTAATTTTACCCAATTTACCTTTAATTTTACCCATTTTACCTTTAAGTATACCCACTGTACCTTTAATTCTACCCACTGTACCTTTAATTCTACCTACTGCACCTTTAATTCTATGTACTGTACCTTTAATTTTACCCATTTTACCTTTAATTATACCCACTGTACCTTTAATTCTACCCATTGTACCAATTCTACCTACTGTACCTTTAATTCTACCTACTGCACCTTTAATTCTACCTGCTGTACCTTTAATTCTACCTACTGTACCTTTAATTTTACCCAATTTACCTTTAATTCTACCCATTGTACCTTTAATTCTACCCATTATACCAATTCTACCTACTGTACCTTTAATTCTACCTACTGTACCTTTAATTTTACCCAATTTACCTTTAATTTTACCAAATTTACCTTTAAGTATACCCATTGTACCAATTCTACCTACTGTACCTTTAATTTTACCCAATTTACCTTTAATTTTACCAAATTTACCTTTAAGTATACCCATTGTACCAATTCTACCTACTGTACCTTTAATTTTACCCAATTTACCTTTAATTATACCCACTGTACCTTTAATTCTACCCATTGTACCAATTCTACCTACTGTACCTTTAATTATACCCATTTTACCTTTAAGTATACCTACTGTACCTTTAATTCTACCCACTGTACCTTTAATTCTACCCACTGTACCTTTAATTCTACCCACTATACCTTTAATTCTACATATCGTACCTTTAATTCTACACACTGCATGTTTCAGCCTATTTCTGTGCCGTATGCGTAGAACAGCGCTGTTTATGTTGTTAGCATTAAAAAATGGACGCCAGACAATACACAAACTGCTCTGAGCCTCACGTGTGTGTCGGGACTGGAGGGAAATAAATGTTTCATCCTTTTCATCCTCTGAGGACAAGTGAGTGTTGACTGAGGGACAGGAACGCATCTGCCGTTATCTTTAAGTGAAAGACAATGGACTCCTCCACTAATGTCCCGTGACAGCGGAAGCATAAAAAGAGTTGAGAAAGCCTGACCTGGCATCTGAGAGGAGGACATCGTGCACAGTGGCACCTGCATTTCATCACACTAACTTTCACACACACACACACACACACACACACACACACACACACACACACACACACACACAGTCATCTATAATTCACTCCAGTGGCCTGTAGGACGTCTCTCCCCTGGGGGTCACTAACCGCAGGGATGGGCAGATTAATATTTTAAAAGCACATGACAAAATGGAACAGGATAAATAAATAAACTAAAATGGCCTCTGGATGCGGAGTCAGCATGTATCCCTACGCGCACACACCCCTTATCTCTTATTTTTATTAAGTTAGTAGCTTGTTCTACAGAAAGAAAAAAAAACTGACAAGCAACATAACATTCATGCAATCTTCTAAAAACATCTGCTCTAAAGTTTCGCTCCACAAGGTTATGAGAACGTTAGTGAAAGAACGTTCCCGGGAACACAGCACCGGACTAGTGTAAAGGGTTCGTGATATAAGAATGTTGCAGGAATGTTGGAGAAACATTTATAAAAGCCATGAAAGAACGTTCGTGGAATCTACATATATATCATGACAGAAAAAAACTCTAACCATAGCATCATTTGGCTTTAACTGGACTGGTTAGCTAGTTTATTATTATTATTATTATTATTATTATTATTAGAGTAACTAACAACAGACTATGGCAAAGACGAGTCTCTGTGTTTCTACAGACTTCATGTTGGATTTTCCCACTTTTACCTGGAGCCGCAACCTGATTGGTCAACGGTTTTCTGGAAAGCTTTGAGAAGAGCTGCACTGTGCTGAAAAATGGTGATGGGTACAATTTTGAAAAGCGATTTTGTGTGTGTGGACAGGTGTGACTGATCAGGAATCTGAGGATGTGTGTCACGTGACCGGTCGGGGTGATGCAGGCTGTAGTCCGTGAGCTGGCTGAGGATCTTGGGAAATGGAGTTTATTGTATTGTGACTGGCGCAGGGTGAGATGTGATTGGCTGAGGATCTTGGGAAATGGAGTTTATTGTATTGACTGGCGCAGGGTGAGATGTGATTGGCTGAGGATCTTGGGAAATGGAGTTTATTGTATTGTGACTGGCGCAGGGTGAGATGTGATTGGCTGAGGATCTTGNGGCGCAGGGTGAGATGTGATTGGCTGAGGATCCAGATTTTGGGAAGCAGATTTTGTGTAACGTTTGTGCAAAAACGTCACCTCCAGTAAAGGTGTGCTTCATGATATTTCCTACGCGATGTTCAAACGAACGCGGAGACGTGTTAGGACGGTTACAGACTCTTCACAAGTCAGGACGCACAACCAGACGATATGACCGCTGTGACACACTGTTCCGGTTTGTACCCAGACACTTTTCTGGGGTTTGACCCCCAAGCTTGTTGCAGTAGTAAAGTAGTAATGACATATGAGAGACTTTCTTTTCTGCTTCCCATGAGAAAATATTTGTGTCTTGATCAAATTCTTGATAACTGAAGTTTCATATGAGTGTGTGTGTGTGTGTGTGTGTGTGTTTATGGAACAGTGTGTCTCTTCTTGTGATCATTATTAAGACTTTTGGTTTAGCTTCGAATATTAGACAGCAGATGACCTTGACTGGGTAAAGACCTTGTGTCAGGGAATACTGATGACATCAGACAGGGCTACAGAACCCCTCTGATGGTAGAGAACTTTCCCATGATGCTCCTGTCTTGGCTCTAGAGTCAGCGCAAAGCTACAGGAGGTCATTCGCTGCTCTGGAATGGCATCTCGCTAAAGAAATTTAACTGAACATGTTAACTTCAAAAAAAAAGAAGAGAGAGAGAGAGGGAGAGAGCTCCTGTTTCTGTGTCTGTCTCTATTCTTTGCTCCACAAGCATGTGTGTGTGTGTGTGTGTGTGTGTGTGTGTGTGTCCATGTGCGAGCGTGCATCTATAATTACGCGTGTCCTCGCTATCTGCACCTCTCTCCTTCAGCTCATTGGCAGACTGGCTGAGCTCAAACTGTTCAGCTGCACCCGTTCCAAACCCAATAATTACAGCTTGTCAGAAAGAATTAATTTTCTCATTTCTCACAAAGATGTGTAAAAATTACCATGTTATTATACACCGGCACTCTCCGGAGGCACGCACCAAATTTAATTTAGAATTCTTCCTGCACATTAAATTAAATCCATAAATAAGAGTTTAGGCATCAGCGGGGAAGCATATGTTCGTTAGGCCGAACAGGCTGCCTGGCCTCGCGCTAATGTCTATTGTAATGTTTTAATAGCTCACGCCTTCTAAGCACCAATAAATTCCCGTGATCATGAGGGCCGGAGACTGTCTCTGTGCTCCTGCTGCTGGAAAACACAGAATCTTCTACAGTCTTCAGGAGATTACCGTGTTCCTCTTGCTAACATTATCAAAACGTTCAGGTTCGCAGGTCAGACTGTAAGGTCCCACATTAAACATGTAATTAAACCCTTTCATTAGAATGTTATTACAATGTTATTCGAACAACGTTACAGAAATGTTAGTGTGAACGTTGTAGAAACGGTTGCAGATGTGCCATAAAAACACGGTAAGAAAATCCAGAGAACTCGACAGAAATAGCAGAAATTCCTACAATTATAACATTACGAAGACGTAAAAGTTACCATTAGCAACGCCAACGTTGATTATTTTCCTAGATCAGCACATCCTGCTCAGCAGTTTGCCAAAGATTACAGATTTTGTTAATTAAAGATGGACACGTCACACTTTTTATACATTTCGAGTTATTTTTAATGTTGCGTAACGTCCACGAAACAACGTCTCACTCACGTTACAGCAGCTACAAACTGTTGGTCCTTCAGCCGCGTCTTCGTTTTCTTTTTCTCGAGGTTAATAAAACTTCCCTAAATGTTAAATAAACGTCCTTATTTGAAGAAAACGTCAGCATATCGACGGTTACGTGTTTTTTGACTCGCTGTGACTGAGCTGTTACTATAGAAACGGTAATTTTAAGCATTAAGAAATGCAAACCTGTGATTAGCAGCTGCGCTACCGTCACCGTCACAGCTACTGCTCTAGAAAGTGAATCAACACTTCCTGACCAATCAGATTTGAGAATTCAACAGTGCCGTGGTGTAAAGATTTGCGGTTTTTTTAATCGCACCACAGTGAACATCGCTATACGCCTCAGAGGCTGTTTGCTAATGATGCATTCCTACAAGGCTGACGCTCTGAAATGCACTAAAGGAAGCAGAGAGTAGATGGAGGTAATATTGCTATACGCTTCAGAGGCTGAGAAATGATCCGGAGTTGCAAGAAATAGTTAGCGAGCCCTTTGGAATAACCTGGATTTCGACACTAATTACTCATAAACTGTGTAATCATCTAAGTCGTAACACATTCTGAACCAAAAACAACCGGAGTTTTATTTAAGTCATTACTGAATGCGCTGATTAACGGTTCACAGTCCAGCCTGGAAAAAAGCATCAGTTATAGTTTCTATAGCAACAAGTGATTGTTGCTTTCTTCTGTTTTTACAGAAGGAACATTTACAGAAGGAGTCTCCAGTGTCAGGGCACCGCAACAGACAAGTCTTCAGTGAAACTACGCTACAGTGTTGTAGCATGTAAGAGGAATAAAGCACATCGGGACACGCTATAATAGGAAACTAATCACCATCAGGGCGGTAAAAGTATCTCTACAAGCATTTAGTGACGTAGTCGAGATTCAGTCCGGTTGTTTTATTTGAGGAATTACAATTTGAACGTTACAATTTTTGCTTTATGGAACGTTCGATATGTCAGTTTTTCAGGATTTTCTTATAACGTAACCGTCTGCGGATCGCTAGCACTAACGCTCCTGTAACATTGCCTGAGTAACGTTCTAATAACGTTCGAATCAACAGAACTGAACGTTCTGATAACGTTCTCTGCTAGCTGGGTGAACTTGTGTGTACTTTGTTGATAATGTTTAATAAAATGCATAGCTAACATTTATTTATTTATTTACTACCACTATGATTGCATCATTGATTACTTTCCTATAACCGCACACCTCATCACGTTTTATTTCTTACAGAAAAATCGGATGTTTAATATTTACGGAGTGTATTTGGCGACTGGACCGTGAGTCGATTAGAGGGGTTTAAGATGAAAATCTCGCGCACCGCACGCCACAGGATCATCTGGGAAGTGAATATTTTAAAACCGGGACACGTTTTCGGATCACTGGGACACAGGAGGGGCAAATCAGCCCTAAAATCAGTCCAGGGATAATGGAAATGTCTTCGGAGATAAATACTCACCAGTGAGCCCCTTGCTGTACTGGTCTCTGTGAAGTCTGTAGAATGTTCTGGACTTTAATTCAACTCAACTGCAAAAAGACAAAAAAAGGAAAGTTACGTTAGACGCCATCATGAGGAACGTTTGCTTACTGTTTGGAATCGTGGGAAATCAATCAGATCCGTGTCACTTGTGTCACGTTGATATCTTTCCCCCGAACTCGGGGAATCAGACGTTTTTTTTTTTTTGAGATGTTCTTCCTCTTTTTGGTAAACATCTTCTTCCTCGCTTAATCCTCCTCCTGCAACTTATCAGCGTGACTGTAAATCACATCGTACTTAACGCGTCCACAGTTTACGGCCTGTAAACATTTAAAAGTCTCACGTGTTTGCTGAAGCCAGCTGTGAGGACTGCATCCTGCCCTCTCTCTCTCTCTCCCTCTCTCTCTCTCTCTCCCTCTCTCTCTCTCACTCATCTTTTCAGAGTGGACGAATGAGACGGATGAAACCTGCCCGGAGTTCTGGGAGATTTCTGAATACTCAGCGGAGCCGCAGACGTGAGGACGAGAAGGGATGTTGTGTAGTCTGAGAAGATCTTGCGTCTTTCATTACACGTGCTTTTTAATCTTACACGCTGTCCTGTGTAATCCACGTAGAGAGTGCGTGTGTGTTTGTGTGTGCGTCTAGATGTGTGTTAGAGCGCGGGGGAGTTATAAAGCCTTAATGAACAGCTGCTTTGTGCGTCGTAGGCGGTCTTTAGCTTTAACGCTTTAGTGTTTAAATAGCAATCGTCTCCTGAATGGCTGACGTCATATTTACATTATATTTGTCTGTGTAACATTTCAGTTACATATAAGCTACGGCTAATGATGTCACTAAGTAAATCCTACGCCTTCGAATCCAATCACACGTGAGGTTAGAGGATGATATGCTACGTGAAAATGTTTAACTATCTTAGTAAATGTTAGCGATGAACACGATTTCTGTTCATGATTATTCTGTCAGTAATACTACTTCAAGAAAACCGAAATAGATTTCACCAACATGACGTGGAAATGTTTCTAGGTTATTTTCTAACCTTGTCTTGGCATCTTCCAATCAAGGGGAAGGTGTACGAGACAGTGGTGAGAGCGGCCATGCTGAATGGTTTAGAGACAGTGGCACTGAGGAAGAGGCAGGAGTCAGAGCTAGAGGTAGCAGAGCTGAAGATGTTGAGGTTC
>CM074962.1:2588753-2593753 GCA_037577455.1 Pangasius macronema
AGTGCCACTGTCTCTAAACCATACAGCATGGCCGGTCTCACCACTGTCTCGTTCACCTTCCCCTTGATTCTCACTGAGATTTTTCTATCACACAGAACTCCTAATATCATTAGGTATCATTTTTGCCTATTCACATAAAGGGTGCCAATATTTTTTTGACTGCTGACTGTATATAATAATACTAATATTACAACAGCTAATAATAATAATAATAATAAATGTCCAATAATGTTCAATACAAGCTAAAATAGCATACGTATCATGTCTAAAATCACTCTCGTGTCTTCAGTAGTGCTGTCCTTTAAGTCATTTTTCCCCCAGTGGATAATGACCTTTCCTGTTGCCTTATCACACTCACTACACAATATCTCCTTCACTGTTAATTAAATAGCAATTAATGGCCTCCTCCTCCTTATCGGTCTAACGAGTCGCTCTCAGCTCATCAACAATGCTAATACACTGACCACTACCTTATTTACTAGCTAATGGCTACAGGCAAACGGCTAACATCTACTCACTAATGACCCCATTTGCAGTGACTGATGGCCGTGTACCATCTGTCCACACAGTAAAGCATCAACTAACCTGACATCAGGGTTACGACGTCTTAACTGGAGGGCAAGCAGGCGCTAATCCAGAGCACCGGCCCTGCCTGAACTCTTAAACCTGGATGTTAGCACTAATTTCAGGTGAACAATGAGGCGCTGAAGTGTTTATCTACAGAATGCACCAATGGTGTTCATGTCAGTCCATTGCCGGAGTCTAACTGAAAGTCCTCATGAAACAGTTCAGCATCTGGGGTTTGATTTCGTAAGTCAGCGTTTTGAAGTTCTCATCTGATGTATACAACAGCCAATGACGTACGAGATACACAATGCCACGCCCCCACCCCACTAATCTAAACCAACGTGAGGAAAGTCCGCAAGCAAGCTCGTTACCGTAATGTTATCACAAAGAGGTCAGAAACTTTGAGTTATAGCTTCACCTCTGATTGGTACAACTCTGACACTGGAGACTCCTTCCATAAACGTTAAATGTTAAACATCTCTTACAGAGAACTTATCAAGACCATATCAACAATTTTTGTTAAATTACATTAAAATAAGAAGGTTACCTCAGACTAGGGTTATATTATATTGCAGTATATGCTACATTACCAGCGTGAGGTCACACAAACCCCATTTCCTGCCTCCGATTTGCTCATATGAGAGAGGATATGATGTAATAGTTCCCCTTCTCGCTGTTTCATGTTTGTTTCCTCACATCACGTGCTTTTATTTCTGTTCTAGCCCTGACTCCACCCCTGTCCTGTCATTAGTGTGCTACCTGACTGTGTCCACCTGTTCTGTGTTTGGTCACTGATTGTTGGTTTATTCCTTGCTGATTCTTTATCTAACCTCGACGTCATGTTATGCATTTGTGTGTGTATTACTTCCTGAGTTTGACCCTCGCATGTTTTCCCTGTTAAAAATACGTCGATGGGGGTTGTGAGAATTTTGGGCCATTAAAAAGCCTGAGAGAGAGCTTCATGGTGTCACTACTGGAGCTGACAACAGCGATACGATGCCCTTGAAATGTTATTTCTATTTGCTTCGAATATCACACAACAGAAGCCAATAATGTATTCACACACACACACACACACATACACACACACACACACGCACACACACACACACACAGAGTACACAAATGCGGTCCCCAGTTTGTGACAACTGGCCAGTATAATCCTGTTTATATCTGACACCACACCATCGCTTCCCTTTTTTATTTTCAGCTGTAAAGGTGTTAATGCACAATAGCATGTGAGTGCGTTCAGTTGTGAAGAACAGAGCTCTTTTTTTATCATGACTGCTCTGTCCTTCTGTATTGTTCCTTTCTCAGCCTGATCTCATGAATAATGTTTTTTCAACGTATATTCGAATGAATATTACAGAACTAAGATCTTGTTCAATTTTAGAGGAAAGAGGTCGGAGTTACGACAGATCCGCACGTGTGAAGGCAAATCCACACGTGTCACAATTCGAATAAATGATGCAGTCTGTGGACGCTTCGTTCACCGGGTCACAGACACGGCAGCTGAGCGAACTCCTCGAATGAGCACGTTATCCGACAAAGCCTGTGATTGGTCGTTACAAATGAGGCGTGTCCACAAGCCGATTGCTTCTACGCATCACGTGGATTTCGCTCGGCATCTTCTGCATCTAATTTATTTAATGATCCCACGTACCATTTACGTATTATTCCTCTTTTCCATTTCTCTTCGCAAATACGCTGTACTTCCTCTTCCTGATGTTTTATCATTTGTATCCGCACTTTGCAGTCGTCTTCCTGTAGTTGTGTAAATTATTAAGATATTGTAAGTTTTTTTTTTCCCAATTTTCCAAATTTTTTCCCTAAATTTCTTCTGATTGTTTTTCACTTAATTTTTATATGATGTAATGAAAAAGTTCTGACATGAATGATCTTCGTTTTAATAATTAATTTATTTATTTATTGCCGTTTTAACAGGGTTGTGTAGACTTTTTCCATCCATTGTATTCACGTCCCTATACACATCTGCTAATTTTTTCTTAAGGCAGTTTGGATCAAACTCCCATCACGGCAATCCATCTTTATATCAGTCCGTCCACTCGGGTCAATACCTCCTGACTGCCAAAAAAAGAAACATAAAATAAACCGGATATATCGATTTGATGTCACGGGGAATTACAAAGCAAAGAGTTCACCCAAGCGTCAGAGGATAAAGGACAGTTTGGGAAGACGTCTGTTAGAGGTGGAGTCTATACCGTTCTCCGAGCGTGGTCTGGAGAGCCTCTGAGGTCACTCAGGGGTCCGTGCGGTAATTTTATTTATCGTTGTGTATTATTGAGTCTGACTGGTCTGTAAAAAAACTAAGCACCAGTGCTTACGATGTATATGGGATATATGGGATTGTGTATTTGTGTTTGTGTGTAGTTGGTGATCAGTTATGATAAACATAAACATAACACACCCAAAACCGCTTGTCCTAGTGTTTTTAAAAACATACGCTTCTTCTGTCAAAATTGTGAGTTTAAATATTTGTGTATAATATGTTTTCATGAGGACCGAAAGTCAAAATGCAGAGAAATCTACATTTCGAAAAATATCTGCGTACGTGTGTACGGTCTGAAAGAGACAGCAGGGTGTCATTCTGTAAGGAACGATTCATCGCTGATCGCTCACACACTTCACCAGCAAAGGTGACGAGCAGCTACTTGCAGAGACATCGCTTCTGTCCGACTGAGCACTGAGAAAGGCCAAAACACAAACAAATGTATCCAGAACCCGGGAACAGTCCCGTCCTCGCGGTGTGCTCAGGTGAAATAGCGCGGCTCTTAATTTCACACAGAGCTCAGATGAAAGATGGCAGCTGTAATGAAGACAAACGATGACCACAGGTATGACTGGGAGCTCAGACATGACAACACTGACTCAGAGTGTGTGAAGGAGATCGGTTTGTGTGTGTGTGTGTGTGTGTGTGTGTGTGTGTGTGTGTGTGTGTGTGTGTGTGTGTGATGACTGAATCAATCTGCTAAATCTGACAGAATCAATCTGCTTCCCCACCACAGGGACAGTGCGGCTTAATTACAGAGCGAGAGAGCCAGGCACAGACTGGGAGAGAGAGAGAGAGAGAGAGAGAGAGTGGCAGAGAGAGAGAGAGAGAGAGAGAGAGAGAGAGAGAGAGAGAGAGAGAGAGAGAGAGAGAGAGAGAGAGAGAGAGNAAAGGCAGATTCATAAAGAGAGGCAGACAAAGAGACAGACGCTGAGAGAGAGAGAGAGAGAGAGAGACAGAGAGAGAGAGAGAGAGAGAGAGAGAGAGACAGGCAGAGAGAGAGAGAGAGAGAGAGAGAGAGAGAGAGAGAGAGAGGTCTCACATGATAATATCACATGATTAAAATATACCTCACAATGTGGATTAAATAGCACTGGACTAGCCATGTTAAGAAATGTTAAAAAAAAAAAAGTAGAATAAAAAGTTATTTAAAAAAATAATCTAGCAACATCTTCTTATCTTACCATGATATATGAATATTCATAGAAAAAATAATCTGAAATTCATGTCCTCCTGCTATTCAAAACTGCCCAATATCATAGTAGCTAACTAAACTAGCCAGCTAGCAGCTCACAGTTCTGACAGGAATTCACTAATTTTTAATATGAAATAAACAAACAAATAAATAAATAAATATTCCTCACAGTGATCAAAAATAGCACTGTACTAGCAACATTAAACTGTTAATTTGTTTACTAAACAATAAATAGTTTAATATGCTATTTGTCTTCCTAAAATAGTCTTGGAACATCTTTCAAAATAGTCCAATATCACTAATATTACTAGCTTAGCTAGCCAGCTAGCTAACTGCTAATAACATTACTAAGAGTTGCTAAACTTGTCTAGGTATACCACAACATCCAAGATTTTCTGTTAATAAATGTAACTATGATTAGCAAGATCACAGGTGTTATTACATATTTGAACAGGTTTAGCAACCATTACTAACAATAGCTAGTTAGTTAGCTAGCTAGCTTGCTGGCTGTCTAACCGCTAAGTAAGCTAGCTCACGTTTCTCACAGATGATCAAAATTAAAATGTACCTCACCATGTAGTTTTAAATGTGCTTAAAGTAGCACTGGAAAATTAAATCTATAAAAAATTGTTTAATATGTTTCTTATTTAATTTGTTTATGTCCTAATGCCTCTGAAAGGAGACAAATATCACTAATATTAGCTAACTAAACTAAACTACGGATAGCTGACTGCTAATAAACTAGCTCAGAGGAATTCAGGAATTTATTCAACAGTATCCGTTGCTAAACCTAGCTTTCTAAACATACCAAACCATCCAAGATTTTCACTGGTTAATTAGCAACATTAGCTAGGTAGTTAGCTATCTATCTATCCAGGTAGCTAACAGCTAGTAAACTAGTAGCATTCTTGATCTACCTTGTAGTATTCTCAGTGATTTATTTACATT
>CM074962.1:2598753-2604850 GCA_037577455.1 Pangasius macronema
ATAACAGCACACACACAACGAGGAACAAAAGGAGACACAGATTATCTTCAGAAATGTACGAGGAACTCTTCAGAAGTGTGAACTCCTCTGTCCTGAAGATGTTAGAACACTTACAGCTTTAGAGAGCGCAGAAAGAGGAAGGAAACAGTGTGTGTGTGTGTGTGTGTGTGTGTGTGTGTGTGTGTGTGTGTGTGTGTGTGTGTGTGTGTGTGTGTGTGCCGAGCTCATATGAAACAACAGCAGACTTGAAAGACTTCCTGTCGTTAGCCTGAACCTGTTCACTTGCCCCTCGCTTCTTCACTCATCCCTCTGCGCCCTCACTCATCCCCTCGCTTCTTCACTTTGCTTCTCAGAGACTGATGGAAATATAAAAAGAGAGAGAGAGAGAGAGAGAGAGAGAGAGAGAGAGATGCACTGAAGCTTTAATTAATATCTAAATGCTTGGACTCCACCTGGGCTCCATTAGTGGGTTTTGTGGCTTCCTTTTTTTTGTTCTACGTAAAGCTACACACACACACACACACACACACACACACACACACAGAGTGTGACCACCGGATCGGATGTGGATTGGGCGCCTCACTAGTGTGTGTGCATGTGTGTGTGTGTGTGTGTGTGTGTGTGTGTGTGTGAAGGATGAGAAGTGAGGATCAAAGAGCATATTATTCTTCTTTTCTCCTCATCATCTCTCTCTGAAACACTCCGAGCCAATAAGAAGCGAGGCCTCGTGTCCTTGTACTCGCTACCCAGTGACAATAAGCGCAGCCCAGGGCCATGCAAATCAATTATTTACCAATTCTCTCGCTCTCTCTCTCTCATACACACACACACACAGTAGTACACACACATCAGATCACAAATCACTTAAACTGTAATCGTACAATTCCCCCCCCACACCCCCCCATCACCCCCCCCCCCACACCCACACACACACACACACACACACACACACACACACACACACACACACACCCCTCCTTTATCCTTTTGTAAAGTGAATTAATGTTCCTCGTGCTTGGACACAGATCCACATTTGTTACAAGTCATGAGCATGTCGTCTAACTCGCTGTCATCTCAGCTCTGTGTCAAACCATCCCTCCCTCCATCCCTCCCTCCCTCCATCCTGACTACTTCACATTTCACACCATCACTCCCTGCATATACCAGTGTGTGTGTGTGTGTGTGTGTGTGTTGTGTGTGTGAGGCAATTGTCTTCGCTTGGCTGAGCATTCCAAGAGAACACGGGGCATCAGAAACAAAAGGCCTATTAAAAAAAATCAGCGTCCCTGACAAGCGCAGGAACACTAATTAATCTGATTAGAAAGAGACGATTAAATCCATGATAGGAGTTCACATCAGCGGTGTCAGACTGTGACTGTGCTGGAGCGGCGGCAGGACCGGGGCCATGTGCGGCTGTGAAAGCCGTGTCGAGACGCTTATTGAGACTCCTCTGATTTAGCACATTCGAGCCTGTATTTCTGTGGTCATGGCACAAAGAAAGAAAGAAGAAGAAGAAGAAGAAGAAGAAGAAGAAGAAGAAGAAGAAGAAGAAGGAAGGTGCTTCCCAAATCAAGTACTAAAAATTAAATAGTACTGTAAGGATAAAAATGTAAATAATAATAATAATAATAAAAGGAAAATATAAACAAAAATATAATACAAACAAAAGGACAAAGAGATAAAACTTTATTTTTTTTTTACATTTATTTTAACCAATTTCATATGTATATACTATAGATAAAAAAAAGAATAAAATAAATATATTTTATGTAATAAATCTTACATTTGTTACATTTTAAAATCATTCATTTATAGATTTCAGTAAGATAAAAGAATCCAAAGAGTAATTAAACGATCAAATACCGAAACAGGGAAAGAAATTTTGATTAAATGCCAAATTACATTTTGAAATTAAGTTTTCAAAAGTTTTTTGTAATGTGAATTAATTAAAAAAAATAATAATAATTTTGTGAATGAACAAAAAATACGTTTTGTAATGAAAATGTACTGAGAGCTTAGCGCAAAGATCCACAGTTTAAATCTGAGTTACATTTTAATAGTTTAAATGACGAATCTCTGCCTTTATACAGCATTTAGACAATGGTATATAAATGCACAAGTATTTGACTGAAAAATATTAGAGCAAAGGCATAAAAAATAAAAATAAAAAGTAGGTAAAAGTCCAACGTGAATACTGACAGACTCACACAGGTAGCAGGACAGTAATATAGTTCACTACATGTCTGGAAAATATCTAACTTTGAAAGGTTCTTCAGTTGTCCCTCTGAGTGAAGGCTTAAGGCTTAAGGCTGGATTAAACTTGCTTTTAACTACACATACGTGTACACAGGATGGCTGCCACACACGTCCTTGTGGAGCATCTCTTGTGTACGTCCTCAGAAATGAACTCTGTGGTGCAATTCCAGCATGAGCACCGGGGGCAGTAGAGCACCACGTGACCACGTCACCACCGTGTCCACAACCGAGTAAACAAACTAGTGCTGTGAATCAAATCAAATCGCATACTCGACAATTATTGAGTATTAACACTAACCGGTTTTCCTATTACAGTTAGTGTTTGAACTTTAAAAACTTCCCAAAGGACCAGATCTGTGTTGCGGATCATGACAACCATCACGACAATGGCGGACGTTTTTAACAGACCTCGTCATCACTGTGCATGAAATCAGTAAGCGTTTTACAGCCCAGCTTGGAAACCTGACGGACAGAGATGTTCTGGCTTCTCCATGGACATGCAAAGTTACTCGTCAAGTTTAAACTGGTCTTTAAAGGTGGTTTTTCAATGCAGAACCCAAGAGATGAGACAAGGTTCCACATAGGACCATCTAAGGAAGCTAAGAATGCTTAATTATCTAGTAAACTCCTAAAGAACCACAGAAAAGTGTAGCAAGTACTAAAGATTTTAGCTGAATGTCTTTAAAAAAAAGGTTCTAGGTTTGGACAGTATGGTGCCAACCTGGCAGCTCCTGGGTTCCTCAACTCCATCCTAAGCTCAGGTTATTGTTTGTGTGGAGTTTCACAGGTTCTCTTGTGTTAAGAGAGAGAGACACCCAAAGGAGGTCCAAGAGGCCAAAGGAGGGTGGAGGGTTTTTGTACGGTGTTTCCACCTAACGCTTTGATCAACTGCCCCAGCATCACTGAGTGTGGAAATCAAGGCGTTCCATCCAGGCTGTATTCCCACCTCACGCTCCACCGCCACCCTGACCACCATAAAGCTCTTACTGAAGATGAATGATGAGGTTCTAAACAATAATTTAGAGTTTGTACCACACACTCGCCCAGATAGAGCACAAAAAACGTTTTTGTAAAGGGTTCATTGGATTATTAATGATTCTCAGCTTCGAAAAAAAGGTTTTACTTGGAGCCATTTTTAGGGAAAAAAAACAAACAAAAGATTGTCATCAATTTTGTAATTAGTTGTTTGTTTGTTTGTTTTTTTTACAGATAAAACGTAATTTAAAAATTAATACACTGCAGCAGACTTGATTTTAAAAAAGAATCAGAAGTAAATTAAAGTACAAAAAAAAAACAATAGAAAAAATAAAAATAATCGGGACCAATAATGGAGTTGTATTGTATTTATTGTATTATGAAACGTTTTGTCCTTCAGTTACACGTCTTTCAGTGCTGTCGTTCTCTTAAACAGACGTTTAACCAAATCTGAATTTTCTTTGAACTGTTTTGAAGAAAAAAATTGTATTCGTTTATGTTAAATCTCTGATATTCAGTCATCGCGTATCACTCATGTGCACGGAGGGTGCCGATACTTCACTTCACTTCATTCAGACAAACGAAAGTACACGGAGAAAAACAGAGAAAGAGCCAGAGCGATGATCACGTATGAATATCAGTAAGCGGCTCAAGGTTGGTGATTGTTCTGCCGCACGTCGCCGTCGCTGCACCTCGGCCCTGGCCTGCGCTGGGTTTGGAGGATTAGGCTGCATTATGGCATTGTGCAGGAGAACCCAGCTGGCGTTCCTCCCCCCTGCGCAGGTTTTACAATAGCGCCGTGTCTCAATGCCGGTGTGTATGGACTGCATTAGCGTGGCAGAGAAGTGAACTCAATTACACGTAGGAGCAGAGGCCAAGACAAACCAGACGTCACAGGACGGAGGATTCGGGGTCCATTGTTGATATCAACCGCACATCAATTACGGCTGGAATTCGTTTTTTATTGTGTTTACAAACTCCTCCAGTCTCTCATGCTGCCACATGACACTTATGAGACCTTGTCCAGCATATGCAGCATATCAGACCTAATCATAACTCAATTAAAACAAGCCCGCATGAGTGTAGGAGCTCCAACCGACATACCGGGTCTTGTACAAAAGACGTTCAAGGCTATTTCTCCGACTACGAGGACCGGCCAGACAATGGCTGATGGAGACAAAAGCGCAGACAATATCGTGATATATACTATACGTCTTAGTCTTCGTTTGTAGTCTGTACAGATAAACACAGATAAACACAGGTCTGTACTCGGTGATCCTTAACCAAGTTAGCATATGTACCATGTACCATGTTCACGTATTCACGCAGGACTGAACATTTACACAGGTTGGGAGATTTATTGTACCTAGCGTGAGATGAGATGGTTCTAGAAATCTGACTTTTTGAAGCTGTGTTAGTTGTTAGTTAGGCTTGGTGTGTCAGATATCATGTCAAGTCTATACAAAATGTAGCATATGGTCTCAAGTAGCCTGGGTTATGGAAACCTAATAATAATAGTAATAATAATAATAATAATAATAATAACGTATGCAATTCTCAAGTCCACATAATTCGCAAAAAAAACCTTTCGACAAAGGTTTTCACGAGCACGGAGCAGTGAAGCAAATGTGCAGAGAAAGTCTTACACATGAGAAAGACAGAAAGAGAGAGAGAGAGAGAGAGAGAGAGAGAGAGCGAGCAGTTCACTTCTGCGAGCACTGAGCACAGAGACACGCCCACCATCTTTCCCCTTATTCTGAAGCTGACGATTTTCCTATAACTGAATGTACTGAAGTGTTTTATTTTTTTCACCACAGCAAATTTCCAACACAAAGAATTATTATTAATTTAAAAAAAAAAATACATCGGATACTTTTTATCCATTTATAGTCACATTTAAAGTTGTGGAACATCCATGAAACTGGTCAGGTCCTGTTCTCACTAACGTAGTAGCAGCGTTTTCTCACCAGCCTCTGTTTTTTTCTCAAAAAACGGGTTACAGTCTCTTTATCGCTGTTACAAAGCTCTGACACTGGAGACTCCTTCCAGTTTAAATGTTAACGTAAATGTTACTCCTTACAGAAGACGTCACCATACGTAGCTGCTGCGGTATTGTAAACAGTGCTGTAAAGGTCTGTAATAAGTTTACATGCTTGAATATTCTCTACACTCTCTGCTCAGCCGTCATCATCCTCAAGTCTTCATTCCAGCTCCGGATGATAAATATTTTACGCTCAAATGCGACGCAGCAAAGGCATAAAATTAGACAAACTGCCAAACACACCTCACCTGTACTGCCTTGTCATCTCAGTCTGAAAGCAAACAGCCTTATTTAATTTTTTTTTTTTCCTGGCCTAGCATTAGCATTAACGTTAGCATCAAGAGAGAATGGGCTCGCTCCACAATCCTCATTCATATCACAGCCATTGTGAGAGCGAGAGCGAGGCCTCACACGATGATAATAAAGCCCTTTTCTCCGCAAATTGTACAGTCGTCTAGACGCCGTCTCTTTTCCTGCCCAGAGACACACTTAAGTGCGCGTTTGGAACATCGGACCTCCATACGGCCATGGAGCTGATTGAATGGCGAAAATTTCAAGCCGTTAAAAGAGAAATCTGCAGAATGGCGTTTTGCTTGCGCGTGGGGTTATTATAACGTAAAGCTCATTTTATTGCAAATAAAAATAAATGTATATGCCTGAAAAATATGATGATAAAAAATAAACAGTGACTGGAGGAAAGACGCAGCAGAGAGACTTTTTTTTTATTTTTATTTTTTTACATATTCCTCTCTTTCATCTTCTAAATTCGAAGTGAAGTGCATTATGAATAGTTAACACAGGGCCGTGCAGTGAGGATTTAATCAG
>CM074962.1:2604929-2618706 GCA_037577455.1 Pangasius macronema
AGCAGCTTTGTACTCAGGACTCCATCAGTGGACAGTGGATAGATTTTAACCAACCGGACTTCTTGCGAAAACTGTGACGGATTTACTGGTTGCGCAATTGCACTATTTGTCCATATAGTACACAATAATAGAAGGGATTTATTTATAATTGCACTATCCACTGCACCTAGATGAGGATGGGTTCCCTTTTGAGCCTAGTTCCTCTCAAGGTTTCTTCCTCATATTATCTCAGGGATTTTTTTCCTTGCGACCCTTGCCTCTGGCTTGCTCATTAGGATAAATTCACATATTTACAATATAATTTTTGAATCAATTTATTTCTGTAAAGCTGCTTTGTGACTTTATGTCCATTGTTAAAAGCACTATACACATAAAATTGAACTGAATTGAATATCCTGCTAAAAGAGGCCACTGCCATTAGGGAACACCGTTGCCATGAAGGAGTGTATTTGGTGTGCAATAATGTTTAGGTAGACATCCACATGTATGCCAGGACCCAAGGTTTCCCAGCAGAACATTGCCAAGAGCATCACACTGCCTCCGCCAGTTTGCCTTCTTCCCTTAGTACATCCTGGTACCATCTCTTCCCCAGGTAAGCGTTGCACAGGTACCTGGCGTATTCTTTCACCTATCTGTCATAGCCAGCATTGACATGGGATTGGACGAGATGGACTATCCTTCGCTCCCTACGTGCATCAATGAGACCATAACCTTGTCACCGGTTCACCACTTGTCCGTATTTGGACCACTTTTGGTAGGTAATAACCACTGCATACCGGCAACACCCCACAAGACCTGCCATTTTGGAGATGCCGTCCAGCCATCACAATTTGGCACTTGTCAAAGTCACTCAGATCCTAACTCTTGCCCATTTTCCTGCCATTTTGGAGATGCTCTGACCTAGTCGTCCAGCCATCACAATTTGGCCCTTGTCAAAGTCACTCAGATCCAAACGCTTGACCATTTTTCCTGCTTCCAACACATCAACTTTGAGAACTGACTGTTCACTGCTGCCTAATGTATCCCATCCCTTGACAGGTTCGATTGCAATGAGATGATCAATGTTAGTCACTTCACCTATCAGTGGTTTTAATGTTATGGCTGACTGTTGCACATTTTAAGAGTTGCCGTTCATAATTTTTTAAACGTGAAAGCAGTGCAACATGATATGATTACATCTAAAAATTTGGGACACTGTTAAAGCTGTCTTATAGTGGCATGCTGCTTTGGCAGCCCTAAAAGCTGCATGTGGAATGAAGATTTACAATCTGTAATGTATATTCTTCTGTTCTTTCTTGACCATCAGGGTGGAGAGAAAAGAGAGGGCCAGGTTAAAGACGGTCAAATTCAACTCCAAGTCTCGGGACAAAGAGGTAAGTCACCGCATAAAAATTATGTTTGTGAAATGCTTTTCAATTCAGACACAATACAGAGTATAGAATCATCTATGACTACATATATTTGATGTGAGGTATGAAAAAAACTGTGATCAGATCATGTGCAGTGCTCTTTTATTAATATATTTAGATAAACAGTATTAACATCACATACACAGCTAAAAGTTTAGGCTAAAGTACTGCACCTTCCTCATGTGTTACTGTATTCAAATG
Source organism: Pangasius macronema (assembly GCA_037577455.1). Classification (NCBI taxonomy): domain Eukaryota; kingdom Metazoa; phylum Chordata; class Actinopteri; order Siluriformes; family Pangasiidae; genus Pangasius; species Pangasius macronema. The sequence goes on from CM074962.1 coordinate 2,606,540, forward strand.
CTATTGACACCGCAGAGCTGACAGTGCATTGTACCACACTGAATGTACTATATTGTGCTAAACCCTCCTACAGACAGAGGCATGCCTGTGAGAGTCTCGTTAAAAGCATGTGACAGGTTAACCTTCACACCTTGCTGCTCTGTTCTCCATTACTGACCTAACTAGTTCAAATTCACTTTTCAACCGCATATCCCAATGCAACACCAAATTAAATAATGCATGAAGTGCTCAGGTAAACAACAAAGCAACAAACAAAACGAAATATGCTTGCCATTGAAGTAAAACTGCTCTGTTCCTGCATGTTGTCTGCTTCCAGCCTCTTTTCTCTCCTGTGTGCTGTTAGCTTTTTGATTGCTGTTCCTTTTTTCATATTTATATTATTTTATTCACTTCCACCTTTCTTACACTTTTGCTTTAAAATCCATTAATCAGTCAGTCAGTTGTAGGCTTGTTTTGCTCTTGGAACAACCTTTTAATCATTTATTTAATGAGTGTCAATGTATTTAATCTCACAATAGTTATTGACTCTGTTACCACAGATAATGTAAGTGCATCATACCTTAGGAATAGCTATTAATTAATAATAAATTCAATTTTAAATTTATTAAGCATGTAGTCAGTGGTCACAAGCACCTTGTGTATATTTTCATTTACAAAATATTCCAGTAACTAGAAAAAAAAACTGATTTGGCTATAAATAGATTGACAATTTACACTCACTTAGTTATATTAATCATGGGGAAAATTATCTTTTTTTTTTTCTAAATACTTGATATTTTATCTCTATGTATTAGTTTATGACCTAGCAATAAACCTACATCCTGCTGTATTTATTTATTTGTTTGTTTGCTTGTTTTTTGTTTTACATGGAGTTGTTTTACTAGTGAATATTTATTTGGAATTTTATTCTGTCATATTTCTTAAAATAGGATAACAGCTTTTATATGATTTAGTATGTTGCAGTATTCTGTTGGCATGACCATTTGAATAATCTGGTGACCGCTGAAATGACGCAATGTTCACATTGTTAGTGTGCATGTAAACACACTCGTGAATGGGGATCAGTTGGGCATTTGTTCACAACTGTATCAGACACCTCCCTTCCATCTCTCTTTTTGTTCTCCATCCTTCCCTCTCTTCCTCAGCAGTCACTCAATGGCAAGCGTAAAAAGCACGTCTTTTCACATAAATTCCCCTTCTACAAGAACAAGGAGCAGAGTGAGCAGGAAACAAGCGATGTGGAGCGTAAGTACACCTGCGCACACGGGGCAGTGCAGGACAAAGCAGCAACTAACCGCTGGACAAAACACCTCATACTGCAACTGCAACCATGCCAAACATCATTACAAGGCTTTATACTTCAGCTCCTGACATGTTTTTATTTTGAATATATGATATAACATGAGCAAATTTCATGTAGGTTTTTTCATTGGGAGGACAAAATCCTATTCTGTTGCAGTATGGGGGTTTGGTTGTTCATCTGTAACGCTATGTGCAAGTTCAGTAACCTTGATTTTTGTGATTTTTTTTTTTCTATTTGTGTGCTCTCTGACGACTCCTCCACAGGACCTGAGTGACGACAAAGGCTTGAGTAAGTCATCCTGGACTCCTGCAGTCTTAGATGGCCCTGCCCACTTCTCAGCATGACCACATTTTAGTTTTTCCTTTCTTTTTCCACCTTTTGCCTTATAATAATCTAATTAGTAAGCTTTTCTGTGAAAAGTGCCGGTCTCACAATGTGAGCTGGACAGATGACTTTTACTTTTACAATGACTGGAGCAATATAAAATTACTCTTGCAGGTTTATAAGCTATGTAACTAATCACACGGAGTAGGTCGACCTGACCTGCAGATAAGATGAGTACAATANAGCAGGCTTACTTTTTACCACCTGAAGACTTGGGTTTAATAGATTGTAATTTTCTTTATTATATAGAAGACTTTTAAGATTGTTGTGTTTTGTCACTCAACATTAAGGGACAAACATACAAAAAAAAATGTGTGTGCTCTTGCAGTATACTTAAATATTACATGAAATGCCAGAGCATTTATACAAAGCAACATATAGTTATTGGAGCTTAAATCCTGTTGTGACGGCTCTGAAATTGTCATATAAATATTTATGTAGAATTTCATTCATAATTTCTTTATCCTAAGAAAGATTTCAATCAGATTTTAATATGATGTCTGGTGTCTCAGCACATTCTTTCCACTTGAATGCTTATGAACCGTAAATAAAAATAGTGCTAATGTATTATTACTACATCATGCTGCACTAAATAGCTTCCTAATGATGAAAGCACATTCTTCGGAAGCCGTGGGAGACATCAGAGCACAGTCTTTTTGTTTCACAACAGCTACAGGAGGGTTATTACAAGATTGACATTTACATTTCCACCGCTGTTGTCTTCATTTGCATTTCAAAGGCTTTTACAGAACACTTAACACTAGTGTGCTACTTTTGTGGGACAACTAAGAGATTAAACCAAGTTGTACACCTGTCCATTTACAAAGCAACACCCACACCATATGTCCTTCAGAGCGCATCAGTGTTTTTATTTGTTTTTGTTTTTTTAAGTATTTTTGTGATCAAAGCGTATGTGCATAAAACAGACAAACATAATTTCAACACATTTACATATGTCTGGAAGCTTTGTGACAGTCGGTGTGGGTGGTAACATGGCACAGAGTGGAGCAAATGTAAAAAGGGGTTGGGTTCCACTGTGTTTTCAGAGAGTTGGTTAAACATGCTGCTGCGATATCCTGTCTTATACCACAGCGCTGTTGAATGCTTGAATCTAATTGGTCAGAGGACAGGATGTAATTCAAATGACAGGTTTATATTAATGCACTCATTCAGATATGTTAGTATTTCGATAGTAACCCTAACTACTTCAAAGGAATTTGTATGGTAGACAATCTAAATAAGATAAAGCTAGTAACAATGGGATTTTTAAGAAAAAAAAGAGGCACAAAGAACAATATCAAATTATTTATATGGAGAAGCTGTAAGGAGATTTAGCATTTATGGAAGGATTCTCAGGTGTTGGCACTTTGTAGTGGTCTGCCTCACATACATTTCATAACACTAAATGTAACTATAAACAGTTAGAAATACTTGTCATACATTAATAAATAAAAGAAATACAGTAGTTGGCAAATTGTGGTGGTATAAGAGAAGTAAACTAGTTCAGGACATGCTCTCATAGGAAAATAATCAACTTCAAGGTGGTAACAGTAACTCTGCTTCATGTCAGTCTGTATCACACCAGCCCATCATGGATTATTTTCCTATAACAACATGCCACTTCAGTTCCTCTCCTTCCCTTTAAGAACTGAGTACACAGTACCGTGATTTTCTTTCTAATGACATATAATTTTACTTACTTATTTATATCCGATTTTAGCAGTAGCTCTGACCAGCTGACTGACAGAACTTACAGCAAATATGCTTTCTGTTTTCTGTCTGACTAAATTTTATGTTGACATTTTAGTGGTAGTGTACTAAGCGCAGAGACTTGAATACAAGAACAGCCACAAAACTGACCGGTGAGAAATGAGAGAAGATTTACACAAGGACAAGGTTTACCAGGAAGTCAGGAAAATGCTGTCTCATTCCTGCATCTGTGCTGAAAGGGGCCTCACAATTTTGAACCAAAATAAGTTAGAAAATTCCACTGTGTTGTCAAATTTTGAATGTCCCACCCCTTTACGCTCGTCCACCAAAAGCACATTAATAACAAGAGTACACAAACAAGAAAAACATTGGCTTTCATACAACCAAAATAGTAACGTTGGTGTTAGCATTAACCAGCACAAATAGAGCCTTTTGTGTGAAATTTCTCCTCGCATTAGGATAAGAAGCCTCTACTTGCCTGTCAATCATAATGCCTGTTGGTTTCGAAAGTTCTCCCTATGCCCTAGTATTCCAGTGTTTTAGCCAAGACAGTTCGCTTTTGGTGTTTTGGGGGCATGGGTTTTGAGGTACTAATTTTAGCCAACTTTCCCCAAAATATATACCTATACCTTTATACTATACCTTTAAATGGTTATGGTACATTAATCAGTCATACACACTGTCCATATTGTATTAAAAGGAGAGGGTCTGTGTTTGTAGGCTCCCTGAAAAATCTGTCTATGGTGGAGTTGTGTTCTCAATGTGCAGTGTACCATGGCAATGTTAAGACCCTCTGGAGACAATATCAGTGCTGTGCTGTCAAACGTACGTTCTATTTCAGTGGTGTGAACTTGGAGCAGCAGAAAATGGAATTAAATTGGAAAGTGCGAGATGATCAGCAGTTTCATGGGTCACACAGATCCTTAACACTGCCATCTGCTGGTCACTGAAATGAGTTCTGTGTTTTATCTCGGTTCCAGTTCTGAAGGCGTTTTTGCCTGCTGATTTCCACCATCTTAACACACCTCATACAGCTAACTAAGAGCTGTTTAATGATGCAGATGTGGTCTGTTAAATCAGAGAAACCTAGCCCTCAAGACTGGAATTGAGAACCTGTGGTTTAACTCCTGCCTTGTGTTTTCTGGGGTGGCTGTGTAGTGCTGCTTATGTTACCCTTTTTTGATTTCAGAGCATGTAACCTCTAATGCCAGTGATAGTGAAAGTAGCTACCGTAAGTGTTTCCCTTTTGATTTCCTCTCCTCTTTTGTCTGTCTGTCTCTGAGATGTGTGTTTGTTTAACATGTGTTTGTTTTCTCAGTCTTTGTTCTGCTATAGCCCAAAAAAATCATAGCATAAATGACCATAAAGGCATGAATGTGTCATGACTAGGGTACTATGTTTATCAGTACCTTTTTTTTTTTTTTTTTTTTTTAAAGACGATGGACTTGTTTTGAAAATCATGGCCGTTAACCTGTATGAAGCGGATATTACCTCTGTTATCAGCGACCTGGCTCAGTTATCCAGGTTGTTTGTACTTTATGACTGGTGTTCATACTTCTCTGAATTATAACCTAATCACTTGAACAATGTGCATCAGCAGATTCAGAGTGCAAAACCCTTTCTGAACTGTCCTGTCTGCACTTCCTGTCACATTATAATCCCTTTCTTCAGTTTGAATGAAAAGCTTTATATAATATGTTTTGTAATTTGGATTTTGTAGACTGTGCTTAAAATATTTGAATTTCAAAGCAGAGATGTTGGAAATGTTCAGAGAGAAATAGTTGAGCTACTTCTGCTATTCAGCCAGATTTATATCAGCTAATTGTAACTGTTTGCCAAAGGCTTCTCTTTTCTCTATTCTACTAGGTGGACAGGAAGACTATGTTCTGTCATATGAGCCTGTGATTCAGCAGGAAGGTAAGTGTCTTAAGGAGCAGCTGGTATAAATGGGCTAGCAGGGATAACCCCCCGCCACACACACACACACACACACACACACACACACACCCTACTTGTCCTTCAAATTTAGGATACATTGTACAAATTACATAAAAGGAGACAAGACAGAATGGTAATTTTAATGTGTTGTGGTTTGAACAAAAGAGTTACAGCTTTTCATGTGTGGTATTTGGCATATTCACAGCATGAAGCCAGTAGAGCATTACAGACATGAAACATAAGTTTGAAATTGCGAATGCAGCCTCATGTCTGTGTTTAAATGTGTTTGTGTAGTAATATGGCCCACATAATTCTTATTATCCTATTGATGAGATCACATGATGTGTTGCTTTGCTGAATTCTAATTGTTTTATAGGCGAGCTACTGACAGATATTAGATTTTAGCCCCTCCATCTAATACCCTAGCCAGCCGTCACTGCTCTAGGCTGTTTAATCATAAAAGACCCTAAACAAATTGCCTCTGACTTTGCAGTGACTTATACTCGTCCCGTGATTGTTCTGGGCCCTATGAAGGACCGGATCAACGATGACCTGATCTCAGAGTTTCCTCATAAGTTTGGATCCTGTGTCCCTCGTGAGTATTGTGTGCACTGCGTCCTTATCGCTCCTCTCATATGACATTTCAACCTCGGATTTCAATATGCCATGATTTCCTGTTTAATCTTAATTCCCTGTTTAATCCTTTCATCTCCCTCTCTGGTGCAGACACAACCAGATCAAAGCGAGAATATGAGGTTGATGGCAGAGATTATCACTTTGTCGGGTCTCGAGAGCAAATGGAGAAAGACATCCAGGATCACAAGTTCATAGAGGCGGGCCAGTACAACAATCATCTGTATGGCACAAGTGTACAATCTGTGCGAGAGGTTGCAGAAAAGGTGAAGCTCTTCTTCACGTTTCATATATATATGAGAGAGAGAGAGAGAGAGAGAGAGAGAGAGAGAGAGAGAGAGAGGGTATTGAAATAGAAATTGACATTAACACCAGACTTTTTCCCCGTTTGTCACTTTTTCCCCCTTTCCTGCTCAGGGTAAACACTGCATCTTGGACGTCTCCGGCAATGCTATCAAACGACTCCAGCTAGCACAGCTCTACCCAATTGCTGTATTTGTCAAACCAAAATCAGTGGAAAATGTTTTGTAAGTCTATGTTGTTATTGTGTTAAAATGTTTTACTGTTTTAATGCAAGTTTTTACATAGTACTTTACGTCCATTGCATTAAGTTTTAATGGTGACTCCTTCACTTCATCTCAGATGTGCACTATTCAGTGAATTTTGTAGAAAATGTTTATAATTTACCTGGAAAGAACACTGGCTGAAAAGTGATCATAGCATGAATAAACTAGGTTTAAATGCATTACTGAGAAGCCGTCATTTATGATTTTTTCTCAACAGAGAGATGAATAAGAGGCTGACAGAGGAGCAGGCCAAGAAGATGTTTGACAGAGCTATGAAGCTGGAACAGGAGTTTACAGAGCACTTCACTTGTGCGTAAAATAGATGGTTACTCTCACTCGAAATGCACATCTTACTGTGTCTTTTCTTGTGTCTTTTACACTATATGGCCAAAGGTATGTGGACACCTGAACATCACTCCCATATGTGGTTCTTCCCCAAACCGTTGCCGCGAAGTTTGAAGCACACAATTGTATAGGGTGCCTTTGTATGCTGTAGCATTACAATTTCCCTTCACTGGAACTAACATGACCCACGCGTGTTCCAGCATGACCATGCCCCTGTGCACAAAGCAAGGTCCATGAAGACATGGTAGAAGAACTCGAGTGGCCTGCACAGAACCTTGACCTCCACCCCTCAACCTCAACACTTTTGGGATGAACACCGACTGTGCCCCAGACCTCCTCTCCTGTGTCTGAACTCACGAATGCTCTAGTGACTGGTCACAGATCCACACAGCCACACTCCAACATCTAGTGAAAAGCCTTCCCAGAAGAGTGGAGGTTATTATAACAGCAAAGGGGACTAAATCTGGAATGGGATGTTCAAAAAGCACATATTGGTTTGATGGTCAGATGGCCATAAACCTTTCGGCCATATAGTGTATGTCTCTTAAGTCGAGAAAGTTAAGATTCATCACTCAAATTATTTAGCATAATGAGCTTCAGCAGATTAATTTAGTATATTGAGGTTAATTGGAGCAGTAGTTTGGCCTGGAATTAATACAATTTTCCCTCTGGTAAACTCAACAGGTTTAGCAGACTTTCTTTTGTTGTTGCTTTTTCCTGAAATGATGAACAGATTTTACTCATGTGCAAGCTCATATTTATATGACAAGGAAACCAGCCCTACACAATATACTGCCTCCACTATTCCCATCATCCCTACTGCTTTCTTTGACTTATAATACAGAAGAAATGTTTTCTTTTACTTTAGACCATACTGCAATTCCTGCCCATGAGTTTGATATATCCACTCTCTCTTCTTTTATCCTAGCCATTGTACAAGGGGACACCCTGGAGGAAATCTACAACCAGGTTAAACAAATCATAGAAGATCAGTCTGGACCATACATCTGGGTGCCAGCCAAGGAGAAATTGTGAGATGGCTGAAGTCAGAGAAACCATTTTTTCCCCTTTTTTCCTTTGCTCTTTTTTTCGGGGTGAATTGAAGTAGGAAAGGCTCCACTCTCAGAGGGCATGTTTGTGAGCGTGGCCAGAGATGGTCCAGCACATCTCATTAAGACTCGATTCTGGAGCTCTGTGCTTCCAGATTTCAGGGAGAAGTGCTACGCCTAACCAGGGCCTCACTGGGAGATTATATGGTACAGCTTCCTTAATGTTTAAGGCAGGTGACTTTATAGATGGAAACGATTTTAATGCATACACTTGGATTTTGTTTGGATTTTTTTTTTCATATAGCAGTGCATAAAAAAATGCACTTGTGTACGATCACTTGGAGCGACACTTTGCACGTTTTAGTACTAAAAGCATGTTTTGGATGGTTCTGTTCTAGTTAACCTATGTTGGTTTTTAGTTTTTCTTAGACATGTACTTGAGCTACATTAACCACAGCCACAAAATCGTTTTTTTTTCCTCCATTATACTGTATACTCCTTATGATCTTAGAATAGGATCAAAATATTTAACTTATGCAACTATCCAGCTTCTAAACTGCACAAACCGATGGATGTTTTGACTGATGACCTGGCACAAAATATGATCTTGGTTCAAAGATTCCTGGATGTTTTCTGTTGATCAGGGTGTTTATGAGAATATGAATTTGAGGTTTACAGTGGCATGGCTGAAAATGTTGTTTAAAATTCAGGTGAATGTGTATTTTAGGACATAAATTCACAATGCAAATCTTAAAAGAATTTACTGTACACTGAGATTTTAACATGTATTTAACCCTGAGTATACTGCCTATTTTGTTATAATAAAATCTATATTGAGCTTTACTTAAACTCTAAAAATATGGGAATAATAATTATCTTTATATTGAATATATATATATATGAAAATATATATATGAAAATATATTAAACTATATAAATATGAAAAGAATATATTTTTTTCCTTTACGTTCACCACCATCTCTTTACTTGTTTTTTTTGTTTGTTTTTTTTCCCCTTTTCTTTCCTTTTTTTTTCATGGCCCTCAGTGAAGACGTACCTGGGCTGAGTGGGTTTTTCAAGTGCAGTCACTAGCAGCTCCTTCTCCTCTGCCCTCTCTTCCATGTGAACCCTGTCTCACGTGGTGTGCATGATTTTAAAAGCAATAGTATTTATAAGACGTGTGTGTAATCAGTACAAGAGCTGGAATACGCCTTTGCGTTTTCAGCCGGAGTCGTGAAGATGCCCGGTTTGTTGTTGAAAATCAGCAGAAGCTTGTAAACCCTGTCCTTTAGACACCGTGGTACTCTTAGCTGGACAGAGGGTCTCTGCGGCTCTCTCAAACACAAGCCTTTATTTCTCCACTGGAGGGCGTTCTCACAGAATCCCACTCTCACTTTCATTCTCACTGGGAGATGATTGTTTTCTAAAAGACTGACTCACTTCCATTGGACCACAGCTTTCTAACACATTTTTGACGGCACATTGTAAATATTCTGGTCTGATTCATTCCATTTGTCAAAAGACAAGAAGTGCTAATAAACCAATCACATACTGTTTTTTTTTTTTTTTTTTTTTTTTAATGAATGCATCTTTCTTTATGTCATCACAGGATGAGCATCTGTCATTTCTATACAGAATCAAGTACGTTTGGTGATGAACACAGTGTATCTTTTTTTTGTTTTGTTTTTTTTAATATAACATCAGTTTTGTGGTTCGAGAATCTGACGACTTATTTAATAAATGATTTTATTGATGATGAGGACATTTAGATTTACTTTGGATTACTTATGATCAGGCTGGTTTATTTGCTTTCATATAGGCTAGTTGTTTAGAATAATCTAGTACTGATTTTAAAAAAAAAAAGTTAAAATATGAATGCATGAGCAAAAGAATTGGACCAGGGTGACATACTGATATGTAGATGATTCACTGTAAAATGTTAGTTAAGATTAAAGGTTAATCAGACATACCTTGTATGTACCTTGTATACACATTGTTTCATGAGTAAGCAACCTAGATGCCTTGTGTTTAGGTTGCTTACTCATGAAACTATGTGTATCTTACATTTTCTCCAGACCTAGCTTTATATTTTATGAGCAGTCTTGTCTCACCATTTACTTTTAATCTGTAACTATCCAGCAGTATATCTGCTTGCACTGATGTTGTGAACATTTACGATGCTGATCTAAGCAGGCTACCTTCCTCTTATAAAATAATAACCCAGAGTACTTCCATAAGCACCATTAACTGTATTTTATGGTTCATTTTGCTAAAGCAAATGTGTCAGTATGCTGGGGTTGACTTGTGGTTTATGCTGCAACACAATGAATCATATTTACTGAATTAAAATAGTGCTACAATCTGCTAGATAAGAAAAAGTTTGCTTTGTAGGTCCAAAAGGTGAATTTGATTTATTCACTGTACATTCAGATCCTATATTCCTGTGGGTATAGGAGTTTATTGAGCATAGTTTGTAGGAGCTAATCAAACACTGGCTCATTTTGCTATATATTATTCGAATGTTACATCAGGTTCCTGCTCTGAATGTTGGCTCTTCAGGTCTGGATTCTGCTCGAGCCCTGGTGTTAGTGACGCCCTTCACCTGAACGGTTTCATTGTACCCACTGTGGGCCTCTTAGGTGGGGTTTGGAGTGTGTGTGTAATGAAAGCCTCCTGTGTGTGTGTGTGTGTGTGTGTGTGTGTGTGTGTGTGTATACACGCATGTTTTTATATCTTGGTGGGAACAAAATGCCCCCATAAGGATATGAATATCTGACAGTTTGTTGGGACATTTGGCTGGTCCCCATGAGTGAAACTGTTTGTTTCAGGTTTTATTTAAGAAACTAAAACAGCCCAAAGGTTTCCTTTTTCATTACTGAGGTTAAGCATCGGGTGTATGTTTATGTGTAGACAGAATTAATTACCTGTAATAATTAATAATAATGCCAATAAATAAAATAAGGCATTAATACTACTACTACTACTAAACATAATAATAATAATAATAATAATAATAATAAGAAGAAGAAGAAGAAGAAGAAGAAGAATTAATAGTAGCCTAATAGAAGGTCCTCACAAGGATAGTCTCTCTCTCTCTCTCCCTCTCTCTCTCTCTCTCTCTCCACCCCCCCTGTGTGTGGTTGTGTGTGTTTGTGCGCGCGCTCCTGCCTTGTACGTGTCACTTGAGGTGTAGGCCCAATTTGATGATCCTATTTCATTGTCAATCACGCTCATTTGATGGTAAAAAGATAAGAGACTGAGATTATTGGACAAAAAAAAAAAAAAAGACTTGGACTTTGTCTCGGTTTGGACTTTGTCCGGCAGGAGGCTTTAAAGCAGGCGGTGTTGTAAATGCAGCAGTTGGGAGCGCAGTTGGGAGTCATGGGCGTGTGGACTGCACTGAGCGCGCTGCTCTTCATCACACACAGCGGTAAGACTTCAGCCATTTCACAGCCATCACTAACTACACCACACACCCACTAACCACCTCCAATCATTCTTATACTTACTGAACCTCGTTAGATAACTCGTATGTATTACTGTCGCCCTCTGCGCATCTTTCTGGCTCAGTGCGTGATTTACAGAAGTGCGTTTAATCCACAGGGAGAGTCAGACACACGCACGCGTTTCACCCCGCATGGCGCAGAGTTCCTGCTTTCAAATGATCGATCCTTTGCATATAAAGGAAATTAAGACTTTTTTTAAAGACTACATTCCCTTACCACGTCATTACTAGTTCTGTGCCTTTGAAATAAAAGCAGGAAAAGTACAATGATGTACCTCAATCAATAACCCGACTTTACTTAGTTATCCTAATCCCGCACTCGGAGTTTATAGTCTAAAATGAAGATAGGAATTTCTTACTCGTAATTAGGATACAGCTTTCTGCCTGTAAGCTTGCTGAAGTTACAGTGGTGTCCATGTTAACGATTATTTGAGGGAACTGCCTACAAATGAAATACTTACAGTTTACTTTACCTGGGCTCTTGAATGTTTAGGCTTATGTGTTAGTTATGGTTTGCAAAGATAATAGAAGACTAACAAATGACATTTTAAAATGGATATAAAAGTCAACACACCACTGTTAAAATGGCAGGTTTGTGAAGTAAAGACATGAAACTAAGATAAATCATGGCAGAACTTTTTCCATCCCCAGTGTGAAATTACAGCATTTAAAAATGAAGTGAAAAACAATCAGAAACATTTTAGGGAAAAATAGGAAAATTAAAAAAAAAAAAA
>CM074962.1:2644699-2649699 GCA_037577455.1 Pangasius macronema
CCCCATAAGCTAAAGATACTTGAACCTCCCTCCTGCCTACATCCTGCCCCCACCACCTTTACCAGAGCAATTTATTTCCAGCTCAGCATGATAACGAATGCTCGTTAAAGCAGATTAATTCCACAAGAGGATTACGCTCCATATTAGATAATGAAAGGAGGGATGGTGTGGATTTGATCCGGAGGTAATCCAGGTGAAACAGATCCAGCAGCTGGATCAACCCGAGCCTTTGTATCTGACCCATAAATGGGAAAAGTCATTAATATCCCACTGACACCACTGCTTTCAGTGTATAAATCCACACCGAGTGTATACACCATGCCCATCCGTGTGTGTGCGTGTGCGTGTGTGTGTGTGTGTGTGTGTGTGTGGTGCCTTTAGCCAAACCATGTTTACGTATGGAGATGATGTGGAAATAAGCAGCGGAGAGGGACGTGAGCAGTAGCAGCTCTAAAGCCTTTAAAGAAGCCTGGAAAAGCCACAATACACAATGTTTTATTTTGGGTTTTTTTAAACAGATTTTTCATCCCAGTCTATATTTAGCCTTTCAGTGCCACTTGTTCGAGGAATTTATTCATTCTGATGGCATACTGGTTTCAAAATGAGGCTGAAGTAAGAATCTGTGAGGCAAAAAAAGAGAAAGAGATCTTCTGCTTTCCGAAAGGAGCCGTCAACATTTCAAAACACGCTATCAATTCTGGAAAGTTCTCCTCAAAGTAACTGTGGTGCCGTTTAACCGCCGTAAACAAAGATAACCCCCTTCCTCTTCACCGTGCGTTTAACCATTCAAAGAGAGTGTGTTAACTCATCTCCAGCAATAATCTCTCTCTCTCTCTCTCTCTCTCTCTCTCTCTCTCTCTCTCTTTCTCTCTCTCTCTCTCTCTCTCAAGTTCTAAATTTCTAAACTAAAAATTTCTACCAGATTTACTTACAAAAAGCTTATTGTCTTCATAATCACATAGGTTTATCCACCAATCAGCCACAAATGACCGAGCGCTGTCATGTCACGGCCGGATTACGTGCGTTTAGCCACGCCCACAAAACTCATCCGCGCTAAAACTGCTGCACGGAGCCGTCACGCCCCCAAGAGACAAACTACGAGTGACATGAAGACAGAACGCACATGTGAATACAGACGAACGTACACACTGCTCCGTTTTCCCAAAATCATGGTGACTGAGACAGAGAGAGAGAGAGAGAGAGAGAGAGAGAGAGAGAGAGAAAGAAAGAGAGAGAGAGAGTGTTTAAAGTGATACTCGCTCGACCGCTGGATATAGCTATTATTTGGTTTATTGGGGAAAAAAAAGAAATAACAGGTGCGTGTAGAACAGACAGAAATACGGCACTCACGTGTGTATCACCAGACAAACGTTCACTCTGCGCTCCCCGAAACTTCAGATGAAAGGACGCATTGTCAGTATGAAGGAAAAGAGAAAAAGAAAGAGCGAGAGAGAGAGCGAGAGAGGGAGCGAGAGCAAACGCAGTGAGAAATTGTAGCAGTAACTAATTGTTATCATTACGCATGTTTGAAAAGTGTTTTCAAACAAGCAATCAAAGTCTGCCTCTGTAATTAGCGGAAAACAGCGGTGTGTGTGTGTGTCCTCGTGCCATTCGCTACTGCAAACTGAGAGGCATTAGACAAATCAGATCCTTTTCCCTTGTTGAGCAAAAAAGAAAAAAAACCTGCGCGGGCCACGCCGCATTGTGCTGGAGAGACAGCTTGACTGAAAACAAACTGACACAAACCATTTGAAGCAGAAAGAGAGGAAAAAAAAACATACAACAACCTGTCACGAGTGAAATGCCTCTAATTTTTCTGTCATCTCCCGGCAGTTTAACAAGAGAGAGGCACATTCTGTCCCCTCAATTATCCTCCCCAGACATCCACACACACTCGGCACACACTCGGAGACAAACGGCAGTCGCAGAGGGGAAGAAAACTGCTCCATCTCTCTCTTTCTCCATCTCTCTCTCTCTCTATCTCTCTCTCCTTGTCCCTTACCCTGTATTTTTCACTCTCCTTCTATTCATTCCATCCTTTTTGTTCGCCCTAATCTTGGCCCTGTGAGAGACACTCTGGGATGTGTGTGTGTGTGTGTGTGTGTGTGTGTGTGTGTGTGTGTGTGTGTTTATGTGAAAGACGGCTGCTCGATGTGTTCTGTCGGTTTGCGTTACCTCGATAACCCAACGGCGCAGAAGAAATGTTGAACTCAGGGACGTTATAAAGCACGACGTCACCTTCTCTCCTCTAACTAGCGACCTGACATGCCCCATGGGAAGGGGGCGGAGTCTTGAAGATCCACGAGATTAACCATGACATTTCGTTAATTATGAACACAGACGCAACCCCGAGCACAGCACGACGCTCATCAGAACCACCGATACGATGGATTGGAAATACCACAGCGCTGGATTCTGATTGGTCAGAAGCTGTCGATTCGTTTTCTTTCGCAGTGGCCCGATGCTGACGCTCACGTTAACGTTGTGATGCACTAGCGTTTCTATAGCGACGGCTCGTTCGCAGGGACTTCGAGGACATGTTCTGTGTTTAATATTTATGGGCGGAGTCTACAGAGTTAGAGGTGAAGCTTCGGGGTTAAGTTTTCCAACACGTGCAGGACGGAAGAGTTTTAGGATTTTATGCGGTTTCTGGTGAAATGACGAGCTGCTATAACGTAAGTGAGGAAAGGAACGATCGCTAAATGTAACTATAAAAGGACAAAAAGCATATCAAGTTGTTTAATAAACATAAACTTGTAATCCTCAGTAAACCGCAGCGGTTTAGGAGGAATGAAGCGCTTCGGTGCGCTAGCAGCAGCTCTGTCGCTGATTGTTTTACTGCAACCGCACCGCCCGCGCATGGATGGAGTGTTTTATTCCTCACGCCGTTTGAGATTAAACAACTCGGCTGGGTTGATCCGGTTGTTGTAACTTTGCGTCCTTGTGTATGGCACCGCTCGTAATTCTACAGGACCGCGTTCCGCCGAGCCAAGTCCGAGATCGAGCTTTGATCATAGCGCGTCGCGTTAACGAAGGAAAATTGGAGCGAGTCTGAAGAGCCGAGCCACTGGATAGGAGTGATGAAGGGACCCGTGTGTGTGTGTGTGTGTGTGTGTGTGTGTGTGTGTCCAAAGCTCTGGTTCAGCTCATCATTCCTCGGCATGCAAAAGCACACTCAACACCTTATATAGGGCAGATTTCCCTGCTGCTCGTACAGCCGACGACTTCGGCGAATCATAAATTAGGAGAGAAATCGCAGCGATCCTGTAAAACACGAGTCTAAGTCAGGCTGCTCCGATTCTGTCACAGCGCGACACGGGTTACCGGCTCCGCTTCATATTCATATGCAGAGCACAAGAACGCTCCGGTCAGGACACAACTAAATCCAACTGGGCTACAACACACAAACTTACAAAACCAATAATTTTTTTAAAGCATGTGAACGTGGCTATACCGTTAGCTTCATTATAAATTCCAGGATCTGTAAATGTCATCAAAATTCAATGCACACGACCAGTGATGTGCACTCCCTGGTTTCTGTGTGTGTGTGTGTGTGTGTGTGTGTGTGTGTGTGTGTGTGTGTGTGTGTGTGTGTGTGTGTGAGAGAGAGAGAGAGGCGATATGAAAACAATATCGTATCACGATTCTTGAAGGCAACTAAAAACTTTTCGATGACATTTTATTGAATGTCTATGAAAATACATTTTTAGGGATTTTTATCTAAAAAAAAAACATTTAGAATAAAAAAAAAACTAAATATTTAACACTAAAGCAGAGGGAAAAAAAACAGTGTAAAAAAAAAAAATCTGTACAAAGAAAGAAAGAAATTAACGTCAGCTGCTTCCAGTCAGTTTGTGCTAAAATAAATTTTTTTAAAAATGTAAAAAAATTACAAAAAAAATAAAGATATCATAATATCGCCAATATCACCATAATGGATCCTCAGATGGAAATCTTGACAAAGGCATCGCTGTATGTAAAGCTTCATTCCTCGATGTTAAGGAGAGCTTAATTACACTATGATAGCTCCTTGTGGGCGTGTCCCAAATGCCACCGTGTGATCTAATGCTGTGTCTAATGCCGACTGTACTGGGAAGCGGGAAATCGGAACTACGACATTTTTGACTTCAAGGTACAAAGTAGGGAAGTAAACCACGTGCGGCTCCATGTGCACAATGTGTTTTTGTCTTGTTCTTCGTAATAAAAGTTACGAAGAGCTACTCTGTTTACTGTCGGTGCTGTGAGCGGTGACGCGTCCTGATGCGTTGAATTTCCGACTCGGAATTCCAAGTTTACTGGGAAGTTTTAGTCGAATGCACCATAACTTTAGATATTTAGGAAATGACAGTAATACAAAGGAGCAATAAAGGACCAGTGTGTATAAATATATACGTGTGTGTGTGTGTGTGTGTGTGTGTGTGTGTGTGTGTGTGTGTGTGTGTGTGCAGCAGTCTGTCAGTGCTGTGTGTTAATCCAGACAGCACTTAAGTTGCTCGCCTTCATTTCCATGTGATTTGATTTGGACCTTCATGTCACTTCCACTGCATTGATTAAGCATCAGAGCTGCCACTGAGCCGCGCGACCAAGGTTAAAGGGACGGCATGAAGACTGTCAGTGGAGCGCTCACACACACACACACACACACACACACACACACACACACACACACACACACACACACACGCACGCAAAAGAACTATGTAGCTTTTATTAAAGTACCTGTGCAATATGATACGAGTTCTGTTTTATATATATAAATAATCACTGACAGGGTGGTGTGATGAAGCGGAGATGCCGATAAGTCAAAAACGATACGCAGTACTTTTTATCCGTTTCTAGTCACGTTTAGCGATGGGTAACATCCGATAAACAGGTTCACGTACACGTTATAGCAGCTATAAACAGTCGTATTTTTTAAATGAATACAAACCTGTGATTTGCAGCTGCACTACTGTCAGAGCTGCTGTTACAGAAAATACATCAACACCTTCTGACCAATC
>CM074962.1:2654699-2667620 GCA_037577455.1 Pangasius macronema
AAGGTTTCCTTATGCAGAACGCCGGTTTCAGAATGATTGGCACTCTTCATATCTCATGTAATAGATCGTGAGAGAATAACAGCACAGTGTCTCCAAAATCAGAGGAGATGGTTATGCTCTGCAAAATACCAGTGTCTTAATTATTGGCACCCCACTCCTATCAGAGAAGCCTCCTCTACAGCGAATAACAGCACTCTTGTAGTGCAAGTGCAGAAGTAGTTTTAAAAAAAATCTTATTAAAACCCCAAGTCAGTGTCTTTAAATGATAAAATGATTTAATAAGCGCTCAGCTGCTGTTTATAGGGATGTGATAAAACACGCTCTCCATCTCCACCCGGCTGGTGCGCTCCCTCCAGCCCAGATTCAACAACAATAGCAGCTCGTATCGACTGATCATCCTTTCATCAGGCATTGTTTGGGCCACGTCTTCCACGCTGGGGAAACACAATCAGCCAGCGGAGAGACGGAGAGACGTGGAGGCGAAAGGATTTTCATTTTCTCTTGGCTCATAAGATGCATTATTAATCCAATTTTTCACATGGACCCTGAAATGTGGCAGAGGAGAAAAGAAAGGAGGGGGAGGTGAGGTGGGGAGACGAGCAAGGCATCGAGCAAATTAATGAGGTAAACGTAATGATCCGAGATGATCAAAGGCAAATCGGTGTTGAGCAAGCGCAGGCCACCAATTAGGAAAATAAGCCCAGGAACAAGCTGAAATATGCGCCAAGGCAACAGATGAAAAGACGGGGTCAGTGAGAATGCACTAATTTCTGTAAATGAAACGCTCCGGAAGATACCACAGAGCTGCAAATCGACGACAACAATGACACGCTTCCTTTCTCTGAAATCCGGTTAGTAGTGCTGGGTGTGATGGGAGATTAATATGACGATGTGCCATGACAAGGTGATCTGAAGTAGCTGTAGAGGCGACTAAAGAAGTATTCACACCCTCCGTAATCATATCAGGGGTTAAACATATAAGGATGCTGTTCATGGAAATATCTATGCACACGTATTAACCTCCTGGCAGAGGCAAATGGAAAATACAGAGCTTTCAGAGCTGAGAATCAACGACAACAATGACATGCTTACTCTCGCCGTTATTCGGAAATCTGAAATAGTTTCTAAAAACACTGAACATATAAGCATGCTGCGGACAACGGATATGTCTACGGCCAAGCTTTAACCTTCTGGCAGAAGCAACCAATTAGTAAGAAGTCTAGAAGGTACCACAAAGCTAAAAATCACTGACAGCAAAGATGTCCGGTTAGTAGTGCTGGGAGTCGCGACAAGAAACGCTATGAAAGTTGCACTGTTCTATACTTACAGTCAACTGCAGAAGTATTGGCACCCTTTGTTTTTTAAAAAAACGCAAAAAGAATATGGGATTTTAAACATGATGCTGTCTGGTCAAGACTTAACCTCCTGGTAGAGGTATCCAATCACTAAAATAAGCCCACACTGAAATATGCACAGAGGTAATAGATGTCAGTATACATAATTGCATTGTTATTTATTTGGAGTCAACTCTCAAAGTATTGGCACCCTCCCCTAACACAATTGGAGCTTAAGCATACTTGTATAATCAATGCCAAGCCGAGTCTTACGCTCCTGGCAGAGGCAACCAATTAGCGAGAGTGACACTGCTTTCTTGTGCTGTTACAAAAAAAATCTGAAATAGTTGTACTTATAGACAGCTCCAGATTTATTGGCACCCTTTGTAACACTTTGCGTTTAAACTGAAATATAAGGACTCATTTCAGTACAATATTGTTTCAAACACAAGTTTAAAATTTTGTTGGTTTTATATTTATTGGCACCCCCATATTTAATATAATACCAGCATTGACCTTCTGTGATATCTAACAAGGCAACAAAGCGGGTTCAGAGGCAGTTCTAGAGGACTGTCAACCACTCCAGTGTCCAAGCAGAACATTTTCAGTTCCTTTACGTCCTTAGAATTGTGATTTAGAAAACTGGTTCAAATCTGCTGACAGAAATGGCCATTTCAATTTAAAATATCTATTTTGTGTCTCTTTAATAATTTCTAATTCTGATTTCTTGGTTTCGTTGTATGTTTTGGTGTTCTTGTTAATAGCTCGACCCAATCCTCACAGTCTGTCCTAATCTCCTAGCAGAGGCAAGTGAGTTCTGGGCTAAAAACCGTTCAGAAACCGGAATCGGAGATGATCATCGCAAAACCGACTTTGCAAACATGAATCTAGTAATCACTGATTTGGATACATGACTGGGATCATTATTTTCTTCAAACCTGTATCTGTTGTTCAAGTCTTAACCTCCTGGCAGAGACAACCAGGTTTTTGTACTAAAATATCCACCAGCTGCAAAACAGCCCCAAAGGCAAATTTTTATTTACAGAGCACAAATTTAACACAACTGTAGTTGATCCAAAGTGCTTCACAATAAAAAATAAATCTGAATTTAAAAGAGAAAAGAAAAAAAAAGCATCAATAATCCACCGTTATTTCTTTAATATGAACTATAAAAATTCTGCCACACTTTTTTTTTTTTTTTTAATAAAAGAAAGAAAAAACAAAACACTCTTATTTATTATTAAAGAAGGGTTCTGTTATTTAAGTGACAATTTGGTGGGTGCCAATAATTTTGGAGTCAACTATATATTTTATGATATATATATTTAAACCTTATTTCCAGATTTATCATGTTATTTTAACACGTTGAAATATAAGCGCACTCCTATTAACGAATCAGTTGAAAAATTCTTTACATTTCTAAATATTTAATCATTTTAATACTTTCCCATCAGCCGTACGCTGCGCTGCATTGAACAGTGAAACGCTCCTGTCTCGGCTTCTGCTTATCCCACGTGGTGTTGTTTTTAACACACTTCCATCCCTAGTTAAGATATCAGACAATGCCTCCTAATGCCGAGCCACTTCACAACTCTGAATCAGAAACGGAAAAGCTGATGAATCAGAAACAGACTTCTCTTCGCTTTCGCTTTTCATTTCGCTCGTCTTGTTTGATGTTTAGATGACAGAGAAAGAACAAATACCACGGAGCTCCATTCATGTGAACGCTGCCGTACCTCCCCGTCTCTCAGATGACGAGCGCTCATCATTGTCCCGAGCGATAAAAAGCCTCTGAGTGTCATTCATCTTTAACTGATCAAAGTGTTAATCCTCTACACACACACACACACACACACACACACACACACACACACACACACACACACACACACACCAGACCTGCCTAAAGCCCTCCATCATGCATCACTTACACACTGTTCGTTCATCCCTCGGGACAGATCCTACAACACGCTAACCCTGTAGAGCCCCGTGGTCCTGTAGGAGCGTAGCTACGTTAGCTTCACGCACGCTTCATCCCGGCTTTTATTCCAGCGCTCACAGGAAACAGACAGGAAGCAGTGCTGCTCCTGCTCCTGCTCCTGCTCCTGCTCGGGGAAAAACAGCCTGTGCAGTGGATTCAGGACAGTTCAAGTTTCTAAACATTATTAAAAAGTTATTTGATCATCTTTCTTCCACAGAGATCATTTATTGGTTCTATCCATCTGTCTTTCTTCTGTTTTTTTCACTAATAATTATCTTCCTTTTGCATTTTCTTTTCCTTTCTTTCTTCCTTCCTTCCTTCTTTTCGCTCCCTCCAGTCTGCCAATCATTTTTCTTTCTTTCTTTTTCTTTCTTTCTTAGTTTTCTCCCTCCTACCTTCCTTTTCTTTTCTTCTTTCTCTCTTTCACTTATCCTTAATTTTCTCCCTCCCGTCTTCCTTCCTGTTTCTTCCTTCCTTTTCTTTTCTTTCTCTTTCTTTTCTTCCTTCCTTCGAGCCTTTATTTTTCTCCTTCCTCCTTTTCTAACTTACTTCCATTCCTTCCTTCCTTCCTTCCTTCCTTCCATTCCTTCCTTCCTTCCTCCCTCCCTCCTTTTCTCTCTCTCCAGTCTGCCAATCATTTCTTTCTTTCTTTCTTTCTTTCTCTTTCTTTCTTAGTTTTCTCCTTCCTACCTTCCTTTTCTTTTCTTCTTTCTCTCTTTCGCTTATCCTTAATTTTCTCCCTCCCGTCTTCCTTCCTGTTTCTTCCTTCCTTTTCTTTTCTTTCTCTTTCTTTCCTTCCTTCCTTCAAGCCTTTATTTTTCTCCTTCCTCCTTTTCTTCCTTACTTCCATTTCTTTCTTTCTTTCTTTCTTTCTTTCTCTTTCTTTCCTTCCTTCAATACTTTATTTCTCATTCTTCCTGTTCTTTCTTCTATCCTTAATTTTCTCCTTCCTTCTGTTTCTTTCTTCTTTCTTTCATTCTATCTTCATTCTTTAATGGATATTTGGTAACTAGGTTATTGTACGTTTTTTATTTTTCCTTTTTTTTCCCCTAAAAAAGTTTCTGATTATTTTTCACTTCATTTTTGTACACTGGAATTTCCCATTGAGGATGGAAATAAGTTCACACGATTTATCTTGATGTCTTTTTTCCCCCATCACAGAGACCTGCCATTGTAACAGGGGTGTGTATAATTTTTACATGCACTATATTTTATATATATTTATATAATTTATAATAATTAATAACTTTTTCTCTGTAATGGTGTGCACAGTGGGTTTGAAATGAAGCAATCAAGATGGGATTGAAGTGTAGACTTCCAGCTTTAATTCAAGGGGTTTAACAAAAATATTGCATTAACCATGTATAATTTTTTCTCTCCATTTTCACAGGTTCAAAAGTAATTGGACAATTGACTGATAAGCAGTTTCCTAGCCAGGTTTTGACTCCTTCACAACATTTAGCCAAGTCACGAACACTTTGGAGGAGGGAGGCGTATCATTGTCAAAGTCTACAATCAAGGGAATGCCTTCATGAATGTAAATACAGACAGTTTACCACTGGTAACACTCGAGAAAAGAAAAGCCAGATTAAACTGTGCTAAGAAAAAAAAAAAAGCTCTAAAAAAGCCTGTCCAGTTCTGATGCAAGATCAACTTGTACCAGAAGGATGGGAAAAGAAGGGTTTGGAGAAAGAAAGGAACAGCTCATGAGCCAAAGCATACCACATCATCTGTCAAACATGGTGGAGGCAGTGTTATGGCATGGGCATGTATGGCTGCCAATGGAAATGGGTCTCTGGTGTTTATAGATGATGTGACTGCTGATAAAAGTAGCAGGATGAATTCTGATGTGTATAGAGCTCTACTTTCTGCTCACATTTAGTCAAATGCTGGATGGATAATGACACAAAACATACCGCAAAAGCAACCCAAGAGCTTCTTAAGGCAAAGAAATTAAATGTTCTTAAATGTCCAATGACCTCAACCCAATAGAGCTGATTTTCACTTACTGAAGACAAGACTGAAGGTAGAAAGACCCACAAATAAGCAGCGACTGAAGGTGGTTGCAGTAAAGACCTGGCAAAGCATCTCCAGGGAGGAAATTTGATGTCCATGGGTCCCGGATTTCAGGCAGTCACTGACTACATATGATTTGCATTCATTTCAAATCCATTGTGATGGCGTACAGAGGCAAAATTACCAAAATTGTGTCACTGTCCAAATACTTATGGACCTGACTGTATAATGTAAACAATCTGAACACTACAATATTTTTTATTGGTAACACTGTGCTAGGCCACGCCCACAAACAAGAACAACAGGACTTATTTTTTTAAATAATCTAAAAGCAAAAAGAATATCACTTACCCTGTGTACATGATATTCTTTTTGCTTTTAGATTATTTTAAAAAAAAACAAGTTTAAATGTCCCAAATGATTAACCATGATTAAATGATGATCTTCAAATTAATAAATGAAGGAATCCTTGTTCAGTTTGTATTTTGACAAGTCTAGAAAGATTTAGAGAAACATCAGAAAGTAGCCTGACCTCATCCACATGTTACATTACTGTCCAATTAGAGAGCGTTAGTGGCTAAATTAGGGCAGCGAGTGCACGCTACAAACACAGCTTATTTTGGACACACACACAACCAGAGAAAAAAAAAATCACTCACTTTGTTCTCATTCTGTTTTTATTTTCTGTGATAATGACATCCTGCCCCAGTTTTGTGCTTATGAACACATATGACTTAAATGCCAAAATGCGATCATAACACACACACTTGGCAAGCAGTGAGAGAAAAAAAAATCTATCAATTTGCCAACAATTGAATATTTTATGGCTTCTTAAAGAAAGTTAGAGCCTTTCATCCATTCTAATCCTGACCTCGAAATGGGCGTATTTTGGTTTTGTGATCTATTTTTTGCCTTTGTCTAAGCCAGCTTGTGCGCGGCTAAGCAGAGACGATGTTAGGACAAGCCTCTTAAGCCCATTAGCCTTATAATTCATACGGTTTGGAGAACGCTATTCAGTGCAGTCCAAGAGATCTGCAAGCTGGCTCGCTGAGGAGAGGGAGAGAGAGAGAGAGAGAGAGAGAGAGAGAGAGAAGGAAAAGGAAAATACGCCCCTGCAAGCAGCCACATGTTGAGGAATTTGTTTACTGTTTCCTGTCCTGTGATCAAAACCCAGTTAGAACGGATGGCAGGAGGGACAACGCGGGAGAACATCCCAACCCTACCCCACTTATAAACACTCACACACACACAAACACACCACTGCCATCACCCGAGCAGCCTACATATTCTTCTAGACAGATTACAAACATTATTGGAGTTAAGGAAAAGGCTAATAGAATTCTTATTTGCCTGATTACTAACAGGGTGCAGATGTAAATCATTACATTTCTATGCATCCAAAAATTAATTGTGGTGTTCCACAAGGCTCTGTTCTAGGCCCACTGCTTTTTCCTCTCTATATATGCTACCTCTGGGTAAAATTGTTTATAAACATGGTATTAGCTTCCACTGTTATGCTGATGACACACAGCTATATGTTTCAGCAAAGCTAAACAAAGTTGAGGGACGTGTAAAGCACATTCGACACTGAATGCTGAGTAATTTCTTCCTACTTAATTCTGACATGACAGAAGTACTTATACTAGGACCACAGACTTCTAAAAGCAAGCTTTCTGATTACATAATAACTCTGGATGGCCTTTCAGTTACATCATGTGTAGCAGTAAAAGACGTTGGTGGGATTATTGACTCCAGCCTCTCATTTGAAACTCATGTAGATTGCCAAGATACAAACTACATGATGCAGGAAAAACTAGTTCATACTTTTGTTACCTCTAGGTTGGATTATTGTAATGCCTTGCTGTCTGGATGTTCCAGTAGCTGCACAAACAAGATCCAGTTAGTCCAGAATGCAGTAGCCAAAGTCTTTACTAGAACCATAAGATTTGACCTCATCACCCTTATTTCATCCACACTGCATTGGCTCCCAGTGAAAGTTAGCATTGATAATAAAATACTACTAATGGCCTATAAAGACCTGAATGGTCTCCTGCCACAATACATGAGCGAATTTTTGGTCTTTAATGATCCACCTCGCCTGCTGCGATCAAAATTTGCAGGCTCTTTGTTGGTACCTAGAATAATGAAGACTACAGCAGGGGCCAGAGCTTTTAGCTTTTTCTTACAAAGCCCTTACAGTTATGGAATGGCCTTCCAGTTAGTGTTTGGGACTCAGACACAGTCTCAGTGTTCAAGTCTACGTGAAAACATATTTGTTTAGGCAAGCCTTTTGTTAATAACTTTTCTCTTAGGTAAAGGTGCAGATCATGTCTTTGTTATTTTCTGGCTCTCGCTTTTAGTTATGCTGTCATTGCTAGTCTTGCCAAAGTCCCTTTTTGCACTCTGTACACAATGTACATCCACTTACACTATAAGATAAGAGCATACCTAATACTGTGGGTTCTGTCTTTGTCTCTATCTCTCCTGCTTTACTCCCCTGCAAGGCCCATCCTGATACTCTACTTCTACTTAATCACTTGCTGCCGCTAAAGATGGCCCTGCGTGGATGACCTAAAGTTTGCCATGAGGTTACCGTAGATGGTACCACACAGATATCCTAAAGATGATTGTGGATGTTCTCACTTGTAAATCCCAATGATTGCATTTGCTAAAAACTATGCTCAAGTGTCATTATATTATAGACTGAAAGCAAAAACTCCACTGAAATTAAAAAAAAACGACAAATGATGCTTATGCTGAAGGTATTTCCAACACACTTAGCACTGCTTGACTCTATATTATACAGCTGTAGGAGAATAGTGATTTATAATCGTACTATCCGGTGTCACCCAGAAGACAATGGGTTCCCTTTTGAGCCTGGTTCCTCTCAAGGTTTCTTCTTCATGTTATCTCAAGGAGCTTTTCCACCGTTTGGCCACTGTTACCCCTGGCATGCTCATTAGGCATAAATCTCTATATATGTGTATTATGTGTAAAGCTGCTTTGTGACAATTGTCAGTTATTAAAAGTGCTATATAAATAAAACTGAAATGAATTTAATCTTTCCTGGCTCAGGTCTTATCTGACGGAATGTTAATAGTGACATCGTTATGCATACAAAAGTAAAGTTTGGCTTTCCACAAGGCTCTGTTCTGGGCTGACTCCTTTTCCACTGTGTATGCTACCTCTGGGCACAGCTGCTCATAACGTAGCATAACCCTCCCATTCACACTAGCAGATGTCCCTTGTGTTGCTTGTAGTTTGTCTCTTATGGGTGTGTAGTGATTCCTACTGTTGTATCTTGTGGGTGTGGCCCGTCTAGAACTTTTTTCCAGTTCTGATAGGAAATATTGGTAGCCAAAATGTACAGCCTTCAGCCCACTATACAGTTTAGAAATACCACTTTTGTTTGAAATGCCTTGCTTGTTATGTGCCAGGCTTTGTTCTGTCTTTGTCATCAGATTAGAAAAGCTACATACACTCACCAGAGGTACTAATGATCTCTGCTACTTCCTCCCCAGATTTATTTTTATACATGTTTATTGAGAGATCATATACGAGAGGATAAAATGAAAACATGTTTACGAGTAAATAGGAACTAGGAACTGCAGGTAAAAACTAATGTGGTTAGTGGGGAACTGAAGGAACATCACACAAAGCACAGGTCCAAGAAAACACTCTTTACACACACACTCTAACAGGTTGAGCTTCGGCAGATCTAGTCCTCAGCTCAGGTTTACCAGTGCTGGTCTGGTAAACAGGTTGAGCTTCTGCAGATCTAAACCTCAGCTAAGGTTTACCAGTGCTGGTCTGGTAAACAGGTTGAGCTTCTGCAGATCTAAACCTCAGCTCAGGTTTACCAGTGCTGGTCTGGTAAACAGGTTGAGCTTCTGAAGATCTAAACCTCAGCTCAGGTTTACCAGTGCTGGTCTGGTAAACAGGTTGAGCTTATGAAGATCTAAACCTCAGCTCAGGTTTACCAGTGCTGGTCTGGTAAACAGGTTGAGCTTCTGAAGATCTAAACCTCAGCTCAGGTTTACCAGTGCTGGTCTGGTAAACAGGTTGAGCTTCTGAAGAGCTAAACCTCAGCTCAGGTTTACCAGTGCTGGTCTGGTAAACAGGTTGAGCTTCTGAAGATCTTAACCTCAGCTCAGGCTTACCAGTGCTGGTCTGGTAAACAGGTTGAGCTTCAGCAGATCTTAACCTCAGCTCAGGTTTACCAGTGCTGGTCTGGTAAACAGGTTGAGCTTCAGCAGATCTTAACCTCAGCTCAGGCTTACCAGTGCTGGTCTGGTAGACAGGTTGAGCTTCAGCAGATCTTAACCTCAGCTCAGGTTTACCAGTGCTGGTCTGGTAGACAGGTTGAGCTTCAGCAGATCTTAACCTCAGCTCAGGCTTACCAGTGCTGGTCTGGTAAACAGGTTGAGCTTCTGAAGATCTAAACCTCAGCTCAGGTTTACCAGTGCTGGTCTACTGATGGTGTCAAAGGCAACAGCGGGGAAAAATATTTGACCACAGTGACCCCCAAACTTAACAGTAGACTCCAGGAACTTTTCTCTTTTTTAAGACTCATTCGAAAATGTATCTTTTCTCCCAACACTTTGACCTTTCTTCCTCCTAGTCACTTAGTGCTATATCTGACTGGAATCTGACTAGTCACAATTCAGTAGTTGACTTGAAGCCAGTGAAAGAAGACTAGTACTGAGAGGATGCGATTACAATTACAACAACAACCTCAGCTACAAAGCACTGGCACTGGAGACTCCTTCCATTCTTCCATGTTTTGATGTGGAACTGTTTTTACCTACATGTCCGCGTGAATGAGCCGTTACTATAGAAACGATAAAGCATTAGAATAAGCGCATTAGTATAAACCTGTGATTTGCAGCTGCACTTCTGTCAGAGCTTCTGTGAGAGGAATGTGATGAATGTGTGTCATGGTTAATAAATGAGAAGCGAAGAGACAAACATTGTACTAAGGGTTACTGGTCTAAACCGGTCATTATTACAGTCTACATTCGTCCAGGATTCAGTGTAGAAACTGAAAAGTCTGATAAGAGCAAAGCGAAGTGAGTGAGAGATAATGACAAACACACAGAGAGAAACACACACACACACACACACACACACACACACACGGTCCAAGTATTTCTCCTTCCCTTCTCTCGGAAACCAATCCCTGATTTGAGCCAGAGATAAACACCACACCGGCAGCGCTGCCTAAATGACTCCTGCTGAGAAACGTCTACAAAACGAAACACTTCTCGAGGGGAGTTTAAACACGGGAAAGAAACTAACGACGCCGACGAATAAATAATACGCCTCGTTCCTTCGGTTCTGCGGAGTGCACTCGGTGACAGAGCGGACGAGCAAACACAGGATTCCGACTCAGTCTCGTGGAATATTTAGATAGATTCGAATATAATAATGACGGAAAACTTCACACACACACACACACACACAGAGTCCATGAGGAATGAACTTCCAGGGACTTGTTGATATGAGAGAGATGAGAGCTGATATGAGAGAGATCAACAGCAATGAAGAATAAAAAGGCTGAGCATTTAACCTTGGCTAATAACACAGATATTGAGCATAAAGCACATTATTCAGTAAACAGCAACACATTTTTATACAATATTATCCAAATATAACAAATATACAAAGTTGCAAGACAGAGAAATGTCCTTTTAACATGAATATAAAGAAGAAATAATGCGTTTTGAACTATCGAAAATCAAACCTTCGTAAACAGCGTCGATTATTTACGGTTGTTGTTCATGTGTACAGATTGTTACTGTCTGTAATTAATATTTCAATATGTATTTTAATATGTAGATTTTTGTGAACATAAACTGAATTGGTGTATTACAGATATTCAGAAGAAGACCAGAATAATCCCTATATTTATATATGATCATTTTTTTAAAAAATCGAATAAACCCTTCAGTGTTTAATGAAGTGTGTTTTTTTATTGTCGTCGGTTAATTTAGAGATGCTCTGGCGTGCCTGCACACACACCCTTCTGCTAAAGATCTACTGACAGGATGAAAGAAATGATTAAATCTTAAATGATAAAATGATGATCGATGAACGTTGCAGAACCGAATGTCGAAGGAGTTGTTTAGATTTGAATCTGCACAATGTGCCACATTTAAACATTACAGTTAAGAGATGAGAGAAGCAGATTTCAGGTCAAATAACAGCGAATAAATAAATCTGCATTTATTCAAAATAAACTTTGGGTCTGAAATGTTTCCTTGCAGCAGGCAGTGAGAGTAAAGGCAGCGTGATTAGTGATAAAAAATAAAATGAAAAGAAATAAATTAAAAAGTTGGGGGGGAAATATTTGAAATTAAGATATTAAGATATTATTGTGTGCATCACCTGACTGAAAATTAAAATTAAAATGCAGGCGATTGTACACCTCTAATACTGAAACTCTCTCTCACACACACACACACACACACACACACAGAGAGATAGAGAGAGAGAGAGAGAGAGGTTTCTATACTGACACTCAGTGTTATAACTAATATGTTTATTAATAACAGTTCTTCTCTTTCCTCTAATGCTTTGGCAATACTGTACATGTATACAGTCATGCCAATTGTTGAACTGACCTGAGAGAGAGAGAGAGAGAGAGAGAGAGAGAGAGAGAGAGAGAGAGAGAGAGAGTTTATCTGTCAATCGGCATGGTCTCAGGAACGCGTAAGAGCTCTGCTAACGCGCACACGCGCGTGCACACACACACACACACACACACGGTTTGAGTCGGTACATGTGCATGAAGTTCAGGCAGGTGTCAGTCAGTCACTTACCGAACAGCTGCTCGCTTTATCCGCAGGAGAAGAGTCTCAGGATGTGGAGTGTGGATTTATTTTTATTTTGTTTTTGTCCGCGCGCACGCTCAGGGATGAGGTGAAATCTCCGGACTGGTCATCGGGCTGCTTCACTCACACACACACACACACACACATGCGCGCACACACACACACACACACACACACGAGCAAATTACACAAGGCGAAGGGAAGGACTCCAGAGGGAGGAGGAGGATTGTCATTGGTGTGGTGCGCGCGCGCGGGGAGTCGAGTCCCGGTTACCTGCGCGGTTAAGCGGAGGAGAGAAAAAAAAGACAGAGAGGAAAAAACAAAAGTATAATAAAACGCAGCGAGGCAGCGGATGGACAGAAGCGCGGACAGCTCAGGACATCAGCGGAAACATCCGAGCAACTCTGCTGTACAACATAAACACGCCGCAAAACACGCAGGATGAACTCTCATCCGAGCCGAGTTTATTTCTTTTCCCAAAACTTCACAGTGCACAGGGGAGGGAGAGAGAGAGAGAGAGAGAGAGAGAGAGAGAGTTCCTCCTCGTGCAGAGAGAGAGAGAGAGAGTTCCTCCTCGTGCAGAGAGAGAGAGAGAGAGTTCCTCCACGTGCAGAGAGAGAGAGAGAGAGAGAGAGAGAGAGAGTTCCTCCACGTGCAGAGAGAGAGAGAGAGAGAGAGAGAGAGAGAGAGAGAGAGAGTTCCTCCTCGTGCAGAGAGAGAGAGAGAGAGTTCCTCCACGTGCAGAGAGAGAGAGAGA
>CM074962.1:2677673-2693786 GCA_037577455.1 Pangasius macronema
CTGAATCACTTGTATCACTTGCTGAATGTGTTAGTCATATTCTTTTCAAGAAGGGTGCCAATATTTTTGAAGCTGGAACAGGAACCATACAAATCCTTCAAACATCAGATAAACCTGGTGGGAGAAAATAGCTTTGCTTGTGATAGTGTTTTTGGCTCCACCAGCTTCATTATTTTTATTTTCTTGCGTTGTTTTTGTTGTGCGCTGTTTCGGCGCCGCGGCGTTGTTAATCTTTCATCATCCGACCCGGTTAAAGGTGGACGATTGACGGGCGCTGCGGCTCAACGGCCGGAGCTGAGGTCACTCCGTATCAGCCGGCGACAATGGCCATTGTTCCTGAGCTGAACAGGAAGTGGCTGCTTGGGACTTCCTGCAGCTGATACGATGGACGAAGGCGGGCGTGAACATTGTTCCAGGTGGAGCTCGGCACTTCGTCCGTCTCATGGGATCTCGTGTTTTTCCGACAAAAGGCACCAGTCCTGTGTCCTTAATATAGCGCTGAATACGGACCTGTCGGAACTGAGCTAGTCGAGCAGTCTGCGTGTGTGTCTTTAAATAACGTGCCCATTTACACACACACACACACACACACACACACACACACACACACACACACACTGGTTCATTTGCTGACTCACATGGGTGAGATAAACGTGACCTCTGTTTATGCACCAGCCGTGCGTACACTGTTATTTTTCTCCTCACCTTTTCACATTTTGTCACTTGCGTCGCCACTTTTCTTTGTGTGTGTGTGTTTACATGCAGCCATGCAATCATTTTCCTATCACACATCTAGCTGAATGGGATAAAAACAACTTTTGATCATTCCTTTCAAAGCAATTCCTGCATTCGCCAGGTTTTTACCTGTAATTCGAAGCTTCCCTCAGTGCCAGCGGCCTTTTGGCCTTTAAAGCGTCGCATGGTATAATACCGACAGGCTTTCTGACCCACACACACACACACACACACACACACACGCAAAAAAAAAAAAAACGGGCTTTTCTTGGCAGATTGCGGGCTTTCACACCAACATTAGCCACAACATGTGGCTCTTTGGCGGAGCCACTTGAGAACAAATGCCCAGGAATTTTCCCAAATAACCCCTCAGTCTGCAGCCTTCCCGGAGGGGATGTAATAGGGCCTCGAAGACATATTTACTTCCATCTCCGCTGCAGCCGTGTGGGAGACGTCAGCGCTTTGAAACGGTGCCTTCTGTAGCGGGAAGATTTCTATTAACCTCTCAGACAGAACTGGGGATTGGTGTTAATGACACATGACAGATGTGCAGATAGTCAGAGATTATCTGCATTACATAGTCAGGAGAAAGCACTCTAACATCGTGTGCTTTTTACTCAACCGACCCGTCCACTAGGTGTCCAAGAGGTGCTAGCGTTAGCATCCTACACTAGCCGCATAAAGCCAGTGATGTAGTTGATGCATCTCTACAGACACGTGTACAATATATCGCGTTCCCTGTTTACCATTCGTACATCTGTAGAAATAAAAGCCATCGCCACTAGATGGCGTGTCAGAGCAGAAACATCCCTGTCCACCCCTGTCCCCGTTTCTATAGCAACAGCTCATTCACAGGGACTTGTATGGCAGACGCTCCACAAACACTGATGTTGTTTAAGAAGATCTGACGGAAGGAGTCTCCAGTGTCAGACGTAAAGCTGCGACTTTAAGTTTTCCGAATTCAGAGGAGTTTACTATTTTTTTTACAGTTTATTTATAGCTGCTTTAATGTAGGTGATGAACTTGTTTCTTTGAGCTTCCACAACATTAAAATGTAACTATAAATGGATAAAAAAAATATCATGTTAACGTTAATTAATGAACAGTTGGCAGATTTGCTGTGGTTTAAGAACAGAAACCATTTCCTGACAGGCACAGCATGTTTTATTCCTCACTTGGCATCCAAAGAACACGTGACGAGGGTTTATACGCATTCGACACGCACGGATCGCTATTATTCCTGCAGCTTTCTCTGAGCTAGTTAGCTATAAGTCGCTAGTCATAAGATTCTGAGTCAAGTCACGAGTCTGAGAGTAAAAGTGTGAGTTTAATGAGCAAAGCCAGTTGCTCGGTTTTGATAAACACGCACGTTAGTCTGGTCTCAGATGCGAGCGATTCTTCCCCACACCACCTCCGGAAAAAAAGAAGAAGTGTTGCCACTGTGTGGGCCCATAAAGCATCTCGAAATAATCCCTCAGCTGATTCATGTGACAGAAAGATTGGCATAATTAATGGCCTTGCAGTCCACATCTGTCGATTAGGTGCGAGTGAGTCAGCTTTTACTATATATAGTATTTGGTCTGACTTTCTCCGAGAGTAAACATGCAGCGGGTTTGTTTGTCATTCCTCAGTGTAAATGGGGGAGAGCCTTTCTGTAGTACACGGCCCTCGCTCTGGCTTCGGGAACCTCGCCAAATGTGGGGAATAGAATAAAGCCGGTTTGTGTTACCGTAACTCAGAGTCACGTCAACATACGATTAGACTGATTAGTTGAAAAAGTCTTCAGGGAATGAGCAGGAGTTAGATTTGGGGACAAGGGGTGTGTAAAAATCTTTATTTTCACCACAGCGCTGCTGAAATTCTGGACTCTGATTGGTCAGAAGGTGTTGATTCGTTTTCTGTAACAGAAGCTCTGATGGTAGTGCAGCAGCAAGTCACGTGCTTTATCGTTTCTTTAGTACGAACGTGTGCGTCTCACGTTCGGCGATGAAACACGTCGGGACATGCCGTTATAGGAAAATTCAGGGTGGTAGCAGTAACTCGGCTTCAACTGCGGAGTTGATTATTTTCCTATAACAGCGCTCCCTCAAGTGTTGGTGCAGCACGGACTCTTTTAAAAGCGGGAGGTTTTCCTCTGCGTGTTTGCTCCAGGACCAGCGGAGAAACGTTGTGTTTTTGAGCCGAGGCCAGCGTTCGGTGTCTGGTCGGGTGTCTGTGAGTCAGACAGGTTGGTGTTTTGAAGGGGGCAGGGAGGAGCCCTGAATAGGGTCCTTTGTGCCCTGCTCTGTTTTCACAGGAAATGACTGGCCCTTTCTCCTCCAGCGGGGGAATATGAAGCTGTGATCACCTAATCAAACTCAGCGGAGACACGGAAAGCAGGAGGGAGAGAAAGAACGACAGAAGGAGAAAGAATGAAAAGAGCAGAGTGGGGCAGTTAACCCAGAACCCATGGTTTAGTCAAACACAGACGCACAATGGACTCGTTTATGTCCTCTTTCTCTCCGTCTTTTTTTTTTTTTTTTTTTTTTTTTCCATGTGTGCCCCACATTCATAAATCTAGCCAGGGCGACAGCCTGTTGTTTTAGTGACATGGTGGATAGGTATGCGGGCTTAATTTAAACATCAGGAAACACTGGGGGAGGCTTTTAAAACCCCTCACACGCATTATTGAAAGTGAGCCATTTTGTGATCCTGGAGTAGGGATTAATGCTGCAGACATCAGGATTAAGAGACTGTCAATCCAAACAGCGAGAGGAAACCAAAAGATAGACGAGGAGAAATGAGCGAAGAGGAGAGATAATTGAGAGATTTTTCACAGAAAAGAAAAAAAAAATGTCAGGACTCGACCCTTGTAGAACAGCAAGGGAAAAAAACAAAGGCAGCAAAACTGACCCTTGACTCCATCACACACTCCAGCATCTTCTAAAGTGAATAAAAAGCACTGCTCTTTCCTCCTGCGGTGAATTCCAACAGCTCCAGTGCAGCCTTCCTCAAACGAGGTCGCGCGACTCGTTCGTTCCGTAATCAAAGCCACGGCCAAAAGGATCGCGTCCTCTTTCTACCGAGCGCGCTGTGCCACCCGGGCCGAGGTTCCGAGCGCTTTCTCCCCTTCTATACGTATAGGGCGGAATTTACCTTTTTATCCAGCGCCTACCGACACGGCGTGATGCAAACCCGTGTACTAAAATGTTGTGGCGTCGGGAGTTCGCAGGTCAATTATCGTGGAAGAAGAGGCGTCGAAGAAAGTGCGGAGGAAAGCAAGAGGGAAAAATAGAAGAAGAAAGATAGATGAGGGGTTAAAAGAGGACACAGTGGAAGAGCGAGGAGAAAAGGGAACAGGAGAGAGAGACTGAAAGTCCCTCGGCCGCCCCGGGGGCACAGTGCAATATTGATGGGACAGATGAGAGACCTTACAGACGCCCACACACAACCTGGGGCTGGAAGTCCAATCTAAGAACACACTTTCTTTAGTGACACACACAAACACACACACACACACACACACACACACACACAGCCTCATCTCTACAATGTATAACAAGTTTCAGTTGGTCAGATTTGTTGAACAGACATCATGTACTCGTCATTTTTTGAGTCACCTTGAATTTCCTTCACAGACCTTTTTCATTAAATTTGTAAAATATACGTTAATATGCTCGTTATAGTATAATACGTTATAGTTTCTATAGTAACAGGGACTTGGTGTATGGTGGCTGGTCCACATAATCTAATCCTAATAATAAACAGATTAATAAACAGACATGTTATTACACAACAAAGCAAAACATAATCTCTGGTGTTTCTTTAGCATTTATGGAAGGAGTCTCCAGTGTCAGGGGAAGTCTTCAGGACAGAGGAGTTTATGATTTGCTGTTTCTGGGTAATGAGTTGTATTTATGTCTTACTAACTTCAAGACATAGTGATGGAACGACTGTTTCTAGCTGCTGTAACGTAAGTGAGAAAAGGAACCACCTTGTTCCACAACGTTACATGTAACAATAAATGGATAAAAGTATTACGTCATGCACTCTGGATGAAAATTCACCCCAAAAATTTTTTTTAAATAATAGACAGAAAACAAAGCAGTACAACAAAAGGAGAAAAAAATTCACTATAAATATAGCAAACATATCAAAATGTGTGTGATGGACGTTGCCGGTCATTGGCAGGTCAAAGGTCATGATCAAGGACCCGATCACGCTCTCCTTAGGAAGTCCACTCTTTCTTATCAGTGTGGTATTGAGCTGGTTTTATTGATCTTTACACGTTCACCATGCAAACCTAGCGACCCTGGGTTTTAACACAGAATTAGCGAATACGCGGAATGCAGTTAACTAGCGTTCATGCTAACTAAATCAGGACGCTGGAGACATTCTAATCTTTTACATGAATAAGTGTCAATCAATATTTGCTAGTCGACATCACAACATCGATGCTGGCAGGAAAGACAAAGGAATGAGAGGACGTACTTTTCTTCTTCTCATGATCATCAGAAAATTCAAATGATGCAACTTCCTGTCGAACACATGACTTGCGACGTGGAAGATTTCGAATATTTCAATGTACTTTTTTTCCTCAGGTAAAATGGATGAGTCGAGGAAAAGGATGTTTCCGGCACGAGAGTCACACGTGTGTGTGTGTGTGTGTGTGTGTGTGTGCTAAGTCTTGCAGAGACTTAAGGTCTAAATGAAGGTCTTTTTAAAGGTGACCTGATTCGCCGATGTTCCACCAGGAGCTCATTAAATAAATCTACAGCCGACAGCATTTCCTGCGTCGCTCTACAAGCTCCGAAACTTTCTTAACACTTAACAAACGCTTCTCCGTGCATATGTTACGTCGCATCAAATGCGCAGCACATGGCACGTTCACACCGGTGGAGGAGTCACCTCGGCACTGCCGCGAGGCGTCTTTCACAAGCAGCGTCCTTTTTATAGATTAGAACCAGGTTGGTGTTGATTCAGAATGACACCCTGTGTCTCTTCCAGCATCTCCATCTCTCTGTCTCTCTGCACTGACGCACTTTATTCATTTATTATGTAAATATGAAAGACACAGCTCCAGATGTGCTGCTGTCGTTCTCAGTCTGTAAACACACATCGCTAATACACAGGCTAACGTGAAATCTAAATAGAGGAGCTTCAGGCTGAAGGTCATTCTCTCCGTGCCCGCTCGGTTGCTACCTTTTAAAGACAATAAGCATTGTTGGCGCCTGTGAGCTAATGAAGCCACTTAGCATGTGTTTAATACAGTAGCAGGAGCCATGCAGAGGTGCCAAAACTGCTCAGGAGAACGTCCTAGCAGGCAGAGAGAAAGAAACACTGGATTTTAGCACGTGTTGTTGGACGACGTGGTTATTTTTCTCCAGATTTGCCCCAAAGAAAACAAGTCTGGTGTGAGCGCTAATGAATTTATTACTGACCAAAAACCCCAACGGTCCTGCCGACTTGGTTTGGAGGATCATGAATTCACGCATCAAAGGTCACTTAGATAAAAATCGGAAAGTGAAAGTAATCAAAATGCTTCGCGTTCACGTACCGTTCCTATTCCTTTGTGGTTTTTCCTTTTCNTAGCTACAGCTAAATCGTAGCTATTACCTTAGCTACAGCTAAATCGTAGTTATTACCAAAGCTACAGCTAAATTGTAGCTATTAACTTACCTACAGCTAAATCGTAGCTATGACCATAGCTACAGCTAAATCGTAGCTATTACCTTAGCTACAGCTAAATCGTAGCTATTACCATAGCTACAGCTAAATCATAGCTATGACCATAGCTACAGCTAAATCATCGCTATTACCATAGCTACAGCTAAATCGTCGCTATTACCTTACCTACAGCTAAATCGTAGCTATTACCTTAGCTACAGCTAAATCGTCGCTATTACCTTACCTACAGCTAAATCGTAGCTATGACCATAGCTACAGCTAAATCGTAGCTATTATCTTACCTACAGCTAAATCGTAGCTATGACCTTAGCTACAGCTAAATCGTAGCTATTACCTTAGCTACAGCTAAATCGTAGTTATTACCAAAGCTACAGCTAAATTGTAGCTATTAACTTACCTACAGCTAAATCGTAGCTATGACCATAGCTACAGCTAAATCGTAGCTATTACCTTAGCTACAGCTAAATCGTAGCTATTACCATAGCTACAGCTAAATCATAGCTATGACCATAGCTACAGCTAAATCATCGCTATTACCATAGCTACAGCTAAATCGTCGCTATTACCTTACCTACAGCTAAATCGTAGCTATTACCTTAGCTACAGCTAAATCGTCGCTATTACCTTACCTACAGCTAAATCGTAGCTATGACCATAGCTACAGCTAAATCGTAGCTATTATCTTACCTACAGCTAAATCGTAGCTATGACCTTAGCTACAGCTAAATCGTAGCTATTACCATAGCTACAGCTAAATCGTAAGTGTTGGCACCTCTGATGTACTGTATATGGATCTGCTTGATCGTAAAAGGGTAAATAAAGAATAAAACACAACAGGTTATACTGTTATAGGAAAATAATCAACAAACGGTTTATCACTTACCACCCCGAATTTGATTATTTTACAATAACGAGTGTTTTGCTCCTCTTAAACTGCAGCGATTACGCATCAATACCAATTTCTTTTATTTATTAAAGAACGATTCATTCCTCTTTCTCACTACGTGTTTATAGTTACATTCAGCGTTGTGGAACATCCATGAAACAAGTTCTCACGTACGTTATAGCAGCTATAAACAGTCGTTCCGTCACCAGCCTCCCGAGCATGTCATGTTACAGAGAAACCTCAGAGCGTAAACTCCTCTGTCCTTAAAGTTACAGCTTTACCCCTGACTGACACGAAGCGCTGACACTGAAGACTCCTTCGCTACATGTTAATGCTAATAAACATCTCCTCACAGAAAACTTCACCATATCGCCACATCTTCATGAAACAATAAAGTATTATTAATATAAACCTGGGATTCGCACCTGCACTACTGTCAGAGCTGCTGGTACAGAAAATGAATCAACCAATCAGAATCCAGAATTTAACAGCACCATGGTGTAAATGTCTGTATTGGAGATGGATCAGGGGATAGCTCAGGGCTCTGTGGAGGCTAGAAGAAGTTAGAAACTGGCCAGTTTATTAGGTACACATACCGTTACACATGGACTTTAGGTTTCTTGCTCTGCACAGAAAGAGACGACCGTAAGACCATCGCTGATCAGACACCACAGTGACGACACGCGCGGTTTGACCGTCTTGAATTTTTAACCCCGCTTTTTTTCACGTCACAGCCTCGAATATTTCTTTGCGCTGATCCTCTGCCCCCTGGGAGAGTTCCTTGGAAGTGAGCGATGTATGATTCCCATTCCTACATTATCATCAGCTTGTTAAGCCTTTAAGTGCTCAAAAAAAGAACAAAAAGCAGGCCTGGAACTCAGCTCAGACAGATATCACGAGCGGGAGGCAGCTAAACGGACGTCTTCTGAAGAAAGCCATGTTGAGGAACTTGTCTGTCAGCCCACGCTAAGCTGCTCTTAATCATACCCTGTTCATTTAAACGTTAAACACAACTATGTAGATGGAGGAGGAAGGAAGGAGACGATGATGAAGATGATGAAGTTGATGATTTGTGATTAAACGATTTCATCACTGTATTTGGGGATTAAGACGTCTGTGGAAATAGATTAACTGTAGTGACTGGTCGGGATCCAAAATGTTCCGAGATGGAGGAATGAAGAAAGAGGCGAAGAGAGACAGCGAGAGAGACACGGGACTGACAGGAGGAATGGAGGGAGTTTATGGCTGGGATTAAG
Source organism: Pangasius macronema (assembly GCA_037577455.1). Classification (NCBI taxonomy): domain Eukaryota; kingdom Metazoa; phylum Chordata; class Actinopteri; order Siluriformes; family Pangasiidae; genus Pangasius; species Pangasius macronema. Next base: position 2,686,218 of record CM074962.1, read on the forward strand.
GATGCTACTGCCACCTGGTGGTAGATGAGTGAATTGAAAAGGGCTTAAAGTGCCCTAGTGGAACTGCTGATCGGGAAATGTCTGATAGGACCTGTGTTTTTAACCTGATAATCCGTTAAAAAGGGTGATGAACAATCATTAAATGATCATATGTGCAATTTTCACACTTTATCAAAGCAATCAACAATTCCCATCTCAGGTCATTACGCCTCTGCATCCTATTAGAAAGGTTTAATTATAAAAGCTCAGCCTATCATCAACTTTCAGAGATAAAAATCTCCTCCGCAGTGTGCAGGATAGTGCTTGAAGAAATATGAACAGGACGATAAGGAAAAGGCAAACAGAAAACAAGGCTTGAAAGCGGGAAGACGTACAACACCCAACACAAAGTGGCTGTAATTAGAATTTCAAATCGGACAAAATTAAGACAACAGCAGCGCGCTTGTCAAATCAGATCACGCAGCGGAGAACACGCTGCCTCGAGCTCAAAAGCGCCGCACAAAACAATCGCAGCGCTTCGTCGTGTCGAAATACCGTGGCCTACCCACTAATGTCAGGCTCTTGCTAAATAAAATGTGAGAAAACATGCTCTCAGAGCAGACACGCGACGTCACGCCTGCCAGGAACCGACCCGACTGGAGGCCAGAGAGCAACCCCGGGCTCAGGAACTGCCCTCATGGGTGAGGCAAGAGGGTAAAGAAAGCCGTGAGGAGGTGATGAATGAGATGGAGAGGGAAAGAAAGGATCACGATACCTAAGGAGTCGAGGAGCAGAGAGAATTAGAGTGCAAGAGATCAAAAACCTCATAAATATTCAGGCATTATTCAAGTCCTTTATGCTAGGTATTATCTTTAAGTAGCAATACAATAAGATCATAAATAATATAAATACAGTAACAAACATGTGTTAAGAAATAGCCTCTGACCATGTCTACACTTTCGTCCTCTTTAAAAATAAATGCGCTTCATGAATATTTATGAGTATGCAAATCAGAAACCACGTCCTGCCATCAGAACTAGCTTAACATCACTGACATGAGTTTACTTATATTACTGTGGGATGGGATGCTAGGACACTCGCTCACAAGCTGGATTTAAGTAAATGAGTTTTGAATTTCAGATATATTCTCAGCAGATCATTTATTTAACGCTAGCAAAAAAATATCAACATGTTCCATTAGCTAACTTAGCCAACCTGCTAGCTAACTCCTATCAGATGAATAGCATTTGTGGCAGGCTTTCTTTCTGTAATAAGGTTCATCGCTAATCAACCTGAGCTCATACGTAAAAAAGCTAATAATTTTTTATACGTAAGCACAGAGAAAGATTTTAAATGTCAAAATGATGCTATGTTCAGAGCTGTTATATCTCTGTGATAAATCCAGCCCAAAGAAACTAGTCAAATAATCCATAAAACCCGTCCACTAGCGAAACTGTGGATTTCTCCTTACAAAACATGCTGTTAACATACACTAAGTAAGCTCATAGTGTAACGTTTTAATGAAGCAGTATTCAAAATATGAAGATAGTTAATCTAATGTACACCAAATGGCTAAACAACAACAGCAATATCAAAAAGACCGCACAAAAAAATGGCAGTTTAAATCTATCTTAAACCCTCAAGCTTTAGCACTATAACAGTGATATTTAACCTGGTATTTTTAATGCATTTTTAATGAACACTTTTATATAGTTCAATATTGATATAATTAATAGAATATATGCCAATTTTCCCCTAAAACAACAACAACAACAACAGCAACAACAACAGCAAAACAAAGTGGCAAATATCCCTACAAATAAAGAAATAATCCCCTCTCGTAAATAAATAAATAAATAAAATTACCTTCCTCTCCTTCGATAAAAAGGAAAAAAGACTCCTCAAAAATAGCACATTGCTGGGGGAATCTATCTATCTATCTATCTATCTATCTATCTATCTATCTATCTATCTATCTATCTATCTATCTATCTACAATTAACCATCGCATCACATTAACACTTTAAGCTAAATGTTAACTCTTCGATTATTATTTTGGTGTCATGGCCCTGTAATGCTGATACGAAGCCTCAGAAAGTGATTTCCGGTGAATATAAAGTCCTTTATTTCCTTTAAACAATAGTTCCTCCAGTTAGAAAGCAGGAACAAAGACATGCCCTGAGATGACCGTAAACTCTACCACTGCTTGTCGCTTTAGGAGACCCTCAAGGCTGTATCTCTGGGACCTTTAACCTGCTGAGGTCTGCAGTATCAGCCACGTTGCACAATAATTTATGTATTGATCAGTAATTTACAATATTTTACACTATTGCTGAGGAGGTTCAGTTGCATTTTCCAAATCTACTCGTTGCTTCATAGTTGAATTGATTAGTGATTAATTTTTATTTATTTATTTATTTATTTTTGATTCAGTTTTGCAAAATTTCAGCAAAACCAAGTACATCTTAAAAACCACCCAAAATGACCTGAAACTAGCCCAGAAATGAGGCCAGTGGATAAGAAAGACGCATTTTTCTTCTTTTTTTCCTCAACCTTTGCGTGTCAAACAAGTTCACCGTGGTGTGCGCGCATTTCTGTGCGATATCTGCAATTCACCTTTTTCTTAATCATTAATTCACAATCCCCCTTAATCATTAATTCACAATCCCCCCTTTCCTTCTCTCTCCATCTATGAAATATATTTACATCAGATATATTCTGTACACCGTAGATACACTGTCTACACTTTACACTTTCCCTTTGTTTGCCAGAACCATAGTGTTTGACGAAATTGATTAGATGCGATTCTGATTATTTGCTTTATAAATCTCAGTAGACGTGGAATATTTTTAAACTAGCCCCAAAACACATCACCCACAGACTTGCTTTTTTTTTTTCACTCACAACCTTGTTTAAAAATTGTCCAATTTGGCATAAAAACCGTGACACTCGCAACCCAGTCTGGATCACAAACAAGCACTGGGTGAAGGTTAGGTTTGATTTTCAAGACTAAGGTTAATTACTATAAATATCAAAATTTCTTTTTTTGCAGTTTTATTGGTTTAACTTTTCATACAATCACCTGACACACAACTAGAACAGTCATATATTCCTATTTTTATTGATATAAAACACAGTATACTGTATCTACTCAAAATAAAGGCATTTTTTATAGATTTTATTGAAAAGTATGTGCAGACCTCTGACGGTTAACGCGTATGTACCTGGGATTGTCAATGTATTGTAGCATTATATCGAATTTAAAGTGGATTATAAACGGATCCAAGGTAAAGTCAGTAAAAGCGCTACACTAGAATTCATGTTTTTTTTCCCCGTAAAGTGCCACGTCCACGTTGTTGCAGGAGAGAGAGAGACGTGCAGGAGCGCTCGCGATCGTGACAGCCACAGACTTGGAGCTGCCAAGTGTTCGCAGCTTTAATCTGGTCCATTATGCTCACGGGCTTTGACTCTGATCCAGGACGGTTGGTGCGTTCACACTCCCAGAGAGAGGGAGAGAAAAGGAAAGAGAGAACGAGAGCGTCCTGGCAGCCGACGCCGTCACCTGCAGCTGAGCGGCGACACTTTGTCACTCGGTCGCACCTGATCTGAATTCCAAATGTTCACACCTGTCCGATTTTTATGTCCTTTGTTCGAGAGGATTTATCAGTGCCGGATGGGTAATAAAACGTGTGTGTGTGTGTGTGTGTGTGACGTGAATGTATTAATGATGTTTAGTGTAAGTAGGCCATGTTGGAATGATGAATAAGTTTGGGACAAGGAAAGAATAGGGGAAAGCCTTTAGCCCTGAGGGCTGGAACCATCCCAATCCCCTAAATCTCTCTAACAAACCTACTCATACATCATTACAATACCCAGTCCCACTTCTCTCTCTCTCTCTCTCACACACACACACACACACACACACACACACACACACTTTGCATCCTGTATGCATCGTATCCATCATGACCATCACACAGAAACTCTTGCTTAGATCATTTATTAAACCTCCTACTTCAATGCTCTATATAATGTAATATAACATAATTCAACAGTGTTAATAAATATATACGCATCCACACTTAAAACAGCACTCTGCTCTATTCTTTATTCTCTAATCACTAAAATTATTAAAAATTAAAGGTCACACAAGCAGACGATGATTCGTGAATCAGATCTTATACTAAATTTTATACTAACACACATTTTTACTGAAAAATAATAATAATAATAATAATTTCACGTTCCCTTTGGACCTTTTATTGCATTGTTTTCTCTGATTAAAATGGTGCATGTGTTTAATCACTCTCTAGTACTCAATCTGGTGTGTGTATATGTGCTTTATTATTTCCTCCAGCCTCCGTAGTGCACACAATGTTTCCTGACAAACACAAAAATGTACTTTTCACCACATAAAATCATTATTGCTGTAATAAAAAGAAATCACACATAAAAAGTACAATAATTATTGCATAATATTCGAAAGGATTTGAGCGAGTTGGCATCGAGCTGCTCCGTTGGTTTCAGAATGGAAATGTGAAAATGTTTCTACTTCACAACGTTTCTAATATACAACTTTATTTATATAAACACTGAACTGCTCATTGATCCATATGGAAGATATGCGCATCGTGCAACAATCTACGTTCAGTCACGACACTCGGCGCTCCAATCAGACCGAATCTTTTAACTGAGAAGATACAAAAGAGGAAAACTTTACTTGAGTGGATTTTAGTACTTCATGGTACTTTCTTTTCTTTTTATTTCTTCACTATTATCTTTTGCCTATTTTTGTTGCTTGTGAAAATGAAGGAGCATCTTTTTCCTTTGTCCTAAGGGTGTGCAAACCACAGGATGTTATTTTCTTTTATTGCAAATAATCATCACAAATATAAAATCTGGTATATTTCTGTAACATTTAAAATGACAGGTGCAAACAATTTTTTTCCACCACTAATATACCACAACATCTGACCATTTTGTTACTTGTGCCTACGATGGAATATCTGTTCTTTCACACTGGGAAGTTTATTACTGGTTATTACAGATGATCCTCAACAAACCAGTTCATTTGTATCATGCTGAATTCATCTTTTTCTATTAATATCGTAACATAATCATTCGACCATTTTCTTACATGTGCTTATGAAGTAACATCTGTTCATTTGCCATAATGGTGCGCAAACTTTTGCACTCAACTCTCGTTCGGTACTGGAAGGCATCACTATTAACATTTTTCATTTCTTCATTATTAATATCATTTTTAATAACTGTCTGACTGCTTGTGACAATGAAGGAATATTAGTTGAGTGTAAGGGTGTGTAAACTTTTGCACTTGACTGTAGACACAAATTTACACCGGTTGCTTCACGTAACTGACACGTCAAGACCTCAGTCGATCGACACACGTCTCATCTCTCTTTCTGTACAAACTTCGATTTTAATCAGTTTTAACAACTCCAGCATCCGATTAGCAGTTATGACTCTGCGAATTTACATTTTCAGCCATTTTTAAATTGTTGAATTTTTACTAAGGAACAGAATAAGCTTGGTTCGAAAGCTACTGGAATCCTCTGCTAACAATCACACCCCCTCTCAGCCACGCCCTCTCGGCCACGCCCCTCTCAGCCACACCCCTCTCAACCACACCCCTCTACCATGCCCCTCTCGACCACGCCCCTCTCAGCCATGCCCCTCTCAGCCATGCCCCTCAGCCACACCCCTCTCAACCACACCCCTCTCAGCCATGCCCCTCAACCACACCCCTCTCGACCACGCCCCTCAACCACACCCCTTTCAGCCACACCCTTCTCAGCCATGTCCCTCAACCACACCCCTCAGCCATGCCCCTCTTGACCACGCCCCTCTCAACCCTCACCCCTCTCAGCCATGCCCCTTTCAGCCAAGCCCCTCTCAGCCACGCCCATCTCAACCACGTCCTCTCAGTCACGCCCCCTCTCAGCCAAGCCGAGTGAACTCTTTCGTTTTCGAACAGACTTGAACGTAAAGTGCCCAAAAAACCAAAGAAACACTCACACTGCTAAGTCCCGTTTGTTCTTGAGCTTCCATTAATAAGCGTATTTTGCCTGAAGCGATCTACAAGCTGGAATTACAAAACAGTTCACATAAAAAAACATGACCTGGACAGTGGGAGAGTAAACAACTGATGTGTTTGTGTTTATTTTCTTTCCCCATGTTGGTGTATAATAATTCAATATGCCAGTAAGCTGTAATAAAACCGGTGTAACGCACACCCCGCAATGGATTATTGCCTAAACAAAATGGCGACTATGCACTATTAATAATATTCGCAATAAACAATTCTTCCACCGTACAATGTAAACCCGTTTTATTGGTTTAAAACCTGACGCATTAAGACACAATTAAATTAAATTAAATGAATACAGGTGTGTGTGTAGCAGGGATTTTTTTTTTTTACAATGGCCCTGAACACGGCTCAGCCAATCAGATCTCAGAGCCGAAGTGTCCAAACACTTTTCTAAGCAAGTTGCATAGAGATGTCTTTCTAGATTATGATTTCAATGATGTGTGCAGTGGATAGAAAGTGTGTGTTTGTGATTTTAATGGGTTTCTATGGAGTTCATGCTTTACTCACGTGAGCGAGTGAAGAAATTAAGACGTATAGCATAAAATACGGGCAGTACAGCACGCAAGCCGGAGTTTTTTTAAAAATACTTTTAAATAGAACTGAACGAGATCTTGACGTGACGCTTCACGTGATGGATCCAGTGCGAATCAGACTTGCACTATACTGAATTAAAATATCCAATTTAAGATAATCACTGACAAGCTGGTGTGTGTGTGTGTGTGTGTGTGTGTGTGTGTGTGTGTAAAACTGTATGCAGGTTGAACGTTGTGTGCTTAATTCATGTTAATGGATGTGTCGGATGGTGTGACATCATCCGTGTACATGTAGGTCCACAGTACCACAAATTCTTTACATTACAGTAAGGACAGGAAACAGGATGTTACACATACAGTACAATTATTGCAGAATAGTAAAAACTACTGAGATTTTCCCTAGAACCAAACATGTATGCATTCATACATGTTTACGTTTGTGCATTCACACATGGTGTGTGTGTGTGTGTGTGTGTGAGTCGACGCTCATCTACACGAGGAAGGTCCAGTCACTCTCAGTCCGTCCATACTGCAAAAAAAGAGAAAAAGAAATAAAATATTATTCACACACCCTGAATGTTCCACCGTTACTTTCCACGCTGTTACTTTCCACTCTGTTACTTTTCACAGTTACATTCCACACTGTTACGTTCCACTCTGTTACTTTTCACCGTTACATTCCACTCTGTTACGTTCCACTCTGTTACTTTCCACCGTTACATTCCACTCTGTTACTTTCCACCCTGTTCCTTTCCACTCTGTTACTTTTCACCGTTACATTCCACTCTGTTACTTTCCACTCTGTTACTTTTCACCGTTACATTCCACTCTGTTACTTTCCACCCTGTTCCTTTCCACTCTGTTACTTTCCACCCTGTTACTTTCCACTCTGTTACTTTCCACTCTGTTACTTTTCACCGTTACATTCCACTCTGTTACTTTCCACTC
>CM074962.1:2726272-2736629 GCA_037577455.1 Pangasius macronema
ATGGAGGTAATAAATGAGGAGATGAAGCTAGTGGGTGCAAGTGTTGAGGATGCAGAAGATAGGGATAGGTGGAGAGTAATGATTTGCTGTGGCCACCCCTGAAGGGAAAAGCTGAAAGAAGAAGAGGAGGAGGTTTCTCTAACTTTGTGTGTGTGTGAGAGAGAGAGAGAGAGAGAGAGAGAGAGAGAGAGAGAGAGAGACTGGTGAGGGAACAACTGTTTTTAAGCTGCTATAAAGTGAGAACAGGAACTTGTTTCTTAGACGTTAAATGCAACTATAAATGGATAAATATTCCAAAGAACTCCAGGGTACTGATGGAGAATGGGACGAAAAAGAACTCCAGGGTACTGATGGAGAATGGGACGAGAAAGAACTCCAGGGTCCTGATGGAGAATGGGACGCTGTGTGAATTTGGATTAATAACCATACTCTACTGTACTGCTCAGTAGTCAAGCACTTATTGTTGAGCATCTATTAATGAAGCTCTGCTTAGTCTCTACACTCCCTAATCCTTTTATATCCCAGGAGTCACGGGGCAGACAGCTTAACCTGAAGAGTCTGGGATGCTCTTTGGCTCCAGATTTTTCCTTCTATGGTACTTGTGCCTCAGCCAAACTAGGCTACATTTATGTTTAGTACAAAATGGCTATCAGACATGCGTTCTGCAGTCATAAGTTATAATGTCTGAAGTTGGTTGTGAAGTGTGCGTAAATCATTATTTAACTTCAATGTTTTGGATTATTTTTAAATTTCAGAAACTCTGCTTGATGAGAATCAACTCAAGGATCATGGTGAACCTGAACAGGTACTCTGTTTTGTAAAGGTTTGTATAAAAAAAGGCACAAAGTTTGCAAAAACTGCTGTGAAATACAGGAGCTGTAAAATATGGCCAAAAGTATGTGGACACCTGACCATCACACCCATATGTATGTGGTTCTTCCCCAAACTGTTGGCACAAAGTTTGAAAGTTGCACACAAAGTTGTATGCTGTAGTATTACAATTTCCTGCACTGGAACTAAGAGGCTCAAACCTGTTCCAGCATGACTATTCCCCTGTGCACAAAGCGAGCTCCATGAAGACATGGTGTGTGAAGGTTGGAGTGGAAGAACTCGAGTGTCCTGCACAGAGCCCTGACCTCAACCCCACTGAACACCTTCACGATGAACTGGAACACCGACTGAACCCCAGACCTCCTCACCAACATCAGCGCCTGACCTCACTAATGTTCTTGTAGCTGAATGAACAAAAATTCCCACAGCCACGCTCCAGCATCTAGTGGAAAGCCTTCACAGAAGAGTGGAGGTTATTATAACAGCACAGGGGGAATAAATTTGGAATGAGATGTCCTACAAGCACATAAGGGTGTGATGGTCAGGGGTCCACATACTTATGGCCATATAGTGTGTGTATATACACCACAATTACACAACAGTACTAGACTCCTGTATCCCCTGTCAAAGTGCTCAGTACTCGCAGATATGAAGTGCTCTCTCTCGCATGCAACAGTTCTCGTGCTCACTTCAACTGCCCATGCTCGTGAATGCCTTTGCGTGCACACAATTCTCAACAGCTTGCGCTCTCTGATACTGCTCTGCACACTCAGGTCACACTCTTGGCATAAGATGTTTTATCAGGTTACTTGTATTGCACATGGATGCTGCTGTTCCTCCTATTGGTATTTTCACCGAGCACAATTTGCAGTCTATTTTGATTCGTCGTGAAGCACATCCAGATCGTGTCGTCTGTTAATAAGTGAGATGCTAGGATTGTCACACAGCATTTTTTTTAATGAGTAACCATATCAGACCAATATCTGATACTCGTAGTGATATTGATGCATTCCTAGTATCGACTATATAATAGTGGGCCTAAAATGGCGCCTTGTGGGACACCAACTGTAGCATCGACCTTCACAGAGAAGAACGCACCATAAAGTGTGTTCCTTAAATAATTCCTAACCCAGGAAGTCTCTATTTAGTTGTATCTGGTGTATTAAAAGCAGGAAAAAAATCACTTTAGAAACTGCTGATGTATTCACAGGCATGACGCTAAGCATACACTATTGACTAGCCAAAGCACATTGTCAAAAAATAAACCATGTCTCACTTTGTCTTTCTCTGACCCCTGCAGGAGGAAGCCAGAGTCCCAGCATGCACCGGGCCTGATGACACCCACGAGCAGGCTGTGTGTTGCAGTGCTTTTCTTTCACACTCCCACCCTCAGTGTGCTGGTGAGATCTCTCTCCTGAATTCATTAATCAGTTAGTCACTGCAGTGGCATTTAAGAGAAAGCATTCAGCAGTGTGTGTGTTATTTTGTGAGATGATTTTTATTGCAGCTCATAATTCCTTTGATCTCACATCTTGTGTGTTAATATATATGCAAATGTTATGGATGTGTCATTTTTATTGCTATAATGTCTGTATTTGGTTGTAGGCAATCCAGTTTAAGATCAATATTTAAATTATATAATGATTAGATTTGGGGATTTCAGTGTTTAATCAGTGCAAAACGAGGTTCAGCAAGTGGCATGATCTCGAACTCAGTTTTACAGAAATTATTTATAAATGTGCCACAAAATCACCCTTTAGTTTACAAGACAATTCTTGGTTCCTGGTTATCTCTACATCGCTTTATCTATCTTCGTCTCCATCTGTCCATCTCCACATCTCTCTTCATTCTCTCTGTATCACTCTGTCTCTTTGCTCGATATCTTTCTATCTAACCATCTGTCTCTATTTCTATATGTTCCTCCCTCCCCCTCTCTCTCTCATATATATATCTCACATACACACTGTGTATATGCTGATTAGATAACTGCATGAATGTACAGGTGTTCCTAATAAAGTGGGCAATGAGTGTATCTATACACACATTTCTCTCTCTCTCTCTCTCTCTCTCTCTCTATCTCTCTCTGGCATTTTGGTAATGTTTTTGTGTTATTCTTGGTCAGGGCTTTGGTCTGGCCATATTCAGGCCATATTCTATATTCATATAAATGTCGAGAAGCTGGTGTATGGTTGTGTGGTGTGCAGTGTCATGGAGCTACTTTAATGCTCACGTGTTAAAATAACATGAATACAAACATTTCCACCTCCAGATGAAGTGACTCCGAGCCTATCTGAGCTCTCTGCCCCCCACACCTCTGACATGGCATCCCCCCTGGCTGACGGGCCTGCAGCGGGGGATCCTTTCCCTTTAACCGAAAGGTGAGACCTTTTTCTTTTTATTTCACAGTTCAATTTACATTTGCGAGCCTCATTAAAACGCACTAAACTCCTGCATTAAAGCTTGACTTGGTCAGGGTTTCAGTCTGGATGCCTGTAGATTGGCTCGTTCCACACCCTGAGCACTCATTTGCTAGTCAAAATAATTTTTTTCCCCCCTTTCCTGCCTGCGTTTGCTATCTTCACTCAGCCTTGTCAAGTGGTTAGTCACTGGTGGCTGAAGCCTCGCTTTGCATGGCCACCACGCACCTGTGTGTCAGGCGGTTAAAATATACACACACACACACACACACACACACCATAGTGTGTAAAGCCCAGCTGCATCCTGGCTGGTTCTAAGAACTCAGACAGGAATACTTCATTCATTACGAAGTAATTTTCTTCTCTTTTAATTTCTTCACTTCGTTCTTTTTGTCCTGGTTCAGATCTCCTGAGGAAGAACCAGGACCTGAAGGAGAACAGGACGTCTCGGACAGCATGAGCAGTTCTCAGGTCAGATGGAGGAAGTCTCATCACCCACAGGGGACCTTATTTTTATTTTTTTTAACCCACGTGCTCTACTTCCTCTTTTTCTCCCGTCTTTCTTTCTTAAAACTTCCTGTCATTAACTAAGTGATTCACCTCAGTGGTTCTAGAGAGTACTGGTCTCTGTCAGTTCCACAGATTTTAGCCTAGCTGATCTTTTTCAGGTTGGGTAAGCTCACTTCTCTGGGTCTGTATAATATTATATAAATGCATAAATGAAGGGTGCACATATTTCTGCTTTTCAGTAGTGGTGCATTTGAGATTTTTTTTAGCTTACACTCTATTTCTATATGAATTAGCGATGCTGTTGAATTTCCCCTTTGCTAGCGTTACTCCATCGCAGGGGTACGTGATTGTTCAGCTAGTTTGTTTATCTGTTTTTCCCCCTGCTGTAACATGTTTAATAAATCCTTAAATTAATTACTTACACTTGATTGAACCTCTGGGGTCATGAGCACATTGTATGCATTTGACCTCTATCTCTGTCTGTCTGTCTGTTTATCTGACTGTCTGGCTCTCTAGCTGCCAGTCTCTATTTTTTTGTCTAAATAAGAGCGCTGACTCTGTCTGTCTAGCTGTCTGTGTATTGACTGGCTGGCTGTCTGTTTACTATTAGCTATTTGTTTGCATATCTGTCTTTTGGCTGTCAGTTGACCTGTCTGGTTGTCTGGCAAGTCAACTATGTGTTTCTGTTAGTCCGTCTAACCATTTCTGTCTTCAGCTAGCTGTCTGTCTGGATTTAGGTCGCTGTCTGTGTGTCTGACTTCCTGTCTGTATAGCCGTCTGTCTGTTTCTGTCTCATGGTCTCTATATGGCGGTCTGTCTGTCTGGTTGTGTCTGTCTGTCCATCAGCTTGTCTGTCTGCTTATCTGCCAGGCTGTCTGGTTGTCCATTGGTTTCTCTGTCCATCTGCTTGTTCATCCATCTGTCTGTCTGGTCATCTGCTTGTGCCTCCATCTGCTTTTCTGTCTGGTCGTCCATGTGTCCGTCTGTTTTCTGTCCATCTGGTTGTCCATCTTGTCATCTGCTTGTCTGTTTTTAGCGTATGGTAGCGTTGGCTTGACTTGTTCTCCCTTTGTGTTAGCATTAGTGTTGTTGTTTTGTTTTTTTTAATTCATGAGTGAGGGCCAGACTCCAGCACACGTTGCAGCACTGGTGATTTTCCTTCTTGGAAGCAAACCTGAAGGGTTCAGAAGTTTATTTCCAGTTTCATTAAGCATGTTAGAGCAGGAAAATCACCAACGTGTTCATGAGCGAGGGCCAGACTCCAGCACACGTTGGTGATTTTCCTGCTCTAACATGCTTAATGAAACTGGAAATAAACTTCTGAACCCTTCAGGTTTGCTTCCAAGAAGGAAAATCACCAGTCTCTACTGTTACTGATTCTCCAGGATCACAATCGGACACTTCTGATGCATTTTCCCTCAGGTTTAGTGTTAGTGTTGCAGTCAGAGCTTACCTTAATGTCATAGTCTGGGGAAATTGTGACACATTGAGACAGGTTTTGAGCAACAGGACAATGGCATGAAGACACTGTAGTTGATACAGCAGAAGTGAGATGTTTCTTGGTCTGTGTTCAGCAGATTCAGTTCTCCTGCACTGTACAATGCACTTTATGCTCTTGAATGGCAACATGGAGCTGGACGCGCTTTCCTCTGTATGGTAATGTTCTGACTCATGGCTTTCTTGAGACGTTTGATGTAAAGGGTACACTGAAGAAATCTCCACTATGATCTTCCTGGAGTGAGTTTTTCCACTCAGTCAGGAGGAGCCTGTCGTTATTTTCTCTTTGTTTCCATGTGATGTTCTTGCAGAATAAAAAAAAAGAAAGAGTGTGGGCGCTGATAGAAAAGGTAATTGTTTATGCATCATTGTGGATGTGGGTTGTATTTCCCCTGCAAGATAGTTTTCTGGAATGCGAGAAAATGTCTCTACATATAACCTTTTTTTCCTGTTTGAACGTATCACAGTCGTATAAAAGGTGATTTTGATCTTTATATATCAGGAGGTCTGGTATATAATGATTGTGTTTAGGTTGACCAGATTGGCAAAAATATTCACTCTAGCAGTATGATCCTGGTGTACTTAATAATGCTGATTTTAAAGTAATGACAAGCACAGCTATCTGTGTGTTTCTGTCTAGGTCTAGCTATCTGTCTCTCTACCTGTCTAGCTGTACCTGTCTCTCTACCTGTCTAGCTGTACCTGTCTCTCTACCTGTCTAGCTGTACCTGTCTCTCTCCTTTCCTTAGCTGTCTCTTACCTTCTGTTAGCAGTCTCTCTCCTGTCCTTAGCTGTCAGTTTTCATTCCTTATGTCTCTCCTTTCCCTAGCACTTTCTCCTGTGCCTGTCTCTTCTTACTCTATCTATCTATCTATCTATCTATCTATCTATCTATCTATCTATCTATCTATCTTCTGACTCATTCTGCTGCTGCCTCCCTCCCACCTCTCTCTGTCCCTCTCTCGCTCTCTTCCTCTCCCTCTCTTTCTCAGCAGCAGTAGGTCTTATTAACATTATGTAAGAAATGTTTGCTTTGAGACTTCTCTCCATCTCTGTGAGGCAGAAGAGTGTAGTGTATCAGAACATTACCAGCTCTCATGCAACAGGACGCAAACGAAGCCATGTGCCAGATGTGAGAAGTGTGTGTGTGTGTGTGTGTGTGTGTGTGTGTGTGTGTGTGTGTGTGTGTGTGTGTGTGTGTGTGGGGGGCCGGCTGTGTCAGCAGGCCATTCATACTGCGTTACTTCCCTCTTACAGAAACTGACACAGGAGCAGACGTCTGACGTGCCTACTGTACTGGAGAGGTAAGACACTTCTGATATTATGTTTTTCTCTGGTGTTTTAATAAAATCTGTTCAGTACTCAGTGAGTGCAGGTTTGCATTCCAGACATTCACATCATTCCCTGATCTGATAAGTTTTTTTTTTTTTGTGCAAAAACTCAGGAGTGGTCTATTGCCCGTAGCAGAGGAAGAGGAACCGACGTCTGAGACAACCCGGCAGGGGGCCACGACAGGTTGGAGGAAATTGCACACTTAATGGTTTCTTGATAAAATTTTGAAACTTTCTTCTTACTCTCTTTTTGCGTCTTTCTTTTTGTTTCATTCCTTTTTTCTTTAGTTAATTCCAAGGCGGGGAGCGGCGCAACAGAGCCGATCGCGACAAAGGATAACGGGGCGTCTGTCCCCCCTCTGACCATTTGGAGCAGAATTAGAAAAGACCTGGTGAGCATCAGTAATGCAGATTTCTGAAAAGTGGAAATGTAGAATTGTTTAGTATAATGTTGGTGTAGCTGTCGCTCTCCCTGTAGCTGTCGCTCTCCCTGTAGCTGTCGCTCTCCCTGTAGCTGTCGCTCTCTCTGTAGCTGTCGCTCTCCCTGTAGCTGTCGCTCTCTCTGTAGCTGTCTCTGTCGCTCTTCCTGTAGCTGTTTATTTGACTAATGTGTGGGGGAAAAAAATTGTAACAGCCTTAGCTCTGCAATGCATATGTGCAACTGTGCAATGCATATGCTTGGCTGTCTCTCTCTGTGGCTGTGAACCCCCGTCTGTCTCGCTCGATAGCTGCTGTTCTTTGTAGTTGTCTCTCTCTATACCTGCCTCACTTTATACATAGCTGTCAATCTCAGTTGGCTACTCTCTAGCAGTGTCTCTTGCTAGCTATCTCACTAGCTGTCTGTCTTCATAGTGGTCTCTCTCTTTAACTGTTTGTCTCCCTAGCTGTCTACCTTCATGGTGGCCTTCGTCAATAGTGGTCTCTCTGTAGCAGTGACTCTCTCTTTAACTGTCTCTCTTGATAGTCTCTTGATTTGTTTGTCTTTCTCAATAGCTATCTGTCTCCTTACCTGTCTCTCTCTGTAGATATGTCTCTTTGTAGCTGTCTCCCTCTGTAGCGGTCTGTCTCTCTGTAGCCATTTTTTTCTTTACCTGTTCTCTCGCAAGCTGTATATATTTCTTTCTCTCTCTCTCTCTCTCTGTGTGTGTGGCAGACCTCTCTTTTAATAGCAGTTTGTCTTTATAGCTGTCTCTCTCCATACCTGCCCTTTCCATAGCCATCTCTGTCTCTCTCTCTTCATAACAGTCTCCCTTCATAGCTCACTCTCTCCCTAGCTGTCTATCTAAATAGCCATCCGTCTCAGTAGCCATTTCTCTTGCTAACTGTCTCACTTTGTAGCTCTCTGGATAATGTAGCTGTCTCTCTCCATAGCAGACTTTCTCTCTGTAGACTTTCTCTCTGTGTATCTCTTTATGGCCTCTCTCTGTCTCTTCCTATTAAGCTTCCTATCTCTCTCTCTCTGTCGCCATCTTTGTCACTGTCTTTCTCTCTCTGTGTTGCTGTCTCTCTTGGTCACCATCTTCATTACTGTGTCTTCATAGCAGTCTCTCTTTTTATAGCTGGCTGTCTCTCTGTGTAGGATTCTGTTCATTCACGTATGAACATGTGATCAAGTGTGGTACTGTCTCGCTGTGTCTCAATCATGGACGTAGTTTTTCCTATTTAAAATGCATTGTGTTTCCGATTGGCTGCTGATGGCAAAATGTCACTCTGTAGAAAAACTCAGCGTATGATTTAGGACCAATTTTACACCCTGAGTGCGTTCAAGTGGTGTCACTGGCTCCTGGTTTAGAGTGTGTGTGTGTGTGTGTGTGTTTAAAATGAGACATGCACAGTCTGATTTACATCTGATCAGAATCTGATCCCTGCGTTTCCCTCAGGAGACGCCCAGCAACAGCATGGAGGCCATCGGAGAGCAGAGATCCCAAGAAGACAGTGAAGCTTTCGTAACTCCAGATAAAAATGGTAAGCCAGCTGCTGGATAAACTAGTACTTAATCCATTGAATTCTAGCATCACTAATAATAAGCATGCTAAATACTAATCGCCAGATATCACTAAAATTAGCTTGTGTCACTAGCCGTCTAGCTAACTGTTTCATGTAAGCTAGCTCTTATATGGTTCAGGGATTTTCAGTATCTGAGTCTCTGTGTGCATCATCATCATCATCTTCTCAGTAATTTATTTATTTAGTTATTTAGCAGGAGACAAACCTGTCAAAAAATATTACAATAACGAAGCTATTCCAGTCTTCACCAACATTAGCTTAAAAGTTAGCTAGCACACAGGATCTGTGGCTAGCATGCCGCCATCATCTCGTCATTTGCATATTAAACGCGATTGGTCCAAGGCATTACAGATGATTTTAGTGTCATCACAAACTGCATTCATAAGTCAAGCTTCCTGAATCAGTTTTATACAGAAGTGCAGAGAATGTCTGCGTGGGAATTTAGCACACTGTTAATAATCATGTCCCAATATTTTAAACATCATGCTCTATCTATCTGTCTCGCTATCTATCTCTCACTCAGGTGGTGTTTCTGAAGATGGTGATTCGGTGAGGGAAGACGGGTGAGCTTCATGTGAATGTTGAGCAGTTTTAATGTTTCAGGTACCATGGAGACAAAGTAATAATGATGAGAAAAAATGAAAGAAAAAAAACAGGAGGGAAATTTTAAAAAAAATGAAAGCGCAAAATGAATGAAAGAGAGAGAAAAGTATAAATTTTGTTCTCAGGTGTATAAACTTTTGCACTCGTGTATAATGTTGGTAAATAAATGGCGTCTGTTCTCCTTTCAGACTGACTCAGAGTGAAAAAGACATTGAGGTGAGTTTCATTTAATTCATTACTGCAGTACAACTGCTCATCTCACTGCTGCAGAGTGGAGTGTGTGTAGTGATGGGTGTGTGTGTGTGTGTGTGTGTGTGGTGATGGGGGTGTGTGGGTGTAGTGATAGGGGTGTGTGTGTCTTTAGTGATGGAGGGTGTGTGTGTGTGTGTCTGTAGTGATGGAGGGTGTGTGGGTGTATTGATGGGGGTGTGTCTGTAATGATGACGTGTGTGTGTGTGTGTGTGTGTGTGTGTGTGTGTGTAGTGATGGGGTGGGGGGGTGTGCGCGTTGTAATGGGGTGGGGGTGTGTGTGTGTGTGTATGTGCGCGCGCGTTGTAATGGGGTGTGTGTGTGTGTGTGTGTTTGGTACCAGGCCGAGTTCCTCCGTCTGTCTTTGAGTCACCGCTGTGACATGTTCACTCTGGAGAAGAGACTTCGTCTGGAGGAGCGATCACGGGACCTGGCTGAGGAGAACGTACGCCGAGAAGTGTCCAGCTGTCAGGGTCTGCTCCAGGTGTGTGTGTGTGTGTGTGTGTGTGTGTGTGTGTGTGTGTATTTGTAAAGAAGTGAAAAAGAAAGGAAGTGAGAATGGAAAAATGAAGATGAAAGCAGGGAGTAAATGAAAAGGAAAGGGGAAAGAAGTGAAAAAGGCAGCAAGAAGGAAATAATGGAGAAGAAAGAAAGAAGTAACAAAGTAAAAACGTGAAAAAGCAGAAAAGAATTGAAGAAAGAAGGAAGAAAATCAATGAGACAACTGAGAAAGAAAGAAAGAAAGAAAAAAGAAAGCAGTAAGAAAGAAAGAAATATCTAATGCAGAAAATGATGAAAAAAACCCACATGAAATCTGATCAGACTGTGTAAGGATGTGTAATAACGTGTAACAGCATGAGTAATAATGGGAGTAACAATGTGTAAGGATGTGAGTAAGGCTTTGAAATGGCA
>CM074962.1:2736647-2753461 GCA_037577455.1 Pangasius macronema
TGAGTAATGATGTCAGTAGTGATGTGTAAGGATGTGTAACGGCGTGAGTAAGGATGTCAGTAGTGATGGGTAACGGCGTGAGTAATGATGTCAGTAGTGATGTGTAAGGATGTGTAACGGCGTGAGTAAGGATGTCAGTAGTGATGGGTAACGGCGTGAGTAATGATGTCAGTAGTGATGTGTAAGGATGTGTAACGGCGTGAGTAAGGATGTCAGTAGTGATGGGTAACGGCGTGAGTAATGATGTCAGTAGTGATGTGTAAGGATGTGTAACGGCGTGAGTAAGGATGTCAGTAGTGATGGGTAACGGCATGAGTAATGATGTCAGTAGTGATGTGTAAGGATGTGTAAAGGCGTGAGTAGTGATGTGTAAGGATCTGTAACGGCGTGAGTGATGTCAGTAGTGATGTGTAACGGCATGAGTGATGTCAGTAGCGATGTGCAAAGGAGTGAGTAATGATGTCAGTAGTGATATGTGTAAGGATGTGTAAAGGTGTGAGTAATGTCAGTAGTGATGTGTAAAGGTGTGAGTAATGTCAGTAGTGATGTGTAATGGCGTGAGTGTCAATAGTGATGTGTAATGGCATGAGTAATGATGTCAGTAGCGATGTGTGTAAGGATGTGTAATGGCATGAGTAATGATGTCAGTAGCGATGTGTGTAAGGATGTGTAATGGCATGAGTAATGTCAGTAGCGATGTGTGTAATGGCGTGAGTAATGATGTCAGTAAGCATGTGTAACGGCATGAGTGATATCAGTAATGATGTGTGTAAGGATGTGTAACGATGAGTAATGTATGTAAGGATGAGCAATGGCGTGAGTAACGATGTGTGTAAGGATGTGTAAAGGCGTGAGTATTGTCAGTAAGGATGTGTAACGATGAGTAATGTGTGTAAGGGTGTGCAATGACATGAGTCATGATGTCAGTAGCGATGTGTAACAGTGTCAGTAATGATGTGTTTAAGGATATGTAACGATGAGTAATGTGTGTAAGGATTAGCAATGGCATGAGTAAGGATGTGTAACGGCGTCAGTAACGCTGCGAGTGTAAAGGGTTAACTTCGGTGTGCAGTGAGAGGACAGAGGGTCAGGGGTTTACTCTCTGCTCATTTACATGTGCGCTTTGCATGTGCATGATGTGACACGACTTTCACTTTAGTCACACTGCTCATGTTTGTAAAGCTTTCCCTGCACGGTGTGATTACAGACTGCACCGACGTTACATACAGCGACTGAGGGGTTTTCGAGGAAACAGGATTTCTCAGATTTGTGGGATTTTTTTTTTTTTTTTACACAAAGAAAGGAGTAGGAAAGAAAGACACATGGAGGAAGGAAAGAAGTAAGAGAGGAGAGAAAGAAGTAAGAAAGGAATGGATGAAGTGAGAGAAAGAAGGAAGCAAGGAAAGTGAGAAAGTAGGAAAGAAAGAGGTGAGAGAGAAGAAAAAAGCAAAGGAATAAAATTGAGAAATAAGGGAAGTGAAAGAAAGAAGGAAAGGAGGGAGAAGGAACAAGACTTGAGAAAGCAGGAAAGAAGTTAAATGGAAGGAAAAAGAGGAAAAGAGAAAGAAAAGGAAAGCTGTGAGAAAGCAAAGAGAAGTGAGAAAGGAGAGAAAGAAGTGAGAGGAAGGAAAGGGGTGAAAAGGAAAGAAGTAAGGAGGAAGATGGAAGGAAAAGAAAAGAGAAAGGAAAGCACTAAGAAAGAAAGAACGAAAGTGAGAAGGAAGGGAATTGGTGATGAAGAAAAGGAGTGATGGGAAAAGAAAAGAGGTAAAAAAAGTAAAGAAAAAGAATCTGGCTGATGCCTTTTTACCCCCCCAAAGCAAACTACCTTTGAGAAAACAGGTGATGAAGGAAGAAAGAAAGAAGTAACGACAGAGAGAAAGAACGGATGTGCACTGATGTGCAGTGTGTTAATTAAAAAGCGTGTCTTGTGTAATGTGAGCTGAAGGTTCTGGGTGGTTGTGTTCTTCCCTCAGGCTCTGGTCCCTCTGTGTGGTGATGATAACCCGTCACTGGAGATCATCCAGCGGCTGCAGAAGAACCTGGAGATCCTGCTCCAGTCCGTGACCCGAGTGGCCAGTCGCTCTGAAATGCTGGGCTCCATTCACCAGGTCCGTGCTCTTCAGCATGTCCTGATAAATATCGTCCAATCATCTCGGGTTTTTTCAGACCACTTTATTATTTTTTAAAAACTTCCTTCGTAATACTTTCATAAATACAAACCAGCGAGCAACAAGCCAACGTTCCACTACAGATGCACTTCCTTTACACAAACAAGTCATATGTCAATTCAGTAGATACCATGTTTTAACATTATAACGCTATTCAGGTAGACATTGAAAACGGCATTACTGCCAAATTATAACGAAATATGTTTACAAAGTGAAATAAATTCTCATTTTGATCATCAGCATCATCCACATCAGTGTCACCACCTCATCACCTGGTGTAAAAGCCTCTCATGACGTGTAAACGTGAGCCCTGCTTTCGTCTCTCACATTCTCTCACTTCTGCTAGATCTATTTCTTGTCATTAAGGTCTCTTTAAAACTTTTTCTGCTGTCATTTGTACAGAGTGTAAGCGCTCTTCTCTGTTTTGATGATGACGAGACGGCGCAGAAGCATCGCAGACGTTTCTGCAACCGCTGTCTGATTTTGCAAACTGAACTGATTAGGCTTCCGTTCAGAATCTGCACGTAATTATCCGGAAACTTGATCAGATCTGTCCAAGGGTGTCGGTGTTTGCTATCTGACTTTATTTGCTGCTGTGTTTAAACCGACACCTTACACAGCGCCAAGGCGTGGTTCGAAAGTAACCTAAATACAAACATTTCCGCAACCTTATTGAGAAATATGCCCAGTTTTGTTCAAAACCAGATTTTTCATTATTTTTCCACAACTCCCGACAGGTTTTCCCAGACAGTCACAGGGTTATGAAGACTACATGACTCCTAAATGAATAGAAATGGATTCCAGACTTCATAGATAATGACTCGAAGCACGAGTGTGCCTGTACGACAGGATCTGAAGAAACGTATAAAGCTTTATAAGCTTTTCATAAATCTTCAGGGCTATTTTATGCAATGCTGTGTTATTAAAGCCCTTGGTTGGTAACTTGTGGATTACTCATGGTGTGTGTGTGTGTGTGTGTGTTTGTGTGTGTGTAGGAGTCTCGCATGGGAAAAGCGGTGGAGGTGATGATTCAACACGTGGAGAACTTGAGGAGGACGTACACTAAAGAACATGCTGAGCTGCTGGAGCTCCGAGAGAACCACTTGCAGAAAGACGGGTCCTTCAGCTCCCGCGCAGACCGGGGTAACACACACACACACACACACACACACACACACACACACACACACACACACACTTGTGTGCATGCTTATGTGCTTACCTGCATGTTTTATGGCCTCATGTCAGCCACACAGCCTTTCTCCCATCACTTTCTTCCTCCATTTTTTTTTCTCCCCCCATCATATTGTAGATTTGCTCTTGCCTAATTAATAGCTGTTCCTTTTTTTCCCCACGAAGCCCTTCGCCTCAGTGGCTAAACACAATGTTTGGCATGAGACATGTTTTTGCGAGAGCCCTGTATGGAAGAGAGAGGCATGGTGGATTAATGAAGCCTTAGATATTAATGAACTTCTACATTTACACCAAGATACTTTTTGCTCCAGAAGAACAGCCGTCGTGTTTGCTTCCTTGCTTCTGAATGTAAATAATTCATGATTTTTCCCTGTAGATGATTTCAGGAAGAAAAAGGCCACCTCTGAATTCTACAAGGTGCGTGCAAGAAAGCTGAATGTCTCAGCACATTAAAGGAATACACCAGTGTGTTTTTTAGCATGTGTCATTACCATAGACAAAAAAAAATCCAACAAAACAAACTGTATTGAAAAATCGGATATTACAATGGACGTCTTGATGGGTTAAATTAACTTGTAGCATGATGCTGTTGAATTCTCAATTCTGATTGGTCAGAAGGTGTTGATTTGATTTCCTAGGACAGCAGCTGATGGTAGTGTAAGTAGAAATCGTCGGTTTATATCAATGTGCTCATTCTGCTACGTTATCGTTTCTATAGAAACAGCTCATTCACAGGGACTCGTATGGTGCATGCTCCATGAAAAATAAACTGATTTAAAAACCTGATTTATATGTATTATAATCATTGATCTGGTGAAGGAGTAGAATTGATTTAACATTTTAAAGAAGGAGTCTCCTGTGTCAGAGGTAAAGCTGTACGCCATACACGTCTCTGTGAATGAGCTGAGATAATCAACACCTCCTGACCAATCAGAATCCAGAATTCAACAGCGCTTTGATATAGTGGTGCAATAAGTAAGACATGATGTATTGTGCAGAGCAGCTGTATGTCTTTAGCCATGCCTGTGTGTGTGTGTGTGTGTGTGTGTGTGTGTGTGTGTAGGTAGCGGCCCGTCGCGTCAGCATAGCCGCCATCCCACGCACCACCGGACCGCCGGCACCCAATGAAAAGGTGAGAAAGCAAGTGTACAATCTTAAACGCTTTCAGACAGAGATTGTCTGAAAGGAGAGCGAAATTGACCAGGTGTATTTTAAATCCACAGGCTATAGATGTCACGGATGCGGAGATGGACAAGCTGGGACATAAGCCACCCAGGTATGTAGCAGAAGGAAAGGCGTTAATGTGGCACTTGGAATACGCTTGCTCTCTAGGGTTATAATGCTTTGAATTTCAGGAAGTGAAAAATTTGCCCTTCAGTCCATGGTTATTTTTAAGAACATCATCTCAGATCCTGTGTGACCAGAGGAACGTCTGGCACTAGTCCAAGATCAGGCCTTTCATAAACCGTGGAAAGGCTGATCCTAGGTCAGACGTGACATGACGTACGTTGTGCAGCATGTTTCATTTTAGCATTTTGAGACCGTGTGTGTGTATGTGTGTGACGCTTCACAGGAACATGCTTGGAAAGATCACACAGCGGGCACCTCTAAAGCGTTTCATTAGTTGCACTGAGACGGGAGGTCCCGCTCTTAGGAATAGGTAAGAGAGGTTTCAGCACGCCGACCGTCTCCGCCGCCTGCTTCTGGCGCCCGTCAAATGCCATTACAAGAAAAACGTCATCTGAAAATTGCCACACTTGGGTTGGCTTTTTGAGATGAAGTCTTTCTTGAAAGTATGTTTTGCATCCTCATCATCATCATCATCAACTAACTGAGCCTCAGGTCCTGTTTTTGACCTGTGTGCAGGTACGAGTGTGGTGCAGATCTTCTCTGTAGCAACCAACATCGAGGGAAAACCAATCAAAATCATTTATATTTAAAAGCAAAGTGTTGTGCCTGTCTTTTTAAAATGAACGTCTGACACATTGTTCTGTGTTTCGCTTCACTTCAGGGGTGCAGCTGTGATTTTCAAGTGTCACTATCTATAATATAATAGGCTTTTGGCTTGTTAGTAAGAAATACAATACTTCAATATGTGGTAAAGACGCATCACACCACTTCAGAGTTTATTAATACTTTATACCACAGTGCTGCTGAATTCTCAGATCAGAAGGTGTGGATTAATTACAGTAGTTCCGGCTGTAACATAAACAGTAGCTTTATCTTAATGCACTTGTTCGAATACATTATTGTTTCTATAGTTTCAGCTCATTCACAGGGACTTAATCAATGATTAGACATTTTACTTTGTTATGGTGAAGATCTTCTGTTAGGAGATGTAACATTTATGGAAGGAGTCTCCAGTGTCAGCGCTTTTAACAGTCAGTGAATTTTCCATCACAGGGGCAGAGGAGTTGATTCTTT
The DNA here is from genome assembly GCA_037577455.1 of Pangasius macronema. NCBI lineage: Eukaryota > Metazoa > Chordata > Actinopteri > Siluriformes > Pangasiidae > Pangasius > Pangasius macronema. The sequence goes on from CM074962.1 coordinate 2,742,437, forward strand.
GAGTTTTTCAGGATATTCGTGAGCCCTTGAAGAACCAAAACTGATTCTATATTTTAACTTATGATACATGCATCTATTCTCTAATCTGAATATGGGCCATTTATTTATTTATTTTTTTATAATAGCTTAAAAATTGCATTCCCAGCAATCAAAATCAGTCAGCTAGCCAGGTTTTAGAGAGACTTCTTTAGGCAGACTGGCTGCTTTACAGGAAGATGGCCTAGGCAAGATTAAATGGAAAATAAAACCATTTCTCTGAAGTGTGCTGAAAAAAAACAAAATTTCAGCTAAAATCAGATTTGAGAATTCATCAGTGCAGTAATTATAATAAATTATAATATACTGTATGTTTATGTTTAATGTATTAGCACCCTCTGCAGGAAGTTACACGCAAAAACACTTGAAGGCCACAGACACCCTCAACAGCCCTGATTTGGAATCTCAGTAATTGTGTTAAAGGAAAAATTCACCCTGAACAACGTATGTATTTATATTTATAACTAAAATGTGATATCCAAAGGCGTCTGAGATTCATTTTATTCTAAATCCCCTACATTACCCACAATGCCATTCAACTACCTGCTATGGTGCAGTGGGATTTAGCTCTCGGTTCAGCTCTACCTAAACAGAGTGATGCAGCGGCACTTTAGTCTTTTAGTCTTTCTAGCGCTCTCACTTCCTCTGCTCGAACAGATCAGCTTCCAAATCTTCATCTTGGCATATTCAGGGACCTTTGCACCATCGTCTCCACTGCTTCTATGCTGAGTTTTTCATTAATACGATGAAGGTTGATGGAAAATGGTGAAGGAGGAAAGAAGCTCTGGCTCTTTATCTTTGTAGTGGCTAACGGCGAACGCTGAACTTTATCACCTTTGAGAATAATGTAAATAATACAGCACTATCAAAGCAATTAACACATCACAGATATTTCAATATAAACATATTTAAAGTGTTGCAGGGTGGATTTTTCCTTTCATAATGATTTTCCAGCCTAATCAGTGGCCTTACACTCCTTTGTGTAAGTTATTTGTGAGCTTTTTGCCTGAAAACTTCATGAAATATTTCTTTTATAGCGTGATGCCAGTCCACTTTTTTTTTTTTTTTTTTTTTTGAGCATTTTCTTGCATTTTTAGCTGCGTTGTAATGCATCATATCTGTGCTGTGTGCACTACAGACTGAGGTTTTGGTCTTTTTTTCCCCTCTAATCACTGATCTTATCTCCTACTATTTTTACACTTCATCTAATCAATCAAGACAAAATGTGAAGTGTAATGGTGTTAATATGCTGAATATCCTATTTCCAGAATTTTCTGCAGATTGCAGATCCTGTCAGTTTAGCGAGGTGTATAAATTAACTTTTACAAATTATTTTAAAATCCTCTCAAATTCTGTCCGGGTAGTTTTAAATATTATTTAAATGTTACTCAAAATACTCTCAGAAATCAGAGATGAAAGGAAAAAAAGTCCTAAAAATCCTCTTGGATCCTGTCAGGTTAGCATAACTTAGCTAGCTGGCTAGTATTAACATTGAAAATTATGTCCAAGCTTTAAAATTCCTCTGAGAAACTCTGTCAGGTTAGCTTAATTTAGCTAGCTGGCTAGTATTAGCCCAGTGATGATGATTATGAATAGGCTTTAAAACTCTGTCCAGTCCAGTTAGCTTAATTAAGATAGCTAGTTAGCATTAGCAATGAAAATTATGAATATGACCTAAAAATCCTTTCACAAATTCTGTCCAATTCTGACACATTCTGTAATTAGCTTCTGTTAGTTAACTGGCTAGCTTTAGTGGTGAAGATGAACATTTTATTTTATAAATTACAATTTATAAGCAGACATTCTCAAACTTTATGCTGTCAGAAACTCTGTGGCCAGAAAACATGAAAATTCAGGTAAGTGTAATTTAGCTAGCTGGTCAGTCTTAGCAATGAAGGTGATCTTCTGAAAGGGTTTTTAAAAATGATTATTAATAATCCTTTTGGAGTTTCTGTCAGTTTAGCATTACTTAGCTAACTGGATGGTATTAGCACAGTGATGACTGTAACAATTCTGAGAAATCCTGTGTAGTTAGCATAATTGAGAAAGCTAGCTAATATTAGCCATGGAGGTTAGTAATACTTATGAAATACAACCCCAAAAAAATCCTCTCAGCAGTTATGTCTGGTTAGCATGTATTAGCCTACAGGTTAGCTTATATTAGTTAGCCAGCTAGCTAAAAGCACAGTGAAAATTAGCATGCTACTTACCAAGGGTTATAGGCTTTACAAAAATATCCTCTCAGAATTCCTGTCCTGTTCGCTCAGTTGAGAAAACTTTTACTTTTATGCATGTGACTTAAAATCCTCTCAGAAATCTAACAGCTAGTTGACTGGCTTTAGCAGTGATAATAAACTTAAAAATCCTCCCTGAGATTTTGTCAGTTTGGCATCTCATCAGTGCTAAAGCTAGTCAACTAGATAAAATGTGCTGAAAGGATTTTTAAGTCCGCTAAGTCACGTAATTGCCAAGAAGGTTGTAAAGTTTGTTAACTAGCCAGCATTAGCAGTGAGGATTATGAACAATTATAAATAGGGCTTAAAAATCCTCTCAGGAATCCTTTCAGGTTAACTCATGTAAGCTAGTTTAGGACAAGTATGTGTGTGTGTGGGTTTTAATTTTTTGGTGTGTGTGTGTGTGTGTGTGTGTGTGTGTGTGTGTGTGTGTAGCTATGTACTGTATAACAGCTTTGCTCTGTCATTCCTACATGCTTTCTTCATGAGTTGTTTATGTTGCTGAGGACACACAGCTGTCAATAACTCCCTTCTCTCGCACTCGCACTCACACTCTCTCTCTCACACACACACACACACACACACACACACACACACACACACTCACTCACTCACACAGTCAAGCACGCAAACAAACAAAACAGGACTTTTTGGAATTTTTGGAATTTATACCTGTAATTAAATTTTAGTTGGAGATGTACTGTACTTTTCTTGAATCTACAACTGGAAAATGCTTAGTAATTGACGAATCTTTAGTTTTCCCAAAAACATTCCATCTTGTATATATTTAGACAAGTCGTAAGTCATGCGTTATTGGCTAAATGATGATCCATAACAGTAGGTTATGTCGATTTATCAGGGGAGAAGACACACTCTTGGAGCACACTCTCTTACAGTATAGTGTAGGCTGAATGGAGCAGATGCATGCGAGCTGCATGGGACGCCACTGTGATGTAAATTGTGAACGTCATGCTGTTTGTGCTCTCTGGGCTTTTGCTGTGTACCTGTAACGGCACAAAAACTCAATCATCTCAGATATTCCTTTATAACTAATTGCGGTGTGCATGACATTGTATTCACGTTTTTTCTTTTATTTCTAAAACAGCAATCCAATTCCCACACCGACCAACAGCCCGAGTCCTACGACTGAACCGGCGTCGCCGCTTGTGGTGAAAGCACAGCCTCCGGAGCTACCTGAAGCTCCTAAGGGTTTCTGCACCTGGGCGGCTTTGATGGTGGTTCTGGCCGCCTTCGTAGCGGTGTTGGGCAAGATGCTGATACAACCGGCTGCGGACGCAGCGCCTGTGGGCACCGGTGACTCCTGGATGGCCATCCAGCAGATTCTATGGCCCTACACGGGGCTCCGGCACAATGGCCAACCCCCTGTTTAGCAGTGAGACGCCCCCTAGTGGCCAGGAGGCTAGTAGCGGCAATCGGAGAGATCATGAAGCACTTTTTATAAACAGCAAAACGACTGCATGGAGGAATAGTACGACCAAGTACACTTTTAAATTTTTTTTTCCCTGTCATAACAGGTAGGAACTTGTTTGAACACCATCGTCAAACGGTCAGCAGTTATATAATGAGAACGTTTCATCCGATCGGGGAAAAGAATTTTACATCTGGCTTCCTGTGCTGAATCTCAGGACACAGATCGAAGCGGCTACCTTTTTAACGTTTTTACGTTCCGATGATCTTGATGTTTTTACTGACAGTTGAAGGAGTCATGAACTGCCGTTTTTAAAAAAAAAGTTGTTTGAAATTATAACTTATTATTTTAACGTTTATTGCTTTTTGAGTGTGGGGTGTAAATAATATCCGAGCAGTTGAGTTTTTATTCATCTTCAGTTTCAAATACAAAATGTGGTGGTTTTATTTTTTTATTTAATTTTTTTTTCCTTCAATTAATATTATTCAATTTTGGTGTGCACTATTATGGATTCATACACTTTTGTATGTTCCAAAGATACGGGGAGGAACAACGAGCTTTGACACAATAAAGTTACTAATCCAATTGCGATCACCACGTGCTGCAGGTATCAGAGATGCAGTGGATTTTACTGCGCTTTTTTTTGTTTTGGGGCTAAAATCAACAAGTAAATTCGAATCTTTCTGAAGGTTTCTCATGTGGATTTGGGTTTAAACCTTGCTGGCGAGCGATTGATTAGGTGATTATCTTGAATTAAATTATCCCAATTCCGAACGTTTATTAGTTCACCATCGTTTTGAACATCCCGCCTGTGCATTACATTGAATTTTGTGTAAATCTGCTGCCATTTGTGGACTTCAAAAAGTTTAGCAAGGTGCTTGTCAGAGTTTGTATACGCATCTTGTTTAGTTCGTACATTTTAAGTATTCAGATTGTATTTACATTCGTGTTTATCTTACTTTAAGTGTAAAAGTTTGCACACCCTTAAGACCAGTGAAAGACAAATTAAGTTTATGCTAGTGTTTGGTTTCACAGATTATAACAAGTAGTAATAATAGTGTAAAAAATTAAAGCGTTTCCAACAAGTTTCCATTTTCTTTTCTGATTGTAATATAAATACCTTCTTAACTGCCTCTGTGTTTTCTTTTGATTTTTTTCCCCCTACTTATTACTTTTGGTTACTATTTTCAAACTAGGTTGCTTATGTAGTGGATTGGGTTTTTCTTTTTGCAGGATATGCCCACATTTCACTTTGTTGAAATTAAATTTTTCTTTTCTTTTCTTTTTTTTGAGGAAACCAGAACCACTGAAATGATGGGGAATGTAAATTTATGCACTCAGTTTGGAAACTGTAGTGACTTGCAATTTTAGCAAAATAGACTTTGTACTAAGGAAGGAAATGTTCTGTCGGCCAAACAGTGACACTTCTTGATGCGAGGAAACTTAAGATTAAACATCGTACTAATGGACTGGTCCTTACCGATTAAAAAAAAAAAAAATTTATATATAATCTTAAATTTCCATTCAATAGCATTTTATCTTAAAGACGTGTGCCAAAATGACTGACGTTCCTAAGCAACATTTTAAAGTAATGCAAATGAATTAATTCATGAAAAGTGTATTATTTTTCATCTTAGTCCTCAGGAGCGCTGTAGCTGTGTCCTGTTTCCCTATAAAGGTGTAAACGTGCATGTGTAATCTGTTTGTCAGGCATTAACATGGGCAAAAACAAACAGTTTAGATGGTTGTTGAGCTTCACAAATCAGGTAACGGGTACAAAATATACACATAAGCAATTAAAGATACCATTAAGCACGATTATGCTAAAAAGGTTCACATGTCTGAAACAGTTGTTAATGTGCCAGGAATTGGACCTATTAGAGTTAGATCGTTTAATATTTACTCTGAGGAGTATCGATTTCAAAAAAAAAAAAAAAAATAGATGTGTGTTTGTGTTCAGTTTGGTGAAATATAAGTATGTGTTTGTGAGAGTTCAGGAGAAGGTGAGCAAGCGGGTGGCGCACAGCAGTCTCTGCACCGTATCAACAAAAAGGTAGTGGGTGTGGTCTAATTTGTCCCGTCCCTCCGGACTGACCACGTCTCTGAGCATGTGCAGAAAAGTGGAGTGGAACTCGGTTTCCTCGGCCAGCTCCGGTGAGAAGCCGTCACTCTCTTCGGTCATCTTCAGACGCTGACTCCTCTGAGCACCGAGCAAGTACAGAGACCACGCCTCCTCTGGCACAGGCCCCGCCTCCAGGTGCTCGCGTGCCTATGAGGGGTGTTAGCACAGGCATCCCAGTCTGTCGAGTCCTCACAAATTACTTTGAACTGATTATAAATAAATAAATAAATATGCAAGCAAGCAAGCAGTTTTTTTTTCTTGGGATTAGTGGACACATTTTTAAGTCAGCTTTAAAGTGATGGTGTGTGTATGTTAGAGATGGAGCTATGGGGGGGGGGGGGGGTGTCGTAGAATGGCAGTCGTAGATTTTAATCTAATATTAGCTAGCGTTAGCATAGAGCTGTGTGTTCATGTTGAACATTAGCACATTTTTGCCTAATCTTACCGAGTAATTTATCAGTTGATTCATTTTTATTTTAAGATATTATTCTATTGGAAGCATGGAAGCATTTATGTACTCATTCACCTCACTTCTGGGTTTGGTCACGGAAATCGGGGCTGTCAGAAACCTCCCAAAATTCCAACTCATAATTTCGATGTGATGATGTGTTTTCTCGAATGTTAGCTAGCTGGTATAATGATAATAACACCCAGGAGTCAATGTTCCCAACGACCAATCCCTGATCACCATTTTTCCCAATGACCAATCCTTGATCACTGTTTTTCCCAGCGACCAATCACTGATCACCGTTTTCCCCAATGACCAATCACTGATCACCGGTTTCCCCAATGACCAATCACTGATCACCGTTTTCCCCAATGACCAATCACTGATCACCGTTTTCCCCAATGACCAATCACTGATCACCGTTTTTACCAATGACCAATTCCTGATCATTTTTCCCTTTGACCAGATCTCCATTATCCCAAGCACGCAGTTCTTTGTTCTTCATTTTAAACTCTCTTCTTGGAGATATTTACAATTAATAAAAGTGAACTCTGTGCTAATTAAGTGGCTTCTGAAAATCTTCATGTAACATGTTTCGATATGCAAATGACCATGCCAATCGATTAATATGCAAATTAGTCTATGATGTCATATGGCAACTTCTAGCGACCCTGTCATACCAGGCGTATGAGTGTGTGTGTGTACCTGAAGGACGAGATGCTCCTGTCCGCACTGAGCGTTCCAGTGACTCCGAGAGAAAGCAAAAGCTGAGGACACCAAGGCCATCTGCTCGTACGCCGCGTGCTCTATCAGCGGGTCCTAAAGAACCGAAACCCTCTCAGCACTGTCTCAGTAATTCATCATGGCTGGACTTTCAGGTCATGAAAATATTTCATCACTCATTCTAGTGCAGTCATGAATACAAACACATTAGCGCGATTACCTTAGCACTGACTGTAACGTACTTATCCGAGTACTCGTTAACGAATACGTTAACTCCGGCGCGTCTCATGGCTGTCTGCAGAGCAGCGAGACTCATCCATTTACCCACGACGTGGTTCAGTCCAGGAGCCTGGGCCGTCTGAAGCATGCACTGATTCCCCTGAGACAAAGAAAGATTTAAAACCTCATATCCCCCCGTCTCAGTACACACACAAGCTGAACACAAATGTTAATTTTCCCCAGAAGCAACTGTATACTGTATACTCCAGAAGTATTGGCACCTGTTATAAGAATGAGCATTTAAAACGAATAGCATGCATTATATAATAATTTAAAATTAAACATGGATCAGACTGTATACTCATTTTAATATTTTTTTCAAAATACATTTTTAAAAGTAGTGCAATTTTGTCTATTTTTGTCTATTTTGTGTTGAAAGCTGCTTGATTTTTCTGGAGTTTCTGGAGAATGAGATCCATAAGTTTTAGAATATTTTTTTTCCATAAGGATGACGATTTTATTCGTAATTTTGTACATGTTTCTCATTTAAATAAAAACTATTTTTTTGTTTAAATTCTGATGAAAATCTTTTTATTAAATTACTATTTTTATTTTTTATTGGTGATATTATTATTATTATTATTATTATTATTATTATATTTTTAAATGTTTATCGCATAATTTTATTATTGTATTTTCAGTAATTTTCCAGAAGTTTGAGGGGAAATCACGAGTTTATTTTATAAATCTATCTATTATCTTGACAGGTGCCAATAATTTTAGAAGGGACTCTACCATTAGTTCCACGTTGGTTATATGTGCCAGAAGTCGGCTGCATTAATTCCAGGTCTTTATACGACTATAGAGCGAGTGTGCTGCTGTGGCCATGAAGCCCGTCCCTGCACTCTGTGTGCTACTTGCCTGGACGCTGATGCTGACTTCAGTGAGCGCTGCAGTGATGGTGAGCGTGACCGAGTCCTGACCCTGAGGTCGAAGCTCCCAACACTGAAACGGCATGTTGACGTGCGTCTCCTGTAGCAGAGTGAAGGTATAGAAAGCGTCCATCTTAAAGGAGATGCTGCGCGCCTCGCTGTTGTATGACGTCTCGGCGATGCAGTCCGTTCGCCAGTGCTGACCTACGACCAAATTACACGACGCAGAAGAGTGGCATGAATTTATGAAAAGTACATATGAAGTGCGTGAAGTGAAGTTTAGTTCAAGGTGTTGAAATCTGAATCCACAAGGAATAAAAATCAGGAATGAAGGAAAGTCTTTCCTAGCCATATGGGGAGAAATCTTTAAAAATAGTTACGGTCATCCTAATTAAAAAAATAATAATTCAAATAAAAACAATGTAATTTTTAAAGTCTAAAATTCATATAAACTTCACAGCCACAATTATCATTTTTCACCAAATGAAACTGTGAAAATTATTATTCTATTTAAATGATCTTATTTAGTTTAAATTAGGTATATGTCATTTATTTTGTGAACCCCCGAACGTCAATATCCTTTTATTAGTTGACAGTTAACTGAGTATCTTCCTACAACTTACACAAGGACTTGTATGATTTATCATTCAAGTCCATGTGTAAGTTGTTGCAATAGACATGATATTGTATCAGAACCTGTGATTTGCAGCTGCACTACTGTCAGAGCTGCTGTTAAAGGAAATTAATCCACAGCTCCTGACCAATCAGAATTGAGAATTCAGTAGTGACGTGGTTTAATTGATTATAGTCTCAGATTACCGACTGGGTCCCATCGTGCCACCTGTGGATCCTGCATGAAGATCGCAGACTCGGGCAGGACCACAGTGACCCCTACAGGTGGGTAAGAGAGTGTACTGCTGTCCTCCAGCTTCCCCGACACAGAGCTGTGAGGCTGTTCTGAGGGATACGGGAAGTCCTGGAGACCTGTATCCAATATCTGTGACAACACACACACACACGCACACACACATTTATTCTCCAGATGTCTTAAATCCTGTGTTTGAGGGTGTTATTTTGAGGATCTTCACCTCTGTCATCTCCCAGCGGTTGATGGTGAGAGACTGGGGTGGTAGACGGAACACGTCAAAGTAGTAGACTCCGCCCAGGGGCGTGTACCGATGCAGATCCACGATGTGCAGCTCGGTGCTGTCGGTCGCTGGCTCCACTACAGTGGGTTCACCCAGTCGGAGCAGACCCCTCTCAATTCCCAAAATATATACTCGGTTTCGATGTTCCTTCTAATGAAGGTAGTTTTTTAAATAAATAATACAGAGAAAAGCACTTTAGGTTGTTTTCACATTTGTGTTTTATCTTCCGGACGCTATCTGCTCTCAGCTCTGTTACTTTCTGGGTTAGATTTCGTGATGGCAGGGAACGGGCTGTTACAGACAGTGAAAGAGACGGAATGCCTAATTGATACGCTCATTGGCCACCTGTACACCTGCTCATTCATGCAATTATCCAATCAGCCAATCATGTTGCAGCAGCAGTGTAATGCGTGAAACCATGCAGCTCAGGTCGAGAACTTTTGCTCGCTTTGAATATCAGAATGAAGAAACGATGTGCCATGGTTGTTGGTACCAGTTTGAGTATTTCAGAAACTGCTGATCTCCTGGGATTTTCACGTGCAACAATCTCTAGAGTTTACACAGAATGGTGTGAAAAACGAAAAAGCATCCAGTTCTGCAGGCAGAAATGCCTTGTTGATGAGGGATCAGAAGCGAATGGTCAGACTGGTTCAAGCTGAAAGGAAGGTTATGGTAACGCAAATAACCACTCTGTACAACCATGGTGAGCAGAAAAGCATCCCAGAAAACAGAACATGTCGGACTTTGAGGTGGACGGGCTACAACAGAAGAAGACCTCCCGCGTCGGATTCCACCTTTGTCAGCCAAGAACAGGAATCTGAAGAATTGAGGCTGTTCTGAAAGAAAACCCGAGCCCTAAACGAGCTCAGTCCTGGGGACAGACTCGCCAAGTCTATCGCCATTTAAAGATTATAAAATGAACGCTTAGATGAGAAAAGGAAACGCTTGTTCTTGTCCAGACACGTCCTGCCAGTGTCAAGGTTTTGCGAAAGCATTTTGAATATTTCCGCGATTCCAACCTTCTGCTTCTCCAGAGGAGGTCACTCCTTCCACGTTGCTCTCTGAATGATCCTCTGCCTCCTCCTGTAGGCTTAGTGAAGAACTTTTCCTCCCCTCTTTAGCTGAGTGCACACTGACCTTACTCTGAAACACACACACATACACACACACACACACACACACACACACACACACACACCAACACCATATCAATATCAGCACATCTTCCCGTTGAAGACGTATGTCCTCAGCTCAGCACACTCTCCTCACCTTCCTGCCTTCAGATGATTTAAGTGACTGGAGATCGTCCTTTTCTTGCTGTGCACTTTCTCTCCCCTCATCTTCTCCTATCATCTCTCCATCCTCCAACGCTTTAGGGGTCTCACTGAGAGGCTCAGCATCTGCTTCGGCTTCTTCTTCTGTAGCAGGACTTTTATTCTGAGCTTGTGTCCGGATGCTCAGGTGGCTCAGGTGATCGTAGCGGGTATGAACGATCCGCACGCAAATGTCACTCATAGCCAGCGGTTTAGGAAGCTCGAAGCTCAGCCCCGCCTCCTGGAAATGGTAGCCTTTAAATCTACATGGAAAACACATACGAGTCGAGTGTCAACACTTGGAATATACACTCACTTTTTTAAGCATCTTCAGTCATCTCTGAAAGTGACGAGGTTGGACAGGATTAGGAACGAGTACATCAGAGGGACAGCTCATGTTGGACGTTTGGGGGACAAAGTT
>CM074962.1:2776035-2795974 GCA_037577455.1 Pangasius macronema
CACTTGGATGGATTAAATGCAGAGCACAAATTCCGAGTATGGGTCACCACACTTGGCCACAAAGTCACTTCACTTCAGGTTCTAGGTATTAAGAAGGATCCTTTTTTTTCTAAGAGTGTATGTATTAATTGGGTAAGCATGTGGTACAAACTACAAATTATTGCTAATTATTTTCTTCTTAACACTTAGAACCTCTCACCAGAGGTTTAAATCTTAAACTTCAAAACTTCAGCTTGGTACTAGATGCACTCTATGGTTCTTCTACCCTTAGAGGGAACCCTTAAAATACTTTGTAGAACCCTGAAACAGTGTTTCCTTATCTCTAAGGAGATAAGTAGAACTCAAGTAGAACCCTTTCAGACCCTACAATCTCAAGTAGAACCCTTGAACCCATGGATCTTTGAAGAACCCTTGAAGGACGTACCAAGTCCCAAGACCAAGAGATATTAAGAAGAAAGTAATTAGCAACAACTTGGAGTTTCTACCACATACCACAATGGTTCTTCAAGGGTTCTATATGGGATCATTGAATAATTAAGGGCTCTAAGGTTCAAAAATGGGTTTGATTTGGAATTACTTGTTGCTTTCTGATAGGAAAACACTCTTTTATGGGGTTATAAGCATTATCCAGTGAGTCCTTCCAGAACCTTTAAAGAGAGTATCAAGTACTAAGATAGTTTAGCTCTTTAAACAACTTACAGGTTCTAGGTATTAAGCAGAAGAAAATCAGAAATAACGAGTAGCTTAGCCAGCTAAGAAGGGTTCATTTGATAATTAAGGATTCTTAGCTTTCAAAAAAGCTGACTGGATCCCTTAAGGGTTCTTCCAGATGGACAACCAAAGAACTCTTTAGTGCTCTAAATTAAAGAGTCTATAGACTGAAACTGGTAATGACTAAATTTACACAAAATAGGACAAAAACAAGGTTATATTAGCATTAGCTAGAGACTGAGAGTGCTAGATCAAACCTCCTGGGTGTTCGTTTCTTTGCCAAGACAATAACAATGAAGAAAGCTCAGAAAGTCCATTTCAAATTTCAGGACTGAAATGTTTCCTGCTAAAGGAAAGGGATTCCTAATACATAATACATTCATGAGATTTCCTTCACTGAACTTATTGTGCACAGCTATGGATGCATTCCCATTTTTCCAGAAACGGATTAACATGTGTGGAAATTTCCATCTTTGCTGTAAAGGGGATTATAAAATCTTTATCTGGGAGGTAAAAAAGCAAAAAGAAATGGCAGTGAAAAGCAGAATGCATAATCATCACTGAGCTAAGCTAACTGTTGAGATGAGAGTCCACATAAAAAGTAAGCAGTGACGTGTAGCACTCCTTTTTTTTTTTGAGGCTTGCGTGCTAGTCGTTGGAAGCAGCTGTAGCAGCAGCAGCAAATCAACAAAATACACACACACACACACACACACACACACACACACACACACACACACACACACACACACACACACACACACACAGAGTCGGCTCTGGTCCCAGAGCAGCAAAGGATTACGAGGGATTACAGGATGATTAGGATGTTCTCCCTCACTGGACTCACGCAGAATACGCACGTAAAGGCCTCCTGGGTGCATTTCGGTGCCATGATGAAAGGTGTTGATTTTCCAATGACGAACGAAATGAAGAGTGAACACACATGTCATCACACATGACTAAGCTTAAGCCTGATAGCTGACCCTGAATAGTCTTCATAAACCATTCGCTGAAGTACTAGTGCCACTGAAATCACAATTGGTGTTTCAGAGCTTTTGTACCTGTTCCTCAGTGTTATGGACACCAATACAATACTATGATGATTTACATCTATGCGTAACTTTGTGATCGCCCAATTAAATGCTCTCTGGAATATATATGTCCCGCCCCCGGACATGACTTGCTCACTCTTGCCTGTTGCAGAAGGAAATATGTCAGCCTACGGAATCAACTCCCAGCTAATCAGCCATATCATGGTGACTTTACAGACTGGACATTCACGTATCAGTGGTATTCTTGGAAGCTTCACGTCTTCTCTGCTGTGTCGAGCGGCACGTTAAGAGTGTCTCGATAAGTTCTGAACTGCATAACGAATGCTCAGCCAGCAGAAAGTGCAAATAATTTGGTTTGGCTGTAGGTGTTTGTCATGTCAGTGATGAGGTTGTTTCCAGGGCCTGAGCTGCTTTTGTGGTCCCCAATGCACCGTAAACACTCTGACACTATTCAATCAGTGTGCTCATGACTGCTCCTGGAGTCTAGAATGTTTTTTTTTTTTAATAACCACAGTGAGGCAGTAAAAGTCAGCTCCCAAAAGTGCCACTCTGGAAGACGTTGCTCTTTACCGAGCTCCCTGGAACTGTGGGAGTCATGCACAGTCAGCTGAACGTTCAGGCTACTGCAAGTTGGCCACCAGCCGTTTTAGGAGCATGAAATGGCTCGATCAGGAAAGTGATTGTATGAAATGCTTTGGCGATGGAGCGAATTTCACAAATCGTACAAAAAAAGAAAAAAAAAAACGTCTGCCGAGTTCAACCGAAGCCAAATCCCGTTGTAGGTCGGCTGCACGCGAGCACCACAAATTTGGAAGACTGAAAGCCTGCACATATCTTCTCAAGCTGCCCAGTGTTCTTGGAGTGGAACACAAACCGCCTCAGTAACAGATGCCCTTGATTGACTGCTACACTGGTTACAATGAATCAGCAAGCCCGATGCCATACAACACATCTGGAACTCCAGTGTGGATCCCAGCGGTGGTGCTCCAGCTGTCTTATGTAGAAAGGCTTCATCTACAGCACTGTTTCATCTACAGCACTGATACATTTTGGTGTTTTTCATGGTCCCAAATCACCCGATTCAACTCATTAGCAATACTACACTGGATGGGAATATGTAGGGCGATGGTACTCCTGGACCAGGATTGAGAAACAGCAATGCTGCTCTACAGCATCCATGATATCAATGGTCAAATATTAAAAATCTCTCAAGATACAAACAACAAGAAAGCCAGTCTTGCTCTGCTGGATGCTAAACCCAAGCTAAACAGAAAAACGGATCAGGTAGCCACCCTAATGAAGCATTTACACTCCTAACTACACCAGATAGACACTCTAATAAACAAGCCACTCTAATTAATGCATCGACATTAATGCAAATGTTAAATAAACATCTCCTCACAGAAAACTTCAGCATATCAACAATTACAAAAAATGTGGAAGTCCCCATGAATGAGTTATTATACGAACAATAACGTACTAGAACGAGGACAGTTACATAAACGAGTCATCTGCAGCTGAACTATTGTAAGAGCTGCTTCTGACCAATCAGAGTCAAGAATTACTGTAGTATAAAGCTGTTTAAAGCTAGTCTGTTGTCCGAGTGAGTATACTCTTAAGGGTGCTTTGGTTGTCCTTCTTGGGGAACATTTATGAAGCTAAGAACCCTTAATTATCCAATGAACCCTTAAAGAACGCTTGAAGAGTGCACCAAGTACCAAGACAGTTAGCTAAATATTAAACGCCTGAGGTATTAACATTAACTCTTCTGGTGTATGCATTAACTGGGTGTTAAGTGTGTGGTACAAAATAGAAATCATTGCTAATTATTTTTCTTCTTAACTTTTAGAACCTCTCATCAGACAGTTTAAACCTTACACTTTGACAGCTAAACCATCTTGGTACTAGATGCACTCTTTGGTTCTTCTACCCTTAAGGGGAAACCCTAAAACTACTACGTAGGACCCCAAAACAGAGTGTTCCCTTAGCTCTATCTCCAAGCAGAACCCTTTTAGGAGACTAAGATGCCTTGAAACCTTTGAAGAAGCCTTGAAGAATTTGGAGTTTTTTCCAAATACCCTGTTAATACCTACATTCTTAGGTTCTTCAAGGGTTCTTCAAGGGTTTATTGCATAATTAAGGGTTCTTAGCATCCAGAAAAGGGTTCTACTTGGAACCATATCTGAACACTTTAAAACGTCCGCCAAAGGAACAACCGAAGAACCCTTAATTATAGGGTCTGAAATTGGCCATGAATAAATTAAGAGAAAATAGAACAATGAAGTTGTTAGCATTAGCTAGAAGAACCTCAAAGTATCCAGTGGACCGTTATAACCCTTGAAGAACCCTCTCTTTCTCAGAGTGTAGGCTCGAACTCATCAGAAAGTAATCTGCAGAACAACT
The DNA here is from genome assembly GCA_037577455.1 of Pangasius macronema. Lineage (NCBI taxonomy): Eukaryota > Metazoa > Chordata > Actinopteri > Siluriformes > Pangasiidae > Pangasius > Pangasius macronema. Next base: position 2,780,202 of record CM074962.1, read on the forward strand.
GATTCCATTTGCTATGTTTCGCATCTATAGCTGAGTTTACTTGACTGCCTCTCAGCCTTATTCAATCAAGCAGCATGCAATCCATACAAGGATTCTCCGAAAAAGAAATTTAAATCTTGGGTCAATAAAAAAAAAAAAAAAAAGAAACAAGTGAAAGGAACACACACACAAAAGAAGGCTAATGTGGCCCACATGTCGGCAGCTGAAAACAAGAAAAACATCAAAACAGCTCCATCCAACCATATTGTGTGTCATTACTTCAATTGACTATGATTATAAGCATAAAAGGTTGTTTACTCGTTTTTGTTTATGATGCTTCGGCAATGGCAGGGAAAAACAGCGGATGTTAATTTGAGAGGCCTTTCTTTCTTTTTTTTTTCTTTTCTTTTTTTTTTTTTTTTTTAAATGTTTGGAAAATCATCCATAAAGCAAATCTGCTGTCTTCTGACAACCTGTGCGAATGCGTAATCACAAGCTTGGGCTTAAAGCCTCCTTCTTTCGCACGCAAACAGCATCTTCAGCAAGGACAGAAACAAACTTTTATCTATAATCCTCAAGCATACATCAGTGTGAAAACACGTCTGCCGCGTTGGAACGGACGGGACATGAAGGCGAATTGAGGTTGTATGATTTTATGATCCCAGTTGAAGAAACCGAGGAGGTACTGCAAGTAAACACGTGCGCAAACTCATGGAAAAGAGTATGACTACAAACAGCAAAGGGGGCGGAGCCAGGGCAGAGGACCAGTGAGAAGAGGACAAGCTAGGACCACTGAGGGCAAAAGTTTGCATCCCCCATGGTTTTTGAAAGTAATCAGAAGATAAACGTCTTGCAATTTAAAGACAGGCTTACAATTTCTCTACAAATAAGTAAGGAATAAAGAGGCCAGTGTCAGGCTTTTACAGGAAACTAATCAACAACAGGGTGGTGTGATGATCCTCTTATACCACAGCAATTTGCTGGTGATTTATAATTTTTATTCGTTAAAGAAGGATATCATATATTTTATCCATTCATAGTTACATTTATTTTTAGTTATTTTGGTTCCCGTTGTCGCTTACATTACGGCAGATGTAAAACGTTGTTCCTTCACATTCTCCTGAATTTAATAAGACAAAAAAAAAAAAATGCCGCTTGGTACTCCTCGTGCCTGAAGACTTTGCCATGGTGGAAAACGTACAAGAAGTTACGGCTTTTCCTCAGAGCGTTACAAAGCGCTTAAACCGGAAACTCATTCCATAAATGTTAAATAAACATCTCCTGTCAGAGAACTCCGTCGTAACATCGAGCTCATTACTATAAACCCATGATTCGCAGCTGCACTACTGAGAGAGCTGCTGTTATAGAGGATTAATCAGTGCAACACAGAAAGCTATTTAAATCTTATTCTGAAATACAAACTTTTGCACTTGACTTAAAGTTGTTAATGATTCGGTTACCCAAAAGCAGCGCCGTAGCATAGCATAAAAAGCTTTAACATATAAATACACGCTGGACATGCTCGTTATGTAACATATCAGAATTCACGAAACGTTCCTCTTCAGTCATTCACTGATTTGCTGATTCATCTGGAACGTAGCGTCGTACACCCAAGGGCTCGGAGGTCTGCAGGGATGCACGTGTTTCCTTAATGAGAGCCCCTTTCTTCCCAAAGCACCGTTGTCAGTGCGCAGCAACTCCAGAGCAGAAGTTAATGCACTCTGTCAGCACTGGCAACCCGGCAAGCCAGGAGCTATTAACTCTGAAAGGGAAAGGCATTTCCTTCTTGTAAATGCCATATTAAATTATTATTATTTTATTTGGTAACAGGGAAAAGCCTATCAGAGCTGTATTGCTCTACGTGAGCAGAGAATTGTTAGTGGAGACCAGGAGACTTTATAAAGGCCACCGGAAGGGGGAGATTGGGATTCAATATGCGTATATATGTGTGTGTGTGTGTGTTGGAAAGGGACGACTGGAGAGGAAATAACTACTGCGTCACTCAGATGCCTTAAGGGGCCTCGTACGTTACAGTAATTAAAAGATTTGCTTAATATGTCTACTGTTTCTAGGTAGTCTGCACCATTCTATCTGATGTCCATCTCAAAATTCACAACATGTTAAAGTGGTCAAAAACATGATCCAAAACATATGAGCTCATCAGTCGAGCATGGTGGAGGTAGTGTCATGGCTTGGGCTTGCAAGGCTTCTTTTGGAATGGACTCGCTAATCTTTATTGATGGTAGCAGCAGAATAAATTGAGGAGCCTGCAGAAACATTCTGTCTGCCGTTTTACAGAGAAATGCATCCAATCTAATTGGGAGAAACTTCATCATGCAGCAAGACAGTGACCCAAAACACACTGCCAGCACAAAAACACAAAAAATTACTTCATCGGTGGAAAAAGTGGAAGGTTTTATACTGGCCAAGTCAATCATCAGACCTCAACCCAAGCGAGCATGCATCTCACCTCCTGAAGAGCAAATGCTTTTGCTCATCTAAAAATTAGGCGGTCTGCCACAAAAGGTGCCATGTTCTAAGTTGTTTATCACATCTAGAAGTAAATATTAGGAAATGAAAACTGATATTCTGATTTCTCTTCTCATATTCTTCTTTCGATCTCAAATCCAAATGTCTTCAGTGTATAGCGAAAACAAATGAACTGGCCTTGCCGTTCCAATACTTTCGGAGAGGACCGTACATCTCCGAAAGTAGCTCTGAGTGTCTATTTTTCAAAGCACTGTATAATTAAAATTGAATTGAATTTAGGAGATGCCAGATCTCTGAATGAAATACTGTATTGCAAACAGAAAAAAAGTGAAACCAAAGACTCGATAACTCCGCAAGTTGATTCTGCTTCTCGATGGACAAACGTGGCCTCTATAATGAAGACTTGAATAAAAAAAAAAAATTTTGGTCAAAATTTGCATATGTCTTTGGGAGACTGCGAGTTTGAAACCCTTCAAATAAGTCTCAGACGACATGTTGGTAGTTTGTCGTTCAAAGTGAAGAATTAGATACAGGATGCAAATATAAAAAAAAGGAGAAAAAATTGGGGTCAACATAGAAGAAGAACTTAAAATGTGTTTGTCTATTAATACGATCTGTTAAAAAATATATCCCATAGATATCCCATCCAGAATAGGATGGGTTCCTCTCAAGGTTCTTCAGCTCAGGGAGTTTTGGGCTTGCCCATTAGGCATCTAACTCCATGTTTTGAATTAGTTCAAGAAATAAAAATATATTAAAAAAATGTAAAAAAATTTTTAGGGGGGTAGTTTGTAAATTGTTGCCATATGGCAACAATGTGTAGTAAATGTGTGATAAGGGTTAAATGTGTGATAAACTCCACAGGACAAATGAGTCGTGTTCATCGATTCTTTGCTGATATCTCGCCATGCTTCCACTCGCCTCAATCAACGCAGTTCCTCTCTGTTAACGATTCTGTAGACCAGTCCAAATGTCTCAGTGTTCCATCGGGCTCGTAGGACACGTCACACTCAGAGTTGACGCTATGAACCATGTTATCATCCAGGAATGGGAAAGTTTCGGGGTTGCGTTCGGGTTTAAAACACCAAAGGCAGCCCTGGAACCTGGACAACAAACTGACCATCTGTTAAGTCACATGGTGTTCGATTCAGGGTCATTCTGTACTCATTTGTTTTTTTTTTCTCGTCTGCATCACAGGCAAGCCAACAGGCTACGGCCCCAACTCACGGCGCTTGCACAACCGTGGCATCGTAGACGAATGCTGCTTCCAGAGCTGTGAGCTGAAGCGACTCGAGATGTACTGCGCACCAGTCAAATCTGGTAAAGCGCCACGATCGGTACGAGAGCAACGGCACACAGACACGCCCAAAACACCAAAGGTGAGCTTCGGGTCTACTGCTTCCAGCAGTCCAACGTGTAAAAAGGAAGATTTTATCCAAAATAGCCAATTTTCTGCTCTTTTTTATTGCTATAACACCTAGTTACAAATTATATATATATTTTTTTAAACATGTCACTCTAATAATAAGTGCTGGCTTATGTTTATTAACCACGCAGTGACTGGTAAAGCTTATATGAATAATTTCTATATTATATATTTAGCATATTTATATATACTCTCAGGATCAGTAAAGGTCCTAGCTAGCTAGCTATAATTTACAGATCATGAAATGACAGATGTTTTGTAATTTTTTTTTTTTGCTTTTCACAGAAACCTATATCTGGTCACAGCCATACATCCTGTAAGGTACATATTATTATTATTATTATTATTATTATTATTATTATTATTATTATGTAGGAAAAGTTTAAAGATTATTGCAAGGACGCTGAGCTTATCTATCTCTACTTAAAGGACAAATCAATGAATTTTTCAAAATTTATTTATCAGCATAATGCGCTCGACAAATGTCGACAAGTTAGCACGTGAAATCGGCATTCAGTAGCTTCGTTAGAAAATCTAGCTCTCTTTTTGTCCAGCTGTCGCAGTGATATAGCTTTTGGAAATAGTTGACCTTCTTGACCTTTTTTGACACTTGATACTTTTCCATATTTGCCAAATGAGAAGTCAAAAGTTTCTTGGGTTTTCTTACAACATTTAAGTGTAATGTTTACGTTCCTACAGTGTTGCTGCCACATTTTAGTTTAGAAAATGTTAAAAATCTAAGATTTTCCTAAAGCCACCAGCATGGAAACAAGGTGATACAACACAGAAGTCGTTCATTTTAAGTGAGAGCTGGCGATCTATAGCATCAGGAGGCGGAGCCACCCCTAGCGAGTGGTACGAGGTTAACGTTAGCCATGTTAGCCATGTTAGCCATGTGACGGATACCAATAGTAGTGAGACACAGTGGTACCATTTTTTTCCCTTCTATGAAGCATTATGCATTTTTTTTGTTCCACGTATCGGTTCGTACGCACAGCTCTACGGTCAGTGTGATTCGCAGCGTTGGCCCGTTGGCTACGCCAGAGCTGAATTTAAGCCATTGTGCTTGTGTTCATCCACTTCAGCACTTTTAATTTTAAATTAATTGTGACGGATGCAATTTAAGTGCAAACACTTCCAGCCAGATTTGTTTTTGTGCTTTGCGAACTGCATTTGATTTGTGGTCCAGTGTATAGGAGTGGTATGGTGGTGCATGTAATGGTAATGGTTCCTGATTTGATCCTGAGCTCAGGTTACCTCCGTGGGTTTCCTCTGGAAAACCTCTCCAGTTTACTCCCACCTCCCGAAAATTCCACTGGGTTTCCGAGTGTAAATTGCCCCTAGGTGTGAATGCGTGTGTGTGTGTGTGTGTGTGTGTGTGTGTGTGTGTGTGTTGTGCCCTGTAATGGACTGGTGTCCCATCCAGGATGTATTTCTACCTTGTTCCCAGGATGTCAGTAAAACCATGGCAACCAGCACTGAACTAACGACAGAAACTCCAAATCGTGACTGGTGTTAAGCCATTTCAGCAATGGAAGAAATAAATAAATAAATAAATAAATAAATAAATTGCACAGGGTTAAAAGGTTTAAATTACCCCAGACCCCTGACTCCTTAATTTATCTAAAGAATTCTCTTTTAAAAAAATAAATAAGTAAATAAAAAAGGTGAATTTCCCCTTTAAATGTTTGCTTGCCTGCTTTTTAGGGCCCCATATAAAAAAGGAAACCATTAGCAGGAGACGTGGCTAAGTGGATTTTGTGGTAGACCTGCAGGCTCTCTCTCTCTCTCTCTCTCTCTCTCTCTCTCTCTCTCTCTCTCTCGCTCTCTCTCTCGCTCTCTCTCTCTCTCGCTCTCACTCTTCAAGCTTCGTCCTGTTCCCATATGTCATGTACAGGAAGCTCACCAATTTCTGCACGAGGCTCACATGCTGCCCTACGCTTCATAAATTTTACATACTAATCTCTCAGCACTGAGACACTACATGTGCAATGTGGAGTACAGAAGGAGGTCGTGTTTCTCCTCTCCTCTACGAGGCCATGACAGTCTGCAACTTGTTCACTGAAAGCATGTCTTATGTGCCACATTACCCCACAGCACCGTCGATTCCTTATTATAATATTAAGAATTGTATTGTCAAACAAAGCAAAATGTCTAATCGTTGATATGGAGACGTTTTCTGTAAGGAGATGTTTATTTATTTATAGAATATTTATGGAAGGAGTCTCCAGTGTCACTGCTTGCATTGTAAAGACTTTACCACTTTGCGGTTTCACTGTAACATGACAAGCTGCGTTTTCTTGTCTTCAAGAGAGAGAAAAAAGAGAGGATGGTGAGGGAACGTCTGTTTATAGCTGCTAAAACGTAAGTGACAACAGGAACTAACTTCGTAGACGTTCCACAACATAAAATGTAACTATGAATGGATTTAAAAAAAAAAGTATGATGAGTCATTTTTTAAAAAAAAATCAATTAAAAATTATAATTGTGAAATTGTTGCTGTGGTATAAGAGGAATAAAACACTTTGGGACATAGTGTTATAGGAAAAGAACTTCGGGGTGGTAACATTACGCCACTCCGTCGTTGATTACTTTCCTAGAAGAGCATGCGCCCCGAGTGGATTATTCCTCGTGAAGCTTATGCCGCTGTCTCTTTGCATTTCAGGAGGTCCATCAGAAAAACTCGAGCCGAGGGAACACCGGAGGGAGGAACTATCGAATGTAGTTAAGAGAAGGATGAGTGCAACTAAAGGACAGTGCCAAGAAGGGAAGCAAGAACAAGTAGAAGCTTACCTGGTCTTCAAGAGGAGTGGTTCACTCTAACAGCAAAAAAAAAAAATATTAATAATAATAAGAATTAAAAAAAAAAAAAAAACAAAGGATAATGGACCAGCTCTATGTACATACACACCTTATGACTGACTATTTTAGACACTGCACCATTCCACACCTGGGAGGGACAACATCTGTCAAAACAGCAAAATTAATATAGCTGCTAAAAAGTGTAATATAATAGCGGCTGCTACATATTATGGCAGTGGGAAACCTCCTGTATAAGAGAGCCACTGGAAACTTTAATTGACCCAAACTGTTTCAAGGCACCACTTCCTGATGGGTGGGATAGAGCCAGTGGGTCACTGGAGGAGAGGTGAAGGTTTTTCTGTGTCATGGGTAAAGTGAACGTTGCAACGGTCCCTCCCACATACACACACACACACACACACACACACACACACACACACACACACACAAACACACAGACATGCCTTCGCAATTAATTCCAGATTGCTGCAATCCAGTGCGAAATGCAAGTTGGCAGAATTTCAGCTCCATTTCTGATTAAGCTTTAGTCGAAGACAGTACACAAGCTCTAGCACTGATGAGGAAGATCTTTGTTTTTTATGTTTTGGTTTGTTTTCGACAAGAAAAAGAGCTTAATCGGAATAATTCAAGAGCTGTTTAGACAGAATATTGTTCAAACCAGATGGTACACTTTCAGGATGAGGACATGGCTAAGCAGGAGGATCTCTTTTTGTTTTTACCTTAAAAAAAAAGAAAAGAGTAACAGAAACCTTAAGCAAAGGTTATGGAAGATTACGGAGTGGCAACTCTGACAAAGACAGCTGCGATCCATTCGTTCGGCTTCAGGAAGCGTCGTTGCTCCGATTCTAAAACATCAGACTGCATGACTGGTTAAAAAGCCAACATTTTCACCACAGCATGTACACCGCATACAACAGTAAGCATTTTCACTAAAGCCTGCCAATATTATACAAACGATGCGAGCAAAAACCCAGCGAACCTTCCGACACAACCAACATGTTTGCTAAATACGGGGGTGGACAAATCAGTAGCCCGATTCTGTGTCCGAGCCTTTAGTTGTTTTATTCGTAGTTGCTCAGAGCAAGAAAATTAACTATCATCGTATATTTGTTTCTCAAGTTGGTACATAGCTATGCTTTAACATAATGCGTTTGTTGTGACGAACCTCGATGCTGTAACTATAACACAAGCTTCCGAACGCCACCACCTGCTGCACTACACACATCGGTTAAGGCACGATGTAGCTGTTGGTAGAATGATTGTTTTTTACTGATTGTGGAACAAAAAGTTGGCCCCAAAGCCATCATCTAACCCTCCTGACTACTACACGTATTCACCTCGCGGCTAAATATAATAAACCCGAGCAAAATCCTTCACGTGCGATACGCGGAGAGAAGCCCGTACGGCCAACATGTCAGTCAACAACTTGCTGACTCTTCATTAAGGACGCAAACACAACCTTTGCTAGAAGACTATAATAATCATAAACTCTGTTCGTTACTCTTAGTCTGTATTAATGCACTTCACTAGTTAACGAGCTCACGATACATTATTCCATTATGTTAGCTACCACTTCTTAGCCGTCAGTTATGTAAACATGGGACTGGGAAGCACATTATGGGCTGACTGATGAATTTCGGATTTGTCCATCCCTACACATAAAGTTCTCACAAGACCACCACTTCACCACCTCTGAGGAACCCGACGTTCTTCTGGAGGATTCGTCTAATCCAACAGCCTGCTTTGGGAAATCCGGACTGTGACGTTAATGTTCTTTTGTGTAGTTAGTGAATCTTCTTTCCAAAATCCAAGATTTACACAATCACACTGTCTTCTGTGTAGCCATCTCTGTATTCAATAATCCTATTTATGTTAACCATCTCATTTCCTTTTTTTTTTTTTTTTTTTTTTTTTTTTGGGTCGTTCATTACTTCACTGTTATACGTGATGCTGTCATATAACAGAACAATATAAGAACTCTACCCACTATATAATGGTGCTATTTTGTAGTAGTAGTATAAGGGTTGGTGAAAGGTGATCTGGGTGAGGGCGGGATTGGGGGCAGGGAATGTGAACTGAAGTTTTGGATGTTTGGATATTGGAGGTCTTCCCTTTTTTTGCACAGCCTTGTGGGCACCAGTCTATTAATGCTCTTTTTAAATTTTTAGGTAATGATGTATGCAAGCTAATGTATTTGTGTAAAATCTGTGAATGCATGGTGGAAAAACGTGATGTGATCCCGCAATTTTTTTTTTATTATTATTATTTTTTTTCTTACCATTTTAAGTTATTGATCTTTGGACTTAATCAAGATCCCTATGCCAAATAACTAAAGAGAAAACACTGTGAACTACGAACTGACAGACCTATTTAAGTTCTAAACAGCAGCTATGTTTACATGCAAAGATTTTCACTAGTGCGAATGAATTCACTCTGATTTTCGATTACGTGTGAACTGTTTATATGTAAGGTTATATGTACTGGGCGGTGTGTAGACAATCTCCGTTTATATACATGCAGTTCGATCCAAAGGTACGCACATGCGAGGAGCAAGGTTTAGTGTCAATATTACTATAACAACAAAGTGCGTGAGAGTTCAGTCAGTGAATTCAACTTTATAAACACAGTGCTTGCTTTTTTCATTTTTTTTGCCCTCCCTGACTTTTCTCCCTAATTTCGATCCCTATCATATGACAGCTAGCAACCGCGAATAGTGAAGGCTAGCATGTGCTTCCTCCAACACACATGAACCCAGCCAAATACACGTTTTTCAAACTGCTGCTCATGCTGCTGTCACAGGATGGCATAACACACAAGGAAAGCGCTATCTACCCTCTTTTGCATACATGAGCTCACAGGTGCCCATGATTGGCCAGTGTCACTGTGATTGACAGGGGAGAGGAAGCATGCCACGCCTCCCACCCAGAGAGCACAGCCAGTTTTGCTTTCTTGGCTCTCTGGCCATGCAATCTCCAGATGATGGGACAAAAACTTTTCTATTGCACCATTCAGAAGCATATTTTTAAATTATTTAAATTAAATTATTTACGTCTCTCATCCAAAAGTCATTATTACATGGACAGCGAGAGAATTTGGGACTATAGGGCTGTAGTCAACACCGCCATTTTCAAGTCCAAAACCAGGACTAGCAGAAATCAAGTCAATACCGAGTCTTAATGGGACCGAGGCCAAGTCAAGACCAAAAACCATCAAATCCTTTTTGACGCCAGGCCTTTACTTCAACTAGTTTGCTTCAGTCGTGCATCGCGCTAATGATTAGGTTATTTTCTCTTCCTTTTTGTGAAACTTTGTGCACGCGAAATTAAAAGACAACACAAACATTATTTTTAAAAACTCTCGACCGAGATCACGACCATATTTTGTGAAACCTGTGCCCAAGATTATTATAAACTGGATAATGGATTATTAGGCTGCATGTAAACATAGCTAGTGTAGCTTTCCCTACACTACATTTCTTTAGGTTAGAATTTAAGACTTAGGATTTGGCACTGACTTGCAGTAAGAAAGGCAACGAAGGGTTTAACACCATCCTTGGTTGTAGTTTCAGAATTTCTTTTCGCACTGTAATCTCTTCAAATCCATTTCTATTTGATCATAAAAACTTTATTATCCAAGCAGCTGAATGTAGGTTCCAGCCTGACCTGTTTTATTTATTACATTTATTAAAATCATCTCCAACATTTTGCAAATAGAGTTGGTCTAAAATGTTATCTTGTTGATGGATAAAATTTTTAAAGCTAGCTAAGCTTGGCAAGTATTCGTAATTTACTGGAAATGCCTATAATCCAAGGACTTTTGACCTGGGAATTTTGGGAAAATTAGTATTCCGCTTGAAAAAATGAACAATTTTGCAATAAATGGTTCACAGTTACAAATAAGCAAATAGACAATCCAAAATGTATAGGTTGAAAAACTATCTTGTTCATTGGTTGCTGTTGTTTTCCTCCAATGTGGGTTTTTTTTTTCACCAGTAATCATGCTAGCACAGATAAAAAGCTCTATTTAATTCTACTCAGCCACAGTATCTATATCCATAGCCATAGCCATATCCATATCGTACATAAAGAAATACAAGCATAAGCATTTTTCAAGTTACATAGCAAAATACAAATCCTAAAGATACCAAAGATTTTGAATAGCTACGACTGATATTGTGCGTCCCTGTTTGTTACAAAATTAATTTCATGTCACTTTTTGAAAAATGGTTTTTAATGTATTGTAAATGGAATAAGGTGAAGATATTTCTCAAGCTGTTTGGATATGAGGAAATGTTACATTTAAGGTAAATTACGAGTTCACAGTGATGGAGCTGCTCCAAGTTGTACAGTACATTGTTATTGTCATCATCATGCTTTAACACGTCTCAAATGAAAGTTTTTTTTTTTTTTTGAGGTTTTAGAGAAATATGCAATGCAAAGTCCCATTTTATATTGTGTCTAATAACTGTGTAGTTACATGTCAGCTATATAAGGCACTATAATGTGTAACTGCTGAGAATGTAACCCTACGCTCACACTAGGTGTACATTTGCGACACAGAACCGCAATTTCAGCAACAATGCAACGTTTGAATTGAGATTTTCACAATTCTGTGCAAATTAGGTATGACAAATGAGAGACAAATCCAGACAATCGGCTCAAATGATTCCTCAGACTAATCCTATGGTGCTGGTGGTTCGACATTTCATTTCCCCGCTCACAATTTTGGTCCGTATCTGCAATTAGTGCCTGTTTACTGTCTCAAAAATCGAATCAAAATTTATAACTTTGGTTTCATCTGATCCTGTCATTCATATATGACCTCTCAGTCAAGACATTACAGAGAAAATAAAGCTTGGAAGAAAGTAGCAGAGATGGTGAGTGTACGTAGCCGGTAGGGTTAGCTTGCTTTGCTAATCTGCCAAGTGAGCTAGCACGAAGCAAAGCACATTAAATGAAAATTATTATTATTATTTTTTTACATTGATTAGGGCGTTATTTTATTTGTTGGCTGTAGACTGTACATTTTGTCCACTACCTTTTTTCAGACAAACTCCAAGTGACTTGCTAGTGTAAACGCTAGCGTAAACGCAGGGTTACACTGTTACAGATGGATTACAGAAGTAAATCTTATGTAAATAAGCACGTTTTCAATTGTATGTTGACGTTTTAGACATTATTTTATAGTCTTTTCTATAATTTACAGGCTATATTTAATGTTGTAACATGCAAACCCACCAAAACAGGGTTATGATGCTAACCCGCCATCAACACTCCTGCTATGTACTGTCAAGATCCAAACCTGAAGTTGATACAAATGTGCATATAAATGTAGTTCCTTCTGTAACAGTGCCGATATTATCGGTAGTCACATTATAGTTGCCTGAATAGTTCAGCTCCACAGGTAAAAGTGCTAGACACATAATTTTAAACTGTTGTAAAATCAAACTGAATTTTTTTTTTCACATTGAGAATTTTTTTTTTTGTCTTTTGTAATGAGGCTTCCACGACTGGTGATTTGTTGTCTTCTCAAGACAATATGGAAATAACTGACAGATTGTTCACCATTCCTGCTGAATAAACCACTCGTCAATATTCAAAAATTCTCAATGAGTGAGTTATTCGAAGATTCTTAAATGCATCTCGATTCTCTTTTTAAAGGTCAAGAGCTTCAGTTAATGTTCATCCTAATGTGGGAAAAGTGTTCTCTCTGTGACTTTAACCGTGGCATGGATGTTGGTGTCAGATGGGCTGGTTTGAGTATTTCAGAAACTGCCGATCTCCTGGGAATTTCACACACAACAATCTCTACACAAGGTTTACACAGAATGGTGTAAAGTGAGCGACAGTTCTGTGGGTGGAAACGTCTTGTTGATAAGGGAGGTCAGAGGAAAATGGCCAGATAGGTTCCAGCTGCTAGGAAGGATATACTGTAGTAATCACTCTTTACAACCGTTGTGAGCAGAAAAGCATCTCAGCATGACATCACAAAACATCAAACCTTTAGGTGGCTGTGGTATAACAGTAGAAGGCAGCACTGTGTTCCACTCTTGTCAGGCAAGAACAAGACTCTGTGGCTATCATGGGCAAAGGCTCACCCAAAGTGGATAGTTGAATATTAGAGAAGAAGAAAAAAAATACACCTGGTCTTTTACCCAGTCTTCAACTGTCCAGTTTCTGTGAATGGAAACCCTTGATAGCATAGGATTTATACATACATACATACGTAAAAATCTAGATGAAATGGGTGGTGAAGAGTAGAAAAGTGAAGGCATATGTTAGTGAATGTGCAATGTTTACATTAGAAACTAGCTAACCTTAAACAGCAAGTTGATTTGAAAGAAAACGCAGACCTTCTTCCTCAGCATATTTTGGATATTAGGAAATAAACAGATAAAAAGAAGTGAACAAGGGCTTTGTCATACCAAGATAAAGTACATCAGGAATACAGCGAACATCCGAAATCACAAAGCCATTCAAAGCTGGAAAGGTTCACGCAGCATCTTGTTCGAGAGCATCTAGAGCAACGAGGTCATCTGGAGGTGTGCACTGGCATCCTGCAGGACACAACCAACAAGTGAGCGAGCAGGCAGGTATGAAGCTCACATGACAAACAAAGGCCACATTAACATGAACGTGCGATGATGAATGATTCATTCATAGCATTCGTTCGTTCATCCTTAGTAACTGCCTGGTTAGGCAACTAGTCTGTTTATATTTTGGGAAATAGAAGCAATTAAATTCAGTAGAAAATATTATAGGCAGGTGCAAACAAAAATAATAACTGTGCATGAGACTAGGTGTTAACTGGACTGATGTAGCTGAGGTTGAGGAACTGTCAGAGCCAGAATTCACACAGGGTACATATTTAATAAAAAAAAAAAAAATTGGTTCATACCATGATCTCTTCAGGCATAAATCTGAATACAGATACAAGATGCACTGAGAACTGTTTTATAATGGCACCGTGGCATCCTGAATCGATGTCAGTTTAAATCACAGGGGGTCAAACATTCCTACCCCTAGTCATTATAAGCACACAGCCCTGATGAAGGACAGCCATGTGAGTGTGTGCGTGTTTTTTTTTTTTTTTGCCTAATTTGACTATGGATCCCGTGACCACGCACAAACTCTCATGGCATGACAAAGTGATACTTCCTAAAACAGAGCTTATTGCGCCAAAGCAAACAAATCAGTATGTGGGTCTACCGAGGAGAAAAGTGCACGTTCAGCTTCTTGGAGAAAGGCTACAGTGACAGGTCAAAGCTCTTGTATGCTGTCAGCACTTTTTAATGGATATATAGTGGAACAACCGAGCCTTTTTAACAGATAAATTGGCCACCTGGCTCAGTTTCAGCAGACATAATGGTTTATAAATGTGGAGCAGGCAGCAGGCAGGAACCTGGTCCAGCTATTCTGAATCTTATTTCATCCATCTTCTCCTGTGACTAATACTAAATCAATTATTAGCTCCAATTAGGCAAATTACAGCCTGAAAGCTGGGACTGGAATTCAGTATTCGTGGTCATGTCATGAGCTACACTTCACTACTAATCGATCAAGGTGGTTATTTGTTGTTTTTGAAATCGGGTAACAGTGATTAGAAGCAGCAATTTGGGCAAAGCAGCATGCTCCTGAAATACAGGAGACAAAGGATTCATATAACAGCCTCCCATGTTCCTCTCCAGAGGCAGTCTAGGGTAGTACTGCGAGTGCCGAGTGCATTTGAGGACACTGTTCCTGGACCTAACCCTGAAACTGAAGCTCCAAGCCTCTACTACTTACATGCACTCTTGTCTTTTAAACAACTTTGTGGTCTATTTCAGTGCTTTCTCCATTTCCCCACAGTCATTTTAGGGGGGAAAAGAATTAGTGTTACACCAACAAAGTTATATTTTCATTGCTAATGAATGCCAGAGAGCAGATGTACAGCTTCACTGGCACAAGCATAATTCTGTGAATTGCATGTATATCGAAATGATATATTCATTAATATCGCTTATGAGAAACATCCTCAAATCCTGACCTATATACTCTATATATCATAGCCAGAAATTAGAGATGAATGTGTTAAATGAATTTAACATGGTTTTTATGCCTAAAATCTTTTTCCCCCATAACACCATCAGATATTAGCGCAAGTTCTAGGGTAATATTCACACCCCATTCCCCTCTTTCAGTCCCTCTTTCCCCTCAGCAGTGGAAATTCACTGAGTGCTGATTGTGGCAAGAGCGTGTTGGCTCAGCTGTGAGATTTAAGAACCCATGATGTCAGACCCATATTTTCCTTGGAGAGCATCTCATCAGCTGCATTGTTCCTGGAAACCATGGTCTGCGCTCTGGACAACAGCGAATCCAACCCCATCACGGTCCTCGAGTCCTCTTTGAGCCCCCGATGCCCCTTTCAACAGTGAGTCTTTAGAACAGTTGTTCTCAAATCGGTTATTGTACCACCATGTTTCAGGAAGTACATTGAGATCTGCTACATAATCTCCACAATGCAGTTCCTTTACCAGTACCTGTGTGATTCCATGGGTGGGGTGTAAATCTTAAACGGATTTTAACATTGAATCATTCAAAACTACCTGTTCACCCATCTCATTCTAAACATTCTCTGTTTGAATTTCTAAGCATACAACTAGCCAATATACAACAAATGTAGTTAGCTAGCATCCATGTTAAAAGCTGACGAGCTCTGCTCCAGTGTCATCATTATTCATCTGCCTAGCTGTTTACCTCAATACTAATTCAGGTGCTTGTATGGAAGGCAGGCCACATAAACATGTGAGACATTCATGTTGAATTTTTGGAAGGAGTCTCCAGTGTCAGTGCTTTGTAACAGTCACAAGTAAAGGTGCAACTTCAAATTTTCAGGATAGAGGAGCTGACGATATCACAGCAGCATGAAAATTTGAATTTGAATTTTGAAGTGACTTTGTGGCCAAGTGTGGTGACCCATACTCGGAATTTGTGTTCTGTATTTAACCCATCCAAGTGCACACACACACAGTAGTGAACACACACACCCGTGAACACACACCCGGAGCAGTGGGCAG
>CM074962.1:2796074-2807555 GCA_037577455.1 Pangasius macronema
CACTCCCCCACCTACAATCCCTGCCGGACCCGAGACTCGAACCCATGACCTTCAGGTTCACCTTCGGGTTACAAGTCTGACTCTCAGACCATTAGGCCTGGAATGTTCCCTGCTCAGCTGCTATAACATAAGTGAGAACAGGTCTTGCAGACGTTCCACAACATTAAATGAAACTTGAAACTGCAAATCGCTGTTTTATAAGAGGAGTTGAACACTTAGTGAGACAGGGTACTGGTATGATAAGTAAGGAATAAAACACTTGTGCTGTTATAGGAAAATAAGTTCTGGGTGTGTAACAGTAACTCCGCTCCTTGTCAGATTAATTTCCTATAACAGTATGTCCTGTTATATTTGAATCCTTACTTATCATACCTGTGCACCACCCATATGACATGCTATAAGAGAGTTGTTGTAATGCTGAATTCAACTACTGGGATTTACTGGGTTTTTCACTCCTCAACGGCTTAGGCTGTAGCATGGCCTACTTTAGATTAATATCCTCGAAAGATATTCAGTCACATGATATGCTTTTTTTTACTACTGCCAATTCAGTAATTGCATGAAATTGCACCGTGTCTAACTTTCACTTCCATCCAAACCCCTAATACAGTAGACTTTGTTTTAACTACTTTTCCATTTCTGTTTATTTTGATCGCCATGTAATTGTACAGCAGAAAAATGTAGGCAAATGTAGGCAAAAATCCCACTCAAAGTATTACGAGGACAGAAATTTGTGTTTTTTTTGTTGTTGTTTTAAAGAGTGACACACTTAAGTAACAAGATGTCTGAACATGGGTTAATGCAGTAACAGAATACATCTACAGAAAAGTCAACCTCAGTTGATGCAGTTGGCCTCAGTCTGCCAAATCACATAAAAACCTCCTAAAGTCATAATCACAGCAGGAACATCTTGTAGACAAAACAAACAAAATGTAAAGTGGGAATTCTCATTAGATATCAGTGGGATAACATAATTATTAGCTGAAACGCTTTGCAAGGATTGTACCGTTTCCAAGAGGATAAAAAGCTAGCTGTGAATTCTGCAAAGATGTCAAGCTGTTCTTTATACTAACAGGCTGAACATGTTAGAAAGCTAAACAGTAGTTATTCAATTAACCGTGGTTCTATGAATTCCAGATGAGGTTACACAAAGGACACTGAGAATTTTGTGTACACCTTGAGATCGTATATCAATATTCACATACTGACATGACATGATGGAGCAAATCATATAAGTAATCCACTTACACAGAAAATATCCTCTGGAAATAAACATGAATGAGATCCCTGGTGTCAGGGAAATTCGTACAGCAGTTACATGTGTAACTAGTGTCTTGTTTCATTCCTACTGACATGCAAGACTTCAAAGAGACAGGCTATGCACAAAGACTAGGGCTACAAGAGGAAAAGACAGATGAAACTACATAGACATGACAAGACTAATTACTGGAAAGGTGAGAAAATGGCCATTCTTTACCCTGAGAGATTCATATCTGTCCTCCCATGAGTGTAAAAGTTGCCTACAACTGCGACTTTGGTGTCAGGTCCTGTAGGATACTAATCCTGATGTACACCTCCACTGCTTCCTGGGATCCCGTCGGACCTGACCGCAAAGTCACAGGTGTAGAAACATTTACACTGAATTAACAAGGAAAGACCATACTGATTGTAAAGATACACAAAGACAGGGCCAAGTGGCTGATGCTAATCAGGAAAAGACAATAAAACACAGCACAGGTTATACTCTGAGTAGAGCAATAAGACAACTGACATCCTGGGGTAATGCCACAGTTCAACTCAAGGTATTCCAACCTGGGCCACATCTCACTAACTTCCTATGATGATGATGACAACACTCTTGTGTCGTAAGCTATGAAGCCACATTTGGAACCAGTGGAGATGCAGCAGGCCCAGTTGATGACGTTATCCTCAGTAATCCCAAAAGAGTGTGGTATGTCAGCCAATCTGATGTAGGAGACTCACTCACTCACGTTCAGAAACTGCTTTATCCTAGTCAGGTTTGGAGTGGATCTGGAGTCGATCCTGGGAACACTGGATGTGAGGCAGTAAGAGACCCTGGATAGGACTGTATCTCACTGCAAGGCACCACATACACAAACATTCATACACTAGGGGTAATTTATCTTAGACAATCTACCTACTGGCATGTTTTTTGGGAGGTGGGAAGAAACCAGAGAACCCAGAGGAAACCCGCATGAGCACAGAGAGAACATGCACAGAAACTCTGCAGTGACCCGAGTTCAGAATTAAACCTGGGACTCTGGATCTGTGAGGCAGCAACACTACCCACTACACTGCCATGCCTCCCTGCTAAAGTACAGAGGACTGAAAATGTCTCAGAGCTTATCAGAGTGCATGGGC
Source organism: Pangasius macronema (assembly GCA_037577455.1). NCBI lineage: Eukaryota > Metazoa > Chordata > Actinopteri > Siluriformes > Pangasiidae > Pangasius > Pangasius macronema. The sequence goes on from CM074962.1 coordinate 2,798,457, forward strand.
CACAATATTCACAGTAAAACAAGCAGTCAAGCCTGTGTCCCAGTTGTCCAATAAGGAAAGAAATTTTGTGTCCCTTGATCTCGGTGGAAACAAAGCAGCCTACATAAACCTGGTGGACATCCTCATGGCCAGTGATAGGCTTAATGGAAAACTGTGGTCCTTAAAGTGTATAATGTATGTTATTTACCCAGTGCAGCAAGTTGGAGATCTGGTCATGCATAACAAGACTCAGTTGATTCCACATCTGGAACCAACAGACCTGGCAGAGATTCAAGATGGGGTGTCACACCTTTTCTGGGTACCAAAAAGAATTGAATTAAAATTGAACAATGAAATTTTACATGTGACTTCTTTTAAGACCATTTCAGTGGCATTCCTAAGGAATAGGGAACAAACATCCTAAAAGAAGGCCTTAGCCTTGACTATGTCCAGACCTGTATATACTGGGGACTACTGGTGTAATTGCAGTAGTTTACTCTTGCCCAAGTACATCAAGGAATTTAGTTGGACTTGGTGGATACATAATGGGTAAGGACTCATATGTATGCAACTAATTGGGAAAAACACCCCTTTTCAACGAGTATGCACCTCAGAGAAACCAAGATCCTGCCACTGTTTGGCTACAACTTTTATAAATAAAGAGAATATCAGACCGTTATCTAAGCAAGACAAATTGGTGAATTTGGATTACTTATATGGTATAGCCTCAGCCAGCTAATCAATTATACCAATCCTACTGACTTTCATGTCAGCCAAACAAGACATAGGTATATATGTTTCCTGTGTGAACAGGGTATTGGTATTACTTGAATACCTTATCTCACTAAAAGACTTGGTTGATATGATGCACTCTGTGAGCATGTATTTGGAACAATATTGTTCTGAAACTGATTTTCAGGCAACCAGACACACTTCCTGAAGACTCTTTGATGCACAGCATTGTAGATAGGTATGATGTGCAATTAGCTCCCCAGAGAAAAGCAAGCGAGAGTGTAGAGCGTCTCCCCCTTTCTGCATCGTGATGCCGACATGCAAAATGCTTCAATACAGAAATATCAGTCAGCACTAGATAACATAATGGTGCATCTAGTCCCCTAACAAGTTTTTCAGCTCGTCTCTCTGTAGGAACCCTTAAAGGTTCTGTGTAGAAACCNGTCCTTGCATAAAAGGTCCCAAGAAGAAACCCTTTAGAAAGCTAGAACCATTACCCACCCAAGAATCATTTTCCCCCTAAGAGCCTACAAATCATTTCATTAAACTGTAACAGTTGTAATATTACTATTATTTATGTTTAAAATGTTACCTTGAAATGTTGCCAATTGTAATTCAAATGAAATGCCCATTTAAAATCATGCAGCTAGCCCTTTATACCCAGATGGAGAATGAAAGTACTTTTCAAATAGCTACTTTTTTTCTATTAAGACATCATAATAGGTAGTATGTATTCTGAAGCTGGGAAAATGCTTATGGATGTTGCAGTGGGAGAGTGAGAGATCTCAGAGAGGAGAATGGCAACAGAGAAAGTGAGGTTAGAATAACAGAGTGCTCCAAACTCAGTTATACTGCTCCTGGAACACCAGTGTCTCCATAGACCAGTTTAGTTCTTCAGTAGAGGCCTTCTCTCTCCAACAAAAATACTCACAAAATAAAGGCTGAGTGTTCCAAGTAAAAACACTTCAGCTGAGTTCAATAACTATTATTCATGTCCTATTTCTTTTTTTTTCCAATGCATTAGCTTCATTGATATTAATAAGCAAAACCCTTATGCTTTCCTATGAACCGAAGACCAGCCAAGGAGAGAAGTACTTTAATGTCGATGCTACATTGCTTAAATATTTAGAGCTTCTTCAACAATTGAGAACTTACAGTACCACAGATAATCATGTGCCTTTCCAGCCTTTACTTTGTGGTATCAAAGTTCAATCCGTTACAGGTCATTCAGTTTTCACCAAAGGTTTGGAAAGTACAAGATGATATTACATTTTATAATAGACGGAGCGTTTTTGTGATTTAATGGAGGACATTGTGCTGCATCTCATTCCATTCACAGTATGTGTTTTTACCAACCTTTTTATATTACTCTCTAAAGATTTTATCCAGAAGGTTGCCATTGGTGCAGGACCCTTGACCCACATTGTGAGACTGGAGAACTTGCTGTGACGTGGAATAAAAGAAAATGGTTGGAAAGGAACAGTCTGTTTTCAAAAAGAAATTGAAAGCAACGACATAATCCCGCCATCCACAAAGCCAAATAGTGTTTACGGAAACAGTGAGAACCACTCAAAAATATAATCTCTTGTATGCACAGTGGCATACTCTTCTCTTAGATGTCATAACCTGCCACGGAATAGAACATCACCAACAAACACGATGACGGACAGCTTTTCTCTTATCAGTTTGAAAGCTATAAAAGATGGCACGGTCGCAAGTACAGGTTTTGTGGGTTAGACCAAATCTGGTGCGGTTCCTGCAAGGAAATCAAGAATCTCTCGTCATCATGATCAACTCTTCCTCGCTCATTTTTGCACTTGCACTTTTGGTCAACTCGTTCCTTCAATCAGCAACCTTAGCTTTGCCTGCGAGTAGAATTCAAGACGATATAGCAAACCAAGATAGCTTTAGTTCTCTCATGGATGAAGATGCCATGAATGTAGCAGGACCTAGTGATTTCTCCCCCAGAAGATTCCCTCTCATAGAGGGAAGGCTGGCTGATGAAGATGGGACAAAGAGGATCTTCATCCTTTCAGTAAGTATTGCTACTGAAGGTATTGCCCAATATGTTAGAAAAATGGGTTTCCTCAAGGGGTTTTGGATGGTTAAAGCTGTTAGCTTTCTAATGGGTTTTTATTGGAAACTTGTCCTGAAATAAAAACCATCTGTTGTAAGGTTTAGGTAGAACCTTTAAGGCTTCTTCACACGGGGATAAACTAAATAACCCTTTAGGATGCTAGATGGAAGCTTTTTGTCTAAGAAAGTAGACTTCTCAATAGTTTTAGGAGATATGTGTGGGAATAAAGTCATATCTGCCTTCAGTGCTATAGGATACATGCAGATGATACATTTTGACAAATTTATACATGCAGTGGTGGTACATTTGCACAGTGGCTAGCATTGCCTTCATAGCTTCAGTGTCCCTGTGTCAATCTTGAGCTTGCAATACTGTCGCTGCGAAGTTCCTCATGCTCTCTCCATGTCCACTTGGGTGTCCTCCGGGTTCTCACCTACTTGGTTTGGTTTCGTCCCAATTCCCAAAATATGCCAGTAGGTGAGTTAGCTACTCTAAATTGACCCTAGGTGTGGGTCTGAGAGGGTGTATATATGCACATGGTGACCTATGATGGACTGGTGTCCCATCCAGGTTGTATTCCCGACTCACATCCAGTGGGATAGTATCCGAATCCACCGTGACCCTGACCAGAATAAAATGCTTACTGAAGATGGACAGATGGATGTACACTTATGGGGAAAAATTGGTTCCTCAATGGGTTTTTTTTGGATGGTTAAAGCTTTACCTTTCTGAAGGGGTTTTATTAGGAAATTTTCTAAATGGAAGTGTTTTATCTAAGAACATAGACTTCTCGATAGTTTTGGCAGACCTTCCAGGGGATTAAAGTCATAAAAATTCCTTCATTGATACATTTTGACATCGTTTGTAAAAAAACATGGTAGCAAATACTTCTTTCCGAATTAAGACATAGCAGTTGAAGGTGCTTTTCTTCTGACACTTAAATATGTCAAAATTAAATCTTGTAAAAATTGCTTTTTTTCCCCCTTTTAATACTTTTTTTAAATATTTTTTTTTCTAACTTTGTAGTTAGATTGAGCCTTCCTTAAACCACATAAACCAGTAAATATTACTGAAACTACAAAAAATTGTGGATAAATTGAGACATTTTAGCCAATAGTTGTATCTTTGGCTGAACTTCGCAGGTATGTATAGTGGCCTGGAATAGGTTCCTCTCTGGAAATGCTGGGTGATCATGCTGAAATAGTTATCAGAGTAATCGAAGGAACAGTCAAAGGGAGGAGAAGTTTCAGCTACATAGAGGGAAACCGTGGCCTGTGAATAAATGGACACCCTGTGATCTTTTTAAGAAAGGGAAAAGTGAGACATGGGAAACTTTGGTGCAATTTGAACCAATTCTTCCATGTGGGGTTCCATACTCAACACTACATATCAGAACACTTCAGCTGTTGGGTGTGTGCTGTTCAAATTATCTTTAAACATCTCCAGGTGTAGGTCAAAAAAAAAAAAAAGACTTTCTTCCATACAACAGATCCCCAAAGAGGAAATAGTGGTTTGTGTTTAGTTTTGTGAATGAGATTGCTTGTGTAAGGTGGTCAGCAGAGAAGGTCATCGGCCCACAGACGCCGCTTGGTAATTGTCAATGATCTGTTCCACTCAGGATTTAGGATCAAAAGGGGCTTCTGGGAGTGACGCAAGCTCTGGTTTTGGCCGAGCCGTGCTGTCACCATGGAGAATCGACCGTGCTCTTGCTGCAACTCAGAAGGATGAGTGGCACAATGCAGATGATCTCATCCCCATGGCCAAGAGAAACATGGACAATAAGAGTAGGTCTTCTCTCTCTCTTTTTTTTTTCTCCCTGCGTCATTGATGAATGTAATACTAGAACATGGCTAATACCCTGACTTGGCTGCACACACTGTGTGGTGATGTGTTTCGTCAAGCGGGTGTCTCTGTCCTGTCATTCTGAGTCATTTAAAAGAAGGAAAAGACGGGATTTCAAAGTTTTGACAGTTCCCATGACATTGATCCTTTCCAGAGGCTGAATCTGTGCAGCCATCCAAACGTAGTTTCTCACTTTCCTTAATTAAGATTACAATAGCCAAACCCATGCGTGATTCTCCCAGAATGCATCATGGTTTGGGGTGGTCTACTGCACGTATTAAACATTACTGCGTGCAAACAACCTCAGTCTGAAATGAAGAAAGATGCACATTGGGCTCTGAATTGCACAACACAAAAGCATTCACCGTGATCATCGGTGGATTGAGTTCAAATCACGACGATGCCACAGCCATCCGTGAGCCAGGAGTCAAGAGACTGTAACTGGTTACGTTCTTTGAGTGGGAGCGAAGGCATTTCAATAATCACTTTCCAAACACAGTGACAATAGCCAGTCGTGGGCATCTGTGATCTCGGGTATGCAGAAGAGGGCAGATTGCTCTTTTCTCCAAGTGCTCAGCTGCACTATGATGTAACATGAGCAGCGGTTTGAAAAGATGCTGTTGTTTCACGTGTCTCGGAGGAAACACATGCTAGCCTTTACCCTTTAAACCTTGGTAGATTAGGCCTTTTGGCCTTTGATGCACTAGTTATACATGGCTAATCACAAAAACCAGCAAGGATTCAAACCCTATTCAAATGATGCCCATAATTTAAGTGATGTCCTCCTTAAACCTTGTTTCTTTGTTTCTATTTAGTGCTTCGGTGCATGATCGGGAGGGTATACCGTCCCTGCTGGCAGGCTTGAAGATAGAGGAAAAACACAGCCACAACTTACCTAATGACTTGATCTTGTCATGTTCTTTTAAAAATATATATTCCCAGAACCAAAAAATGTTGTACGGTTAAATAAAACTTTATTAAAACCAGAAATGATGCACTTGTTTGACTAAACATTAATAGAACAATGCATGACCATTGTGAAATGACTGACGCCTATGTTATAAAACTGTAAAGGTTTTCAATGCATTAATAAAATAGTGATCGTGTATGTCTTCAAATGCATGCCTACAGTTCTAATTTCTACTCATCACACACTCAGATGAAGGACATGATTAGAGAGGACATGAGAAGTCATGATGAAGCATCCCATATAAGCTTTAAATCACAGCCGGAAAAAGCTTGTAAGCTTGCCCTGACCGGCAATGAGCTTCTTTCTAGCCATGCTGCCGCTCTTCTTCCCTGGCCCTGAGCTACAGGCTTTGGCAGGAGGTCTCTTCTGTGGCGGCTGGTTCTCATCACCTCCTTGTTCCACACACTCTCTGTTTGACAGCTTCCTCTTGGAAGTTTTGGTGATGGTTTGGAGCTCTGCCACTCCTTTCCTTGAAACACCTGTTCGGATTGGGCCGTTGGTGCTGCGCTGCTTGAGGGCCGGTTTGGTCCCTGAGCCACGGCAGGCCTGAATCGCCGCCTGTTGATCCACCTCGACTGAAGAACATGCGTAAATAAGGAGGGAAAAAAAATGAATTAGTTAAAGAAAAAAAAAAAAGAAGAGAAAACACATAAGGAGGAAAAGGGTGAAAAAAAGGCAGGGGGGGAATTGTGAAATTGCTGACGTTAGCCATGCAGTTTAACAGGCAGTATGTTTATTTTACAGAGCCGAAGCTGGACATTTGTCATGTACTGTAGTCGAGTTCTCACACACAGCATGTCTAAGTTTTTTACAACACAAGCGAGACCAGCCAGGTTTTATGGAAAGGGGAATCATTTAAAAGGTTGATCTTAAGTACCAGTCCCCAAGCAGGAATTAGGCAGAGATTGAGGCCTTGGCTCAGGAGGCGAACCTGGGCATGATGCCGACGGTGTGGCGTCAGAGGCACCTGGAACACTCTCATCTGTGTGCGTTTGTGTGTGTGAGACCCCCATAAACCATGTGTGAAAGTTATGAACTGCACAAAAAGGACTGGAACTCATCTTGGAAGAGAGTACCTTGTTTTTCGCATCTGTCTGCAGGGTCGGAGTCGTCCTCATGGGGCGCATTAACAGCTGAGGGGACTGTCTGTTTAGGGGCAGGATGAACACAGGTCGGGAGCTGACTCGTGCTGGGAAAGTCCAGCACACGATTTAGAGGCAGACCATCGTCCATGTACGTGCAGGCAAACTGCGAACGGATGCCTCTTTCCCTTACCTGCGAGAACAAAGTTTAAAAACAAAACAAAACAGGGCTTTAAGATTAGACGGGCTCGAGATGAGATGGAGATACTGAGGCCAAGTCAGAGAACGGGCTGCTTTTGAAATCTCGAAGGCCTTAGAGAAATGCTGATCCAACACTGTTGTGCCTGTTTGATCCACGCCTGCTTGGGATTAGCAGGATTGCAGGATCTTCTGAGCCAACAGCCCTCAATAAAAGAAAAGTAGTCAGAAGAATAGAAAGAAAAAAAAGATATTGAAAGCAAAGTTAGGTGGGACTGGGAAAGTGAGGCTTGGAAAGAGATAGCAGATCAAAGAATTTTTCAAAGTGATTTCTTAAAAGACCTAAAACAACAGAGAGGCTTAGTACAGAAGACCAGGTTTCCCTGGATGCATGCTAATAGAGCACACCCTGAATACTGAGTACAGGAATGTAGCTTTATATAAGACCATATGCTAATGTAACTCCCAATTCACTATATGCTCAGTTATGGCACTCAGCCTCTACATTGTTCAAGCTACAGGGTGCAGGAAAAAAAACATGGACGTCTTTATGAAAGCTTGCCATTATTAGCAATAAGCTAGTCAGCTAATGTTAAGGTTAAGAGTGATAACTAGCATTCGTGATGTATTCGCCTTCTCAAGACGGCAATCTAATCAAAAGTAGAGAAGTGCTGCTTTATTTAACGATGGTGATATGATGTCATGGGCTGAAATCAACTATCCAAATAGGAATTCCAAGTTGTTTTCTTTAGTCCCCCAACCCAAATTAACTTAAATCTAGTATGCTATAAATTAAATATATTTTTTCAGAGCCCTCAAGTAATACACGTTATTTAGGCATCTGTATGTGCGTTGTTGATTTTTGGCTTTTACACTGTTCATGTAACTACTATGAACATTCAGATGATACAATTAGCATCAAACAGTTGTGCGCACACATTTTTTTTTAAACGTATATGACATATCTGAGGTTCTTTCGCACAGCTCACAGTGTAAATCCTTATCCTTAAAGTTTTATCCATCAAAAGCCCCAGGCTTTAGATCCAAAGCTGTGCAGAGATCTGTGCTTTGCTCTCGCTGCTCTCGCTGACGTCAGTCTGGATACAAACCGTGATGGTGCAGCAGGATAAAGTCATTCAGCAGACAACAGGAAGCAATAACCTTTCAAGTTTCCTCCTTGTTAGTCAGGTTACACGAGCGATACGATATCTTCAAAGCGAAATGGATGCGGAAAAGCTTCCGCCCGCCGAGTTCAGGAAGCAGCGAGCTACCCAGGGACCATTACCGCTCACTCACAGGAAGGCAGCCAGAGTGGAGGCAGCTAAAGTGACATCTGCTAGCACAATCAAATAAAGACGCCATTTTACAAAATGTATTTAGCATGCATGCTTGAGGAGAACTCGAGTGCTGTTTATCTCTAGATCGAAATGCCTGTTCCTAACACAAACAGGCAGAAAAGTGTACATTTTCTAAACGCATCAAACCTTTTCAAGGTCTCTTTATGCCTATAGCTGGTCAGTTTATTCGGCTTGCATTTTTGTTAATAAATGTTTTATTTATTTCAATAACTTAATACACTAATAGTAAAAACTTTGGGCATTTAGCACCTGTCATGAGAACCATTAGCCTTGCAGACTTGATACGCTTTCAAAGTCAAGAGCTGAAAAATATCCTCGTAAATCCCATTCATTCTTTGGATAGAAAAATGGCGGTGTGTGTGGTGTGTAGAAATCACAAAATCGCCTGAGCACAGAGGACACACAATTAATTTTCTAAAACAGCAGCTCTGATGGTAGAGCAGCTGAAGTCACAGGTTTATATTAATGCCCTTGTTCTGATACGTTAGCATTTCTATAGTAACAACTCTTTTAAGTAATAATATCCGGATAAAGTGTTCTGTAAGGAGACATTTATTTAACATCTATGGAAGGAGTCTCCAGTGTCAGTGCTTTGTAAGAGTCAGAGGTAAATCCACACACAGTGTGTGTGTGTGTGTGTGTGTGTGTGTGTGTGTGTGTGTGTGTGTGTGTGTGTCTCTCTCTCTCTCTCAGAGAAGAAAGTAGAGGTTGGTGGGAAGACTGTTTATAGCTGCTATAACGCAAGTTATACACAACATTAAACAAATCTATAAATAGGTGAAACAAAGTACAGTGTCTTTTCTTTTCTAATTAATGAAAATTGTAATCGTTGACAAATTGCTCTGGTATTTCTGGAAGCAT
>CM074962.1:2807655-2819371 GCA_037577455.1 Pangasius macronema
AAAGTACAGTGTCTTTTCTTTTCTAATTAATGAAAATTGTAATCGTTGACAAATTGCTCTGGTATTTCTGGAAGCATGTCACATTCAGCCTTTATTTATTATTGTTTTTGTTTGTCGAGTCAAATCTCCAGGCCACATGGCATTTCTGCGGCGCTACAGCTCTGTCCTTTGGCTCAGGTTTAGCAGGTCACAGCACAAAAAAATTCCGTGCAACCCAAAACACATGGCATCGGTGCACGGAGAGGGAGAACACACCAGGCTTCCATTCATACGCACTCGACACTGCAGATGTGAACGCGCCCTTAAGCGCTGATATTAAAGATTCATGACATTAAAGCAGTGCTTAGTTTCACAGTTGCACAGCCCTGACGACGGTTTACCTTAGACTTAATGTGCTCTCGCTGGCTCTGGACGCGATTGTGCAGGGGCTTGGGAGAGAGACCTGTGGGAACCTCTGGAGATCTGCAGGCATACACATGAAAGAAAGCAGAAGTGAGAAGATGATTATATTATCATACCGCCAGTTCCCAAGCTTCCACGCCTCTCAGTTTTAACATAAGCAGACTTAAACAAGATCTTATTTTATGACTTAGCAGAACTTTACTATGCATCTGCTTGCCTTTTAAATAAGCAATATTTATTTCTAGATGCCTGGATAGCCTCAGTTTTATAAGCTAGTTGTAAAATATATCTGAGATTTGAGATTGAGAGGGAAAAGAAATCCTTCATTAAAAGGGATGGAAATCCAAAATGACGTTTTTGAACTGGAAACACATTCATATGAATGATTATTCTGTATTCGTTAATATTCACTCAACAACAAGGAGGCGAAAAAAATAAAGTGTTTTGTATAGCATATTTAGCTGTCAAATCGGTTCTCAAGCGCCCTCTACAGGTTGAAAACTTGTTGTTATAGTTTTAGGTAGATAGTAAACAAATACACAAATACAATACATGAGCTAGTGTTTAATGATGGACGCCAGTTGCACAGAACACAAGACTGCAGTAGTTTTAATGCTAGGAAGTCTGATAAGGGGAAGATGGTGTGGCATGGGGTGCCAAAACTTCTAAACAGTCAGGTTTTCATTATAGGCAATAGTCAATAGTTTTTGCCTTTATACACCACCACAATGGATTTGAAATATAAATAATCAAGATGTGATTGAAGTCAGCAGTCACATCATCAATAAACACCAGTGAGCCTGTTCTATTAGCAGCCATACATGCCCATGCCATAACACTGCCTCCACCATGTTTGACACATGATGTGGTATACTTTGGATCATGAGCNAAGTTAATCTTGGTTTCATCAGTCCAAAGAATCTTATTCCAGAACATGGGAGGCTTTTTTAGATGTTTTCTGACAAACTCTAATCCGACTTTCCTGTTCTTGAATGTTACCAAGGGGTTTTTCCTTCACAAAGGAAAGATTCTGTGATCATCCACTTTAGTTGTTTTCCATGGTCTTCCAGGCCTTTCGATGTTGTTGAGCTCACCAGTGCTTTCTTTCTTTTTAAGAATGAACCCAACTGTNGAACAGCTGCCAAATGCCAACTCAATACCTGATATCAACTCCAGACCTTTTACCTGCTTCACTTGTCTTGAAGTAATGAGGGAATGGACCACAAATGGTTAATTAACTTCTTGTCAGTCAATTGTCCAAATACCTTTGAGCCCCTGAAAATGGAGGCACTTTGCTGAAAACCCCAGACCATATCATACAGTAGCTGGATTGGATTTATTAATCAGTTAATCCATTTGTAATGTTTAAAACAATGTTATATGAATGTATCTTATATGAATGCTATATTGGAGTAAAGAAGAGCTGTGCATTATGTATTAGTCAGCAGAACGTACGTGTAGAGCGAGAGGAGACACGTGGGCTCAGCTTCATTCAGAACAGTCTGATCATCAGTCAGCAGTTGCGCTTTGTTCCTGCAGGGCGGCGCCAGTGCTTCTTCATCCAGCACCGTGATCAGGACTTTAACAGTCTCTCTGCCTGCACAGGCAGTGGCGTGATTGATGGCGTACGTTCTGGGCTGTAATGGAACCGGATTATACGAGTTATAAACATGAAACGCTACTGCCATATTAGATGTATGATCATGTGCTAAAGTTTGCACCTCTTTTTCATGGTCACCTGGGTGGATGAATGGAAAATATACCTCTGTTTTTCAACTGATAGATAATCCCCAAAAAATTTAAAAGAAATTAGGATGTATCTGGAAATAAGACATGACAACAATCTCAGAGAAAGACCCGCTCAGACTCGTTTGATTTAAAGAAGATCGAAGAGAACCCAAAAGATGTTTGCAGAATACACAAACAAGTTGGAGGCTGCTGTAAAGGTGGTTGTTTTACGGGTTATTAGAGAAAACGAGACTACCACACAATTAGAATCATAACACTGATTATTTGACATGAAATAATGAAACCTAACACCGTAAATGGCGACCCGGTCCATTTTGTCTTAAGGGTGCACAAACTTTTGCACTGTAGTAGCTGAAAAGTATAAGCATGGAGTAAATCCGCTCTACCCTGGCTGGACTGATCCCTGTGCCGCAAGCGGACTCTTTCTGAAGGGTGTGGATCTGTTGGATTCTTTCCTTAAGCTCCATCACTGTGTCTTCTACAGGGGTGTACACTGGATCAGCACTGCTGAGACCCTTCAGGAGAACCGCTCTTATGCTGGACACCATCCTGCCTCCAGCAGCACTACAACGGAATGGAAAGGAACAAACAGCATTCTTATAATTACTGGCTGCATAAAAAAAGTAATAAAAAATAAATAAAAATAAATAAATAAATAAAATCACAATCCCAGTTTTCCACTAAACAGCTGGAGAAACAATGTTGCTCTAACAAACTTATTTTTTATATCATCTTATTTTATCTCAAAAACATGGCACAGTTATTAGCACCACAAAGAATATTTCCCATCAAGATAATGCCACAAATAAAGGTGTGAGTGGAAAGCCCATTCGTGCTTGCTCCTGAAGGAATTCTGACCAATCACGCCCCTTTCCTGCAGACAGTCTTGACCAATCCTGGATAAAGTTTGACCAATCCCGCCAGTTCCCGCAGACATTCTTGACCAATCCCACCCACTCCTGCAGAAAGTTTGACCAATTCCACCCATTCCCACAGACACTTTTGACCAATCCCACCCATTCCCACAACATTTTCAGATGAACTTAGCAGATCCTATTTCTCAGAAAATAAATACACTAATAATTTAAATCATTGCTTTATCCTGGGCAGGGTCACAATAATGCACCAGGCAAGCACCATACAGGTTTTCATGTTAATAAATGTGTCCTTTCTTTGTCCTATAAGCTTCAATGTCTGAATGCTTGCTCCCACCTGGGGGCAGTCGTGGCCTAATGGTCTGAGAGTCGAACTTGTAACCCGAAGGTGAACCCGAAGGTCGTGGGTTCAAGTCTCGGGTCCAGGAGGGATTGTAGGTGGGGGGAGTGAATGACCAGCGCTCTCTGCCACCCTCAATGCCATTTTCAATACGACTGAGGTGAGACCCTTGAGCAAGGCACCGATCCCCCAACTGCTCCCCGGGCGCCGCAGCTAAAATGGCTGNAGAGCACAAATTCCGAGTATGGGTCACCACACTTGGCCACAACGTCACTTCACTTCAAGAAAGTAAACCAGTGCCCTCTACTAAGAGTTGGGAGCTGTTGGGACCTGCAGGTTCCCAGTCCTGATGCATTTACATTTATGGCCATTGGCAAACACCCTTATCTCTCATTTCTATACAACTGAGCAGTTTAGGGTTAAGGGCCTTGCAGTGTGGCAGTGCTGGGATTTGAATTTAGGACCTTCTGATCGGTAGCCCGATGTTTTTTTAATTGCTGAGCTACCACTGCCCTGATGCGCACATATAGCCCCAAACATACAATCGAATCAACATAGAAATGACTCATTCATTCATTCATCTTAAGTGAAATTTTTTCCTGCTCAGGGTTACACTGGATTTGGAACCTGTCCTGGGAACACTGGGCATAAAGTGGGAAAACACCCTGGAAGGATGGACGGGAGACTGTCCGTCGCAGGGCACGACTCGCACACACAAATTCACACATTCGTACAATTATTCACACCTGGGGCAATTTAGCATAGCCAGTCCACCCACTGGCATGATTTTAGGAGGTGGGAAGAACGTGGAGAACCCAGAGGAAACCCACGCGGTCATAGGGCGAAACTCCGGACAGATAGTAACTTGAGGTTGCACTCGAGCTGGGGTCCTGGAGTTGCTCTATTCTGCCTGACACGAAATCAAAGTTTTGCAAAGATGCTTTACAGTTGTACCCTTCAGGAGAGCTGCCCTAATGCTGGACACCATCCTGAAAGGAACCTCTGAGAGAGAGAGAGAGAGAGAGAGAGAGAAGCACTGAACATGTTGACACAAGTACGAAACAGGTGACGTGGGAAAAAAGGAAGAAAAGAAAACCAACGCCCAGTCTACTACGAGAGGTTAGTATGAGAGCAGTGATATAGCAGGGCGGCATACATGCCTGCGTGGACGTATTAGCGAATGTAAACACTGGGGAGAAGCCGGGAAACGAGCCGGCCCGAATCCCTGACCCAGCTTTTGTGCGAGGGAATTACAGTAACAGAATCATCTGGGAAAACAGATGTTGGACGTACGAGAGGCCCTGATCCAGCAAGAAGGGCTGTTTGTGTGTGGTAATACAGTACTCCATGAGGTGCAGCAGGGAAAAACTAGCAGGGTTGCAGGCTGATGAAAGAACCCTTTTGGCTCGAGACGAATCATATTATCTTCTGGGAGAAGCCCTGAAGCTGTGAAAGGAGACGGCAGGTTCAAGGCACTTGCTTCTCAGCACACTGATGCACTCTTGAAGCCTTCATAACATCAGTATGCGCGTTATATCGTAGTTGGGAAAGCATCCCGTGGCAGGTTTTTTGAACTAAGCACAATCAGGAAAATATTTCAAAAGTATGACGTCTAATCAGCCATCAAACCACGGAATTGCCTTTCGCTTTTTAGTAGAACGGGCTTTGATATTCCAGAGATAAACATGCTCGAGCAATTCAAGCCATATCATTAAAGGTGAGGGGGTGTGCTATGGGAAATGGAGGAAAAGTAGATTTGCAGATAAATAGCGCAGGTGGATTTTGATAAGGTAAAGGGAACACGGAGTTTGCAGTATGATCAGATTAAATAAAGATCTGTACAGGAAATCAAAGGCTTTAATTACGGAGTTAATGTCAGGTGAGGTCATGGCTTTCACAGCATAAGGTTTGGACGCACGCATCAGCTGATTACAGCTGAGAAGGCAAACAGGACAAGGTGTGCTAGAACATTCTGTGATGATGACAAGTAGTAAACATCATATAATAAAAGTCATTTGCGAAATTATTGGCGCCCTGAAGTAGACTGATTGCGTTAAAACCGATTCCAAATTTTCCGCAGTCGGGGGAAACCACTTTGCTCTAACAGACCTCGTTCTCAAAAGAACTTCCTCTTTTAAATTACAGTATTTTCACACAGGGATCCCTGACCGGGGTGAAGGAGTTTCCGAAGATGAACGAACGCAGATAACGGCCCCAGACACGCATCCAAATCGACACAGAAATGACTCACGATCCAAGTTCCAAGGTTTGCTCATTTCCAGTCTGGGCACCAATAATTAACGTGGTAAGCTTTCCTCAATAGAAATGAAAATTGCTTCGGGGACGAGAGTGGAGTTCTCTCATTAAGGTGACTGCCTGATAATCCACGGTTATTTATACAAGTGTTATCAGTTTCAGGTTTTCTTCTAACAACTGCTTTCTTTTCACTTCTGTTCTTCGTGACGGTGTGTTTAAAAGCCGAACAACACTGATCCCAGAAAACCACCTGGTCTTGATCAGCTTTACGGCTTTTCTGCGTGTAGATCTGATCACCTACATCTATAACACGCCTCTTGTATCCTCTTGTATTCCTCAGAACAGGGACAGGAAGTGTGCTGCTGTGCAGCAGTGCTGAATCCCCTCACAGAACTATTAGGTGCTGAGGCCCGAGTGTGTGACACGAAAACATTTCTGCAAGCTCTTGCAATCTTCCTTGGTCTGAATCTGGGTTTAGATCAGGTCATAGCACAATACACGCTGAAAACCATAAAATTGTTCCAAACGATTTCCGATTTACCAAAACTACTTGATCTCGCCTTCATATGCGGGTTTCACGCATTTCCAAGGTTTGGATTGCTGTTACAGTACCGACACTGCTACCAGTTCTTTCCCAATGAGAGAGAGAGAAATTCTGATTGTAGGATTTTGTCTTTTATTTCTGTAAGGCATTTAATTTTTTTTTTTATATCATTTAAACTCCAAATCTAGATATACTCACTTTAATAGGAACAACTGTACATCTGCTCATTCATGCGATTATCCTGTCAGCCAATCATCTAGCAGCTTCAGTTAATTTTCACATCAAACCTTGATCGTGGCATGGTTGTTGGTCCCAGAAACTGCTGATCTCCTGGGATTTTCACACACAACACAGAAAGGTGCAAAAAAAAAAAAAAAAAAACCCACCAATTCAGTGGTAGTGCCGCGGGAGGAAATGCCTTGTTGAAGAGAGAAGTCAAGCCAGGCTCGTATGAGCTGGAAGCAAAGTAACCACTCTTTACAACCATGGTGAGCAGAAAAGCATCTCAGAAAGCACAACACATTGAATCGTGAGGTGGATGGGCTACAAATAGCAGAAGACCACACTGAGTTCCACATTTGACTCACACAACCTGGACAGCTGATGACCAGAAAAAGATCAGGTGATGTTTTACCAAGCTTCAGCTGCTGCCACGCCATTGGCTGATTGGATAATCGCATGGATGAACAGGTGTACAGGAGCTCCAATAAACTGTGCATTAGTTATTGGTTAGTATTTATGTCCATAATGAGACGTTTGATAAGAAGTCAGTAATTAAAGACAGAAAGGTAATACCTGGGGTTAGGGGTTTCTCCTAGGATCTCTTCCAGTTGGTCCATGAAATGGACAAACAGAGACAAACCCTTTAAGTGCTTCCTTAAAGGGTCCGACTCTGGAGGGGCATAGCCTTTCCCACCCAGCTCTATCGCCCGGATAAACGAAGTTGCTGCCTGGAAAGACCAGAGACGGGTTGGCAGGAGTGTGGTTTTAAACTGCTAGCATATTTCTTCCAAAGTCTGTCACTGCTGTGCTAGAATGGTCCACCATATTAAAAATATCTGCTCAGTGGTGGTCCTATGGTGGGTCCAGATAGGACGGCTGTGTCTCAGTTCATTCCCTATTTGCCGTATAGTGTACTGTTTAGGGTGCAGCCATTTTTGTAGTGCTGTCATGTTGTACAATTAGTGCAGATATAGTTCAGCGACTCTAGTTTCCTAAACATGAAGCGCAGCTTCCGTAGCAGATCCTCTGATGATTAAAGATGATTGTACAGAGAAATCTGTTCATCTCCCAGAGTCAAATTCACTTATCGTTAAGGATTAAAAGGTAACTGTTGTCACTAGTCATGTTAGTCGCTTAACTGGACCTGGTGAGCAACGGATTTTCTGTAACTAGAACTTCACAAATTTTAGTTGAATACCTGTGGTCTACATAGTAACTAGGGAACAAGTGAGTGAGGAAGCGATTTTAGACACAGCACCTAAGAAAATGACAACTCTCTGCATTTGCAATAAATTCGGTGAATTCTAGGTGACACATTTACCAGAAATAGAGATGTGTTGCTTTTGCGTGCCGCGTGTTTGAGGTCAGTAAACGCTGTGCGCCCTAGACAGCGGTTGGGGGTGTTCAGAGTGTGCGCGAGGGCCAAGTCGTTCTTCGTGTTCACCAGCATACCCAAATATGAGCAAAAGAGCCTCCGGGCTGCTCGCTGCACCTGAGGGAAGAGGAAGGAGTGCGAATAAGCAAGTGTACACATTAGTGGTGCAACACAATGCACCAAATACCTGTGTTTGTATTCAGATTTAAACCTAAAGTAGGCGTGGCCTAAACGTGGATACTAGAAAGCCTGGGGTATACATTTTGGGAAGCTTTTTGTTTTTTGAGAGAGAGAGAAAAAAAAAGAAGAAGATGATGAAAAAAAAAAAAGTAAATCTTCACCCTCAGTACTTAGTAGAACCAGCTTTGGCTACAATTCCAGCTGCAGGTCTTCTGAAATAGGTCTCTATCAGCGTTGCACATCTGGATCCTGAATTTTTTTTGCCCAGTCTTATTGGCAAAATTGCTCACACTCCATCAGATTCTCAATCAGATTGAGGTCTGAGCTCTGAATGAGTCATTCAGGTAGATTAGCCATCTGAAAAAGGGTGACCTCAGCCTCAAAAAAGAAAAAGAAAAAGAAAAGAAAAGAAAAGCCCTCACTCACAGTGTTCTTAGGGTGAAGGAACAGAAAAGTAAGTAGTGATGTTATTTTATGGTGGTGTCAGTTAATATTTTATGATGGTGTCAGACTGCATTAGCCCATAAGCATATAGCATATCTGAGGAGATTTTTTTCCTCTCTGCTCTAAATGCCTTCATAAACCTCCTCAGCTTTAGTATTACAGAAGCAAATCCCAACATCTCCCCTCATAAATCCGAGGCTGACAGCTGGAAAAAAGCGTCAGAGAGACCGAGTCGCCAACTCGCTCTGTATCGCGTGCTCAAGCCATGCAGCGATATTAATGACTGAAATCAGATTTCTGCCTTAAAACCAAACGATGTGCTCCTGTTAATGATAATCGAGACACAGTACAAGTGAGGACTTTGGGTACACAAGTAGATTTCAATAGATATATGTATTTAATATGGATTCCTTAGCACTTCCTGATCTCCCATCATAGGCTTTTATGTCCGATGCGCAGCACTGAGCATGGTTCACATGAGGAATAACACATTTGGGGGCTTGCTGCAGGAGGATAATAATCAACGCCATGCTGGCGATGTGGCCTGACGCATTTCACTCCTCTCATAGCACAGCAGTTGATTATAGGTTTATATTAGATGAGCTCATTCTAACGTTATCGTTTCTATAGTAACAGCTCGTTCACAGTGACTTGCATGGCAGAAGCTCCACGTAACCCAGGTCTGAGAAAAAAAAGAGACGTTTATTTAACATTTATGGAAGGAGTCTCCAGTGTCAGTGCTTTGTAACAGTTAGAGGTAAACTTTAATTAAACGGTCAGGAGGATAGGAGTTTACGCTTTGTGGTTTCTTGGCAACATGACAAGGTGCTTTTTTTTTGTCTTATTAACTGAGAGAGAGAGAGAGAGAGAGAGAGAGAGAGAGAGAGAGAGAGAGAGAGAGAATGGAAGGACTGTTTATAGCTGCTATAATGTAAGTGAGAACAGGAACTAACTTGTTTTGCAGATATTCCACAACATTACACGTAACTATAAACGGATAGAAAGTACGATGCGCCGGTTTGTGCAGATTGCTGTGGTGTAAGAGGAATAAAACACTTTGGGACATGCTGTTATTGAGAAACTTATCAACGTTTCATGTTGAGTATTGGTTTCTTCATCTAAACTGTAGATTTTGGCTGAAGTGTCCCTTTAATAAGTCTTTACCCAGGACTTCACCTGTGCGCTGCAGGTCCTGAGCCGGTTCGACAGCGTAGCTGGAACCTGAGGGATCGTCTCAGGTTCTTCTGCGTCCTCCGTGCTGCCCAGCAGGAACTCGAACATCTGCGTCTAAGCATGGAAAACAATATCTGGAATATGAATATGGCTAACCGACGCTCGGGTAAGCTGCCAGAACCCCAAACTGCTCTGAGGCACTCACTGCAGTCAGGGGATCCTCGGGGTCCTCATCCCGCTTCAGCTCCTCGTACATGTTATAGACATCAATCAGGTCCACCGAGTTGGTGCGCTTCAAAAAGCTGTCGTACTCTTTCCGGATGAGCTCATAATTCTCGGGGAGTGGGGAGCCGTCGCGGGACAGGTGGAGCTTGTCCAGAAGCAAGCATTTCCAAGCCTCCAGCACGTCACTCAAAGCCACACCGAACTCTCCTCTTTCCTTGAGCAAAACCAGAGACATGCGTTTGTCACATGGAAGAACGCTACAGGCCAAGAAACGGAAAATCTTACGGCAACATGACATTTAAAAAGCACTCTCTGGGAATATGAAGGCTAATTCACAGGGCAATGAGAGGAAAGCAGCATCTTTAGCCTTTCATTCTTGTATCATGTACAGCTAATATGCATTAGTTAGTTAATTGAGTGGGGGAAAAAAAATAAATAAAAAGACGCTTATTATAATTTACGCTTCATATCGGCTTCAATATTTTCCCCATATGACTTTGTGCCGGTATAACTAGGACAAAGGATATATTTAGAGCCAGATGTGTGTTGAGTTAAGCATGAGGTTGACATGATGCTTAACTGGTAGCTACAAGCTTCCAAACATGTTCTGGGATTGCGCAAGTTTCACTCCGGGCTCACGTATTTCTTAAATTAACTTCTGATTGCCAGCCGTTGTTCATTTTGTCTCTAAGCTCTTATTGATCAGCTGTTATTTCTCTTTGACCCTGCAGAAAATCAGTGTAAGCTTCTAGAGACAAGGTTTGAGCGCTTACGTTAGCCAGCTGTGGTCTGTGGTGTCACCGGTGACGTAAAAGCTTATTAAATTATTAAGCTGTATGTAAGACATAAAAGTAATTTTTTTGTTGATTATTTCGTTTGTATTATGTACAAGACAGTGGTGAGAGCGGCCATGCTGTATGGTTTAGAGACAGTGNGGATTAGGAATGAGTACATCAGAGGGACAGCTCATGTTGGACGTTTGGGGGACAAAGTTAGGGAGGCCAGATTAAGAGGGTTTGGGCATGTTCAGAGGAGGGAGTGTGAGTATATTGGTGAGAAAGGTGTCAGAACACACAGTGCATCGCAGCTTGCTGTGTACGGGGCTGCATAGCTGCAGACTAGTCAGAGTGCCCATGCTGACCCCTGCCCACCTCCGAAAGCTCCTACATGGACCACTGAGCAATGGAAGAAGGTGGCCTGGTCTGATGAATCATATTCTCCTTTACATCATGTGGACAGCCAGGTGTGTGTGTGTGTGCGCGCGCGCGCTGCTGGGGAAGAGATGGCACCAGGATGCGCTATGGGAAGACGGCAGAGCCAATGTGATGCTCTGGGCAATGTTCTGCTGGGAAAACTTGGGCTCTGGCATTCATGTGGATGTTACTTTGACACATACCACCTACCTGAACATTGCTGGAGACCAAGTACACCCGTTCATGGCAACGGTATTCCCTAATGGCAGTGGCCTCTTTCTCCAGGTAGAGAGTATAGTAATGACAAGAATTATATACAATATTTTTTTATAAATGCAGTAGTATCTATCTTATCCACACTGCATTGGCTCCCAAATCTCTCAAATTTCGTATTGATTATAAAATACTACTATTGACATATAAAGCACTAAATGGTCTCGCTCCACAGTACCTGAGCGAACATTTGGTATTTTATGATCCGCCACGCCTACTTAGATCAAAAGGTGCAGGCTATTTGTTGGTACCTCGAATAGTGCGGGCTACAGCTGGGGGTAGAGCGGTGGAGTGGCTGGCTGCCTTATGTCCCAGGACTCCCTCAGGTCTGTGTTAGCTTCTGGCTCTCCCTTTCAGTTATGCTGTCATGGCTAGTTTTTGCCGGAGTCCCTGCTTGCACTCTGCATGCAAAGTACATTGTCCTTAACCATTAGAGGACAAAAGCTTACCTAACAATCTCTCCCT
>CM074962.1:2829369-2839672 GCA_037577455.1 Pangasius macronema
AGATAGGGATAGGTGGAGAGTGATGATTCGCTGTGGAGACCCCTGAAGGGAAAAGCCCAAAGAAGAAGAAGAAGATCAGCATTAGCCAGTAGCAGATAACCGCGCTCATTTCCTGCATTTATCACTAAATGAGCAAAAACGGCTAACGACAGGTTTTTATAATCTAGCGTTTATTCCTTCGTAATTAGGACGATGAAATATCGATATCATGTCAAATTATGTCGCTGTGCACTTTTCTCAAGTGTCTCAGCGTTGAGAGATCTTTGCATACCTTTTTTTTTTATTTATTATTTTTTTTTAACAGTGGAAGATTTTGTTCCTGAATGTTAAAAAATGGTAAAAATGGTACAATTTAATTACATATCGCCCTAATCATTTCAATAAATTTAATAAATAAATGAAATAATAAAGTGCAATATACAAGTTAACCAATTTTCGTTTCGTATGTAAATAATATTATCATGAAACTCAGATTCAGAATTTTTATTTTCTTTCTTTTTCTTCCCTCACAGTTTGTTAGCAAACCCACGTCTTGTGATACATATTAGTATTGTAATATTATATTTTAGTCCTGTACCGCTGCACTGTTGATTTCTGGATTCTGATTGGTCAGAAGGCACTGATTAATCGCAAGTTTATATTAATGCGGTCTCGTTTCTATGGTAACGGCTCATCCACAGGGACTTGTACAACAGACGCTCCATATAAGCGGATTACAAAAAAAAAAAAAAAAATCGCTGTGATCGCTGATCTTATAGTAAGGCAATGTTTGTTTAACGTAAAGGAAGGAGTCTCCAGTGTCAGCGCTTTGTAACAGTCGGAGGTAAAGCTGTGACTTTTCCGATGTCTTCAGGACAGAAGGGTTTGATTTATTTTTTAATTTTTATTTCTTGTGAGAGTGACATTCCATAACATTCCGTGTAGCTGTAATTGATATAAAACCCTGTAATCGCTGGCAGGTTGCTGTGGTAGAAGAGGAATAAAACACTTCAGGACGTGCCGCTTTAAATGAGTAAAAATACCTAAAAACAAAAATAGGCTTCGTAATTGTATGTTTTTCGTGACCTCATAAAGAGAAATGTTAAATAAAGGGAGAGATGTATATTTACTGATAAAATCACTTTTTATTTTACTTTTTTTTCCTGCTGTAAGAGCCTTCATTTCTTGATATTATGTAGTAATACGATGCAGGCGAGAGTGTAAATATCGAGCTTTTGTAAGCATGACATTCTCCGTTATACGCTGCGGAGGAGTAAAGCGAGCTGTGTTGCTTTTATATCGGAGATCAGTTTCATCCGGTTTCTGTGATTTTGCTTGATTTGGACGCCGTGTGTTGGTTTAATGAAAGATGGTCGCACTTGCCGGACCCATGTTTTTTTTTCCACGCTGGTCCGTGTGTGTGAGACTCGTGCACCGTGTCGGCCCGGCTCTACGCTACGTGTGTGTGTGTGTGTGTGTGTGTGTGTGTGTGTGTGTGTGTTCCTGTCCCTGTTTTTGTTATCCCGCTCTTCAGGATGCCTGTCTCCTCCACTTCATGTCCACTCCAGCATGTGTCTAGACACAGCGCTCTTTCTCACCGTAGCGCTACGCTAATGTTTTGCTACACCCGTCTCCCCGGTGTGTGTTCTCAGAGCTCCGCGCTCCTCCCCCTCCTCTTCTTCCTCCCCTTCCTCCTCATCCTCCTCATCCTCGCGGCCGCCCTGTTGGTGTTGGTGCAGGTTCAAACGCGAGGTCGGGATGAAAGAGCGAGAATATCAGTCTTTATCACAGTCGGGGGCGAAATGTTCCACAGCGAGCAGATCAGAATTAATCGTGTCGGATATGAACTGGACGAGCTGCCGGGTTGAAAAAGTCTCTGATCTGCGATCGCGTCTCTCTCTCTCTGACGAGCCCGCTGAATGATTTATTCGTCCGGCCCCGCCGTGCACACTCCGATAGCTTTGGTATTCAGCGTGTGATCAAGGGCACGTTGCTATTAGTGCTGACGCTGATGAACGTGTCAGCAGTTTCTGGAACACTCCGAGGGCATTGGAAAGACGCTAACTTTAAACCGACGTGTGGGAGAGGAGACATCCGCATCCCCGGCCTCAACCTCCGTGTCCCTCTCCGGCCAGAGAAAACATCTCCCATCTGCAGAACGATTTCAATCCCGTCACGTCGTGGAAACGGAGGAGAGGATGAAAAAGGAGGGACAGATGTCTTTTTAATTCATCCCACACAACCACACTGCACTTTTCATTCACATGGTCTCATCTGATCAAAGACGCGGTCGTGTATCCGCGTCTAGACTAGAAGCAACGCGGGAGCAATAGGAAAAAAAAAGGGGGCGTGTCCGCAAAAGGCAGGCTTGATTTTGAAGTTGTACGCAGCGAGACACCAGTTTTCCGATCCCAAAAAAAAATGACATCATCATTCTCCTAAAAAAAAAATATATCATATATACATTAGCTAGCTCACTGGCCAAGTCCAATTAGCTAGCAGCAGCTAACGTATGACGAGCTAATTAACGTGCATTAACACACACTTTGGAAAATAAATAAGGAATCGAATCCCTGAGAGAGAGAGAGAGAGAGAGAGAGAGAGAGAGAGAGACTGATTTTTATGTAGCCAAAGAAAACGGCGGAACGTGTGTGGCTGAATTTCCGGCTACGCGCTTTGGCGATCTCGCATCACACAAAAAAACGTTAGCATCTCCACTTTTGCAAGGTGCTAGCGTTAAAAACGATCGAACAGCCTTTGTGCTGCACTGTGTTTAGTTGGCATGAGACAGAATACCGCGATACAAAATACCGGCTTCTCTGAGGCGTATCGCGATATTTCTGTTTAACATTCATTTTTACGCACTTTTCACACAGCAGCACCTGAGCTAGCAGCCCACAGAGCACAACGATTGCGAGTGGAAACCTGACTGCGTCTGAGAATTAAGTCTTACAGCACTTACAGCTCGTAGTTCACTACTGCGCAACATTCACTCGCTTCAGTAATCACAGCAGACCCGTAGCCTAGCCGTCTGAGGGAAGTTACCCCAAAAAAACGACGTGTATACACCGACTCCGGTTCCTGCTGCGGCTGGCTGAAAATCCACGCCTGTGCGCCGCACTCGATGCGAGTCACACTCGCGTCTAAAAAAAAAACAATTCGGACGCATGCCGTGTGTTGTGCTTGCAGTGGCGTAACCCCAAATTAACTCGGGAGGAATGAGGACGAACACAAAATGAAAAATCAAGTGTGACGCGCTTGTGCATTTCAGGTGGATGTTATTTAACCTAATCACTTAAAGCACAGTCTACCTTCAGACCATCTTTCCGTGTTAATAATGTTGCCATGAAACACATTTATGACCCTGAAAAAGCTTGAAATTACATGTTAATGATAGGAGGAAGTTTCATCTTATATTTTAAATCCTGATCTACTTTTCTTACTCTACAGTGTGTTGATACTGCAGTGGTTTGATTTGCTGTCATTACAAGATAAATATACTGAAATGTAATATATCTGTGCCAGAATCGTCTCGTGTCAATACTGTAACGCGGAAGTGGGAAGCCGGAGCTCAGAACGATGTTGTTCTTTACCTCCGCTGCGTTCGAGGTACACAGCGGGGACAAAAGCATGCTTCCATGCTCATCTTTTATTCGCAACAAGTCATTTAAAGGCAAGACGTGCGTCTTTTGTTTACTTCTGATGCTGTGAGCAGCCATTTTGATTTGACGTCACTGCCTGAACTCGGAGACGCCCGTAGTTGAGAAGACCGCTCCGAGTTCCCGAGTAGAAATTTCGAGTTCTCTTTGGCTTTTTCCTGGTTGAAGGTTGGAATTCCCAACACCATCACCACCACCACCACCACCACCACCACCTCTTCAGTGTTCAATTTATTTTTGGTAGCCATTAAATATCCCGTGGTTCATATATTGTGTATCGTAGTTATGTGTTTAACCACTAGATAAGGAGTGAAAGGTCTGAATCCAAACACACAGAACATCTTGCTGATATCGTTTTCATGTTGTCCTGAGGGTGTGCAAACTTTTGCACTCTCTACTAAAGCTTTCATATACATAGATATGTATTGAGAAGTGTTTGCTGATCAGGGTGACCCTGGAAACACGTGCGTGTGGGACGTGCGTTTGGGGCGTGGTGCAGCCACGAGCCTCCTCTCGCAGCTCCGCTCAGGGCTCATTCTCGATGCCACCTACAGGCGAGCGACGGAAGCGCAGGTCACTCCAGGGACTCGCTGAGTTGACTGAGTTCATTATTAAAGAGGAAGGCTCACCTGAATACCGAGTCCTGATGGGGGAGACTGTGCTTTTTACAAAATGTTCTTTTAATTAATTTATTATTTTTTTAATGGCCACTCGGTCTGCCTCAGGTTTTTTTTTTTTATTATTTTTTTTAATACGTTTTATGAGTCTTTATCTTCCAAGTATGAAATTTGTAGCTGGTCCTTGGCCAGAGTTCACTCTTTACACTCACTTGTACATACGATCATCATTTAAGACCTTGATTCTAGACCTGGCGCTGATCCCGTACCCCGGGGCGGGGCTTTAGAGGGTGGATTGGATATCAGGGAAAAAAAAGAAGAACGAATTTGATCTGATCCTGTAACATGTAGACCGAAATATCAGTCCTTCACATTAAAGAAGCCTTTTTTTTTTTTTGGGAAAATATATTTTTCTTTGACGCTGGAAATGTCTAATTATAAAGAGACTGGATTGTACTGTTTATTATCTTTATCCTTTATAAGTGATTTAAGTCTGAACGAGTTTAATCGAATAAGTAAAAAAAAAATCTGCATTTTTGTCCAAGTCGTATTTTTTTGGTCATTTTAAAAAAAAAAAAATCATTTTAAAGCTTAGTAGTTTTTAAAGAAAAAAAAAAACTCATATGTTTCTCGAGCTGAAGGTGTCAGTGTCAGTGTGAGGAAGCCGGTGACTGTGACTGGAGAGCGCTGACGCTGGTGTTGCTCCATCCGCGCGTGTCTTTGTCTTATCCTTGAGCTGAGATTAAATAATTATCTCTCTGGTGTTTGAGAGAACTGGGTCAGTTTTGGTTTGTTGTTTTTTTTTTTCTTCTTCTTCTTCTTTTTCCTTCCACGTTCCCACACCATCGGTTCATCGGTGGTCGTGGTCGGTGGTTTCTGGTGTTGCGTGCGATTGATCTCTTTCGCTTGGCAACAGCGCCGAGCGGAAGCGTTTCAGCCAATGTTTGTGCGTCGCGGTTTGAAATCTCACTCGCCCTGGAGTGCGAAGGTCTGATCAGGTCAAGCACACCGCTGAAAGTCGCGCGTAGAGGAGACTCGATCTCCATAACCTCGCCGTACGGAGCGTATGTTCTCTTATCCCTTATCCCTTATGTAAATACAAGCTTGTTTTTTTTCTTACTTTTGAGCATCCGGTACGTGGGAAGTCGTTCAGCAATCGTATTCGCGTCCAGAAGACATTGCGAAGGAGCACTTTCATGCTGAACCCTTCGCGGTGACCTCATCAGTCAGCCGGCAAGCGTTATTCCCGCTTCAATTCCAAGAATCGCCTGCAACCAGCTTATCCAGTTCAGAGAACTTGTTGCAGCTCTGATGTGGCAAAAGTGCGGTTCCTAATTTTCAGGATCAACCGTCTGCTTCATCCAAGTGATTTATTCCATCCATGCACAAGGCCTCTCTCTCTCTCTCTCTCTCTCTCTCTCTCTGTGTGTGTGTATCTATGTTCACCGTGGCCAGGATGTCTTCGTGGCTTCGCGAGAGGCCAAATTAAAGAGCAAGAAAGCCTGTTTTCCTGGGAAGGGAAGCCGGCAAGCCGGCACTGGCAGTCCCAGTCGTCTCCTGGGCACGGATCAAGCTGCAGAAGTTCGGGGATTTATGACATGCAAGAACTCCACGCTCTTGTTAGAGAACACAGTCGTCTTCATAATACCCCAGTGAATGGCTTTTATTGCTCGTTCGTCACTGGGTGCTCAGTGGGGCAGCAGCCAAAGAGCTGCACGTTTCCACCATCCCCACACACACACACACACACACACACACACACACACACGCACACACACTTGCACTTTACTGTAAGTTATCAGTGTGACTGAAAGCGTTTTTCCTTTAGAAGCTTAGCTCCTGTCATACTTTTCATCCGTGTGTAAAGCGCTCGTCGGAACCGAAACGACCTCTGAACCTGACGTCCGTGCTCAGCGGGTATCGGAGCTCACACAGGATATTTTTATCACACAATACCTCATCCACTTCCTTTGTGTGCTTATCCACTTCCTTTTGTGTGCTTAATTGGTTGTTTGATTGAGACCATTTTTGACAGCATAGTTCCTTTTTTAGGCCTCTGCTTCATTGGGTTTGTTTTTGCTTTTTTTTTTAAATAGATTTCCTGTGTGTGTGTGTGTGTGTGTGTGTGTGTGTGTGGATTTAGAGCACCTAAGGACAAAGATGGCTTACTGTCCCAGTTCTGGCTTCTTTTATTTCCTCCGTCTGGCTCGTGTCCTACTCTTGCTACGACCTCTCGTCCTCTTTACGCCACTTTTTGATCGACTTACATTTTGCGCTGGAATGAAATGGAAGAATGGATGCAGAAATGCAGGTTCTGTTTCTCTCCTCCTGACCACCAGGGACGCAGAGACTCACCTGGCTAGATTCGAGTGACACATGCTGCTGACATCTGCCGTAAAAATCCACTTCCCTTTCTTTCTTCTTCGCTCCTCACACACATCAGACCGCGTACACCTTACAGGCGACGGCTTCCTACAATCGCTTCTGAAGTCGCGAGTGTGTGTGTGTTTTTTTTAATCTTTATTTATTTCCAACGTTTTCACCTCACCTGCTAGCGTCACGTCGACGTTCCACCATCTGTGCGCGGACGAGTGAGCGGTTCTCCTTCGCCATACCGCATGCTTTCAACACCGAGCTGAACTCGCAGCTCGACATCCGAGAGGATCTTTCACCATTAGAGTCAGAGTTCCTCGCTTAGCGCTAGATACGCTTCTACCGCAACCTTTTTTTAAAATGTACAGTAAGACAAGTTCAGGTCTGAGTCAGCGTGTTGCTCTCTGGCTTCTTGGACGTGTTATCGACTTCACCGGGAGATTTGCGTCATCTTGGTAGCTCGAATGTCTAGAGTCAATTGCAATGTCGGATTGTTTATTAGGACGCTCGGAGTATATATTTAGTTAACCTTGAAACTAGAGGCTTTGAAATAATGTGTGGGTTTTTTTTTTTCTTCTTCTTCTTCTTTTCCCCTCCTGCAGGATTTGGGATCTGGAAGGGAATGAAACCGTATCGTTACGACTGTGGTCACCAGGTGTCTCTGTGTGCTGGCATCCCGAGGAGGTGTTTAAGGTAAGCTCAAGTACCGCGAGTGCTCTCAGCTCAGGCTCAGGATGTTCTCAGTGGAGCGCGCACACACAAAGCCTTAGCCTGGAGATGAATCTTTTCCTGAAGATGGATGTAATACTTGATAGCTTTCCCTAGATCCTATTTATATCACAACAATGCAACCTTCATTGTTCGGCGTCGTCTCAGTTTCTGTAACACCCTCAAAGCTGTCCTATCCAAAAGTCCTAAGGACCTTTCTCTTTGCTTCCTCCCAGCTGATGGTGGCTGAGAAAAAGGGCACCATACGTTTCTACGACCTCGTCACCCAGCAGGCCATTCTGTCTCTGGACAGCGGGCAGATGCCACTCATGTCTGCTGACTGGTGCCTCACTAACACCATTAAAGTGGGCGCTGTGGTGGGTAGCGACTGGGTGATCTGGGATATCACACGATCTAGGTAAGAACTCATTTAGTTCTCGTTTTTTGTTTTTTTCCTTTAAGTAAAAATATGTGTGCATTTATGTGACTGTGGTAGATAATGCATTCTCTCATGAAACGTTGGCCAAGACCCACCCATTTTCACCGAAAGAGGTCATTTGACTGTCAGACATCTTCCAGAGCAAGTTAGCAAAACAACTCATAAATTTAAAAGACCCGATTCCACAAATCGTTCTTCTGTCCACCGTTTCAAAAAGCTCATCGTGTCAAGAGTATTAAGAAGTTTTTCCTGCCGGAAACCACCACACCAAAGCACATGCGCGAATATCCAAAAGAAGTGCCGAGAGATTGTAACCTCCATGATTCTGGAGCTCATGGCCAGAAAAGTGTACCAAAGGTATTAGACATGATTTGAGCCATGGGCGGAGGATCAGATAGTGACTTGGGCGCACAGTGCCCCTGAAATCATCAGCGCACGGTTTGTACGGACGTTAAAAATGTACTTAAATTTGAATAAATAGCTGGAGAATATGCGGCACTTCCCGCAGTTCTGCAGTTTCCTGCATTATAAGTGGAATAAATACTAATCAGTACATAATAAAAGCGTTTCCTAATTACGATTTCTGCGTACTAAAATCACACCTTTTACTCGTAACATGTGTCTCAACACACTTAAAGTGCCCGACACACCCTTCTGCAATTCTTCAAACGTGGAATTGATATCTTGATTTTTATTTATTTATGCCAAACAGAATTGAGAAATGCAGTAAAATAGTCTTAATTAAAACTTAAGCAGCATCTGGATTCATTGCGTTCAGAATCCAAACTTGAAATCTTTTCTCTATGCCAAAACCATTTGAACAACTTTTGAATGCAAGCGCAGCCGTTCTACAGGAACTCGATATGAGTAAAATATGAGTTGAGAAGCTGCACCAACCCTGCTTATGGGAAAGAAACCGTGAAGCGCAGACCCCAGGAGATAACCGCGTTAATCTTTTCCTAACAGCTATCCTCAGGACAAGAGGCCAGTGCATTTGGACAAAGCACGACTCTTCAGGTAAGCCCGGACGCTTCGTCTCAATTTCTCCCGAGTCTCAGGTGTAAACATCGACGATGATCACGATCACCCGTGTGTATTCTGCGTCTCTCAGGTGGTCGAGAGCAAATGAAAACCTTTTCGCCACCACCGGCTGTCCGGGAAAGATCAGCAGTCAGTTACTGGTGCATCACCTCAGCCACCCTCAGGTAAGCATATAGAGTGTGTGCGTCTTTGGTTTTTAATGTGTAAAGTGTCAGTATGTCACACCTCATGCCTCATTCTGTCCAATATCATTCCAGCCTGTGATGATTGGCTCGTCAGTCGTGGGCTCGGGTCTCAGCTGGCATCGAACGCTCCCCCTGTGCGTGATCGGTGGAGACCGAAAGCTCTCCTTCTGGGTGACCGAGATGTGAGCCGGCTTTTTGTCATGCCTCAGAAGAATGCTTCTATTTTTTTTTACAACTTACTTCTTTAATAAATCGACATTCCCCCCATGCTCATGAGTACTTCCTCCGTGTTTTGAGTAATGGCTCTTTTTCCTCTTTGCTTTTGTTTCCGACATGGTCTGCTATCTTCTGTTTCTCATTCACCACAGAACGAGAACGTCGGAGGCTGGTTACTGGTGATGGTCGTAGCAAACACACCTCCAAACCAGTGTGACAAAAATTCCTCGTGAGCTTAGCCTTAGTTCAGCTGAACTGAGGAAATATCCTTAAAGCTACGATGCGTAACATTGTGCTAGACCTGTTCATTCATTGCAGTTGTGATGACGTACCGTGTACATCTTACCTCACCATCTGCAACTTACAGCTGCTTCAGGAGAAACTAAACTGCCTTGATATATGGACTAAGTGAACAGCTTTGTTACTTGGCACAAGACACTTTTACATATTATCAGTTAGTAAGTCAGTGTGTAAGTCAGCACGCAATGTTAGTTAATTAACCGAAGTACAAAAGTCAGGTAACAAGTGCACAGACGTTAGTCGGTAAAGTCTGTAAGTCAGTAAATGAGGCGGTCTGTCAGTACATCAGTTAAAAGTTAGTAAGTTCAACTGTCACTTTAGATATCAATATGTACTTAAATCAGTAAATTCAATAATAAAGTAATTTAATAAGTCGGTAAGTCAGTACACGAGTCAGTTAATAAGTTAGTGTATAAATCTTAAGTAAGTTAAAATGTAAGTCAGTTAATAAGACAGTACTGACAATTTAACTTACTAAGACATTTAATAAGTCAGTAAGTAAAGTCAGTACTCAGGTCAGTTAATAAGACAGTATTTAAGTCAGTTAATAATTAAGTACTTAAATCAGTAAGTACTCGAGTCAGTTGATGAGCTAGTAAGTCAGTACATGAGTCAGTTAATAAGTCAGTAAGTAAAGTCAGTACTCAGGTCAGTTAATAAGTCGATATTTAGTTAGTTAATAATTAAGTACTTAAATAAGTTAGTACTTGAGTCAGTTGATGAGTTAGTAAGTCAGTACACGAGTCAGTTAATAAGTCAGTAATTAAGTACTTAAATCAGTAAGTA
>CM074962.1:2839772-2850056 GCA_037577455.1 Pangasius macronema
TACACGAGTCAGTTAATAAGTCAGTAATTAAGTACTTAAATCAGTAAGTACTCGAGTCAGTTGATGAGTTAGTAAGTAAGTTAATAAGTAGGTAAAGTCAGTACTCGGGTCAGTTAATAAGTCGATATTTAGTCAGTTAATAATTAAGTACTTAAATCAGTAAGTACTCGAGTCAGTTGATGAGTTAGTAAGTCAGTACACGAGTCAGTTAATAAGTCAGTAATTAAGTACTTAAATCAGTAAGTACTCGAGTCAGTTGATGAGTTAGTAAGTCAGTTAATAAGTCAGTAAGTAAAGTCAGTACTCGGGGCAATTAATAAGTCAGTATTTTGTCAGTTAATAATTAAGTACTTATATCAGTTAGTACTTGAGTCAGTTGTTGATTTAGTAAGTCAGTACACGAGTCAGCTAATAAGTCAGTAATTAAGTACTTAACTCAGTAAGTGCTCTAAACAGTTGATTTAGTAAGTCAGTACACGAGTCAGTTAATAAGTCAATAAGTAAAGTCAGTACTCACATCAGTTCATAATCATGAATCAGTTCATAAATAACTTTATACATTAGTAAATTGAATAAGGTATCAGTTTTTTAGCCTTTAATAATATTTTTTGGATAAAATTGAGCAGTTCTAACATGAGTAACAACAGACTGGGGATTGTACAGTAAATAAGGAATTGGGAGGACAGGGAAGACGTGGAAGAGAAGTTAGTCTCGTGTGTTTTATCTGAACTGTGTACTTTTAAGGTGCTGAAAAACAAATCGTGCAAAAAAGACGAGAAACGATCTTGATAAGATGACTCATCATCTCTGACTTTTTCTTTGTATGTACTTTGAGTCCTGTTATCATGTGATTGTGCTTCTGTCCTGGTGCGCTTGTTTTTACAGGGATGTGTCTGTGTGTGTGTGTGTGTGCGTGTGTGTGTGTGTGTGTGTGTGTGTGTGTGTGCGCGTGATGGGAGTGTAACAATCAGCCATATTGTGCTGAACGCATACACGGCTGCTGGTGTTGTAGTACAGCTGAGACGGCTGGTTCCAGAAGGAGGTTTTGGGGAACCTCGACTCTTTAGTCAGTCCTCTATGTGTCTTGGAGCGCAGCTGCAAAACCACCATCCACAATCATAACATGGTACCGCTCTCCAGGTTCTCCGGCTTTGTTTGAACAAGTCCAACGCGGTGTGAAGCGAGCGCTGGAACATCTGCGTGTGAGAAGTCGACGTCAACCGCCGCCACATCTCTCCACACTCACACACACGTCTTTCCAAAGGACATAATAACTCACAGAGTGGCGGAGGAGTCAGGAAGCAGAAGCCAGGCTTCTCACAAGAGCCGTGCGATCAATAAGGAGGGTTGGGATGATTTCTATCAAAGGTTGCCATCTGCTGGTTACTTACGTGCTACAGCTGAGGAGATAACAGCTTTACAGATTCATTTTAAGGCTCTGGTTTGAGCCAGGAGATAAAAACAAACACGCAAGAGGTCGAGATGCAGTTTCAGAGGATGGTTAGACTCAGGTGAACCTTCTCAGCTCAGTAAGTCAGTACCCAAGTCAGCTAATAGGTTAGAAAGTACTGAAGTCAGTTCACAAGACGGTCCATGAGTCGGTTAATGTTAATTAATTGTCTTAATAAATGATTAAGGTGTAAGTGAGATAACATTGCTGAGTTTCCAACAAACTCCTCGACCTCTGGAGCTGCTGATATCCATGGCAACGCTAAAACACATTTTGTGGCAGTACGATAAGCGCTGGGGATTTGTGGGTAAAATAAATGCGAGCTACAAAAAAATTGCACCAGAAGCCTCGATGCTTATCTTAACGCCATGGCAACGCACGCGTGTTTTGATCCTGGCTCGATTTGGACCCAGACTGCGGTTTTGCAGGGGGATTTGCGCACTGGATTGCGCCGCGTGTAAGATGAGATATGGGCCGTGATTAATCACTCGCGTGCTTCTGAACTCTCTCTCTCTCTCTCTCTCTCTCTCTCTTTTTTAAATCTTACGCTCGTTTTGCAAATCGTCACGTCTTCCAGTTCGTTATTTACATCCCAGATTTCTTTCGCTTCATGTTAAAAGATGGCAGTTATCAGGTTTAACCTTGACGTCACGTCACTGAAGGAGCTTTTCAAGCAGCTGGGTTTTATGGGCAGTGCTGCAGGGTGGTCTTATTTGGACTCGAGAAGTGAAGCGAACAGTAACTAGGCAAACGCCTCAGGAGAACCGATTGGAAAAGGTCCACGGTGGCTCACACTCCTGAAAAAGTGCGACCACAAATAATCCATCAACAGCAAAGCGCCTCCACAGAAAGCTAATCGGCCGGAGTTTGGCGAATCAGGCGTGTGTTTAAAGTCAGACTTGCAATGTTGTTTTCTGTATCGTTTTATTTACTTCCCTTTATATTGAACAGCCTTTAGTAAGTGTATGAGCTACTTATTCACTGTATATGTTGGTTTAGTGATGTATGTACTGCCACGATCGCATGTCGTGTTAAGAAAACATGCATCTAAAGCTTGAAAACAATCTAAAAGCACAATCTAATGATTTCCTTAATTTTTTTGTTGTTTGCAATTTAATAACGCCTGTACTTTCAGAGTGACCTCATCACAATGTATCTGAAAATGAAGGAGAAAAAAAAAGGATGAGAGAACTGACTTCTCGTGATCTTCAGAAAATATGGATGATGCGACTTCCTGGTGAACGTGTGACCTCATCATGGAATGATCTAAATATTTCATAGGGGTGAATGGGTTCAGGTTGCAGGGTTGAGTGAATGAACTAAAATGGACATGTTTCATTAATCTGTAATGGACGGCTGGTGGTTCAGTGGCTGGCACTGTTGCCTCGCACCTCCAGGGTCGGGGGCTTCAATCACGCCTCCACCCTGCGCACGTGTTTGCACGTTCTCCCCATGCTTCACGGGTTTCCTCCAGGCACTCTGGTTTCCTCTCCCAGTCCAAAGGCAGATTGGCATTTCCAAATTGTCTGGTGTGTGTGTGTGTGTGTCCAGGGTATCCTTCCGCCTTGTGCCCCGAGTCCCCTGGGATAAGATCCAGGCTCCTACCCCCGACCCTGTGTGGGATAAGTGGTACAGAGGATGGATGGATGGATAATGGACGACTTGTGCAAAAGGATGACCCTAACCCTAGTTATAGTGGACTTGGACAGCCAGAATGCTGTTTTTCTATCAGGAAGTATTGAAGGTTTGTTTTGGTTTTATTTTTATGCTTCTTATCGCTAAGTGGTGGAGGCATTACGTTTCCGTGTGTCCGTCCGAGATTCTCGTAAGCGCACGATCTTAAGAACAAGTGGTTTGTAGGATCTCCACGGAGTTATCATTCTCTCCAGCGAATGAACTAATTGGATGTCAGAAGTGATCCGAACAGGGTCAAGGTTCCGCAAGGTCAAGTGTTGGAAATAGTTCTTCTCTAACAGCTTCCTTCCTGTTGGAAGTCTATTTTAAAAGAATTTCAGTTTTTATAATTTACTAACAAAAAGCATAAGAACTATTGGCAGTGGCGGCATCCCAGGCCTTTTCTACTCATTACCCATACATCATTTAACTTTACTTTTATTATATTACTGTAAATGAAATATCAGTGGAACACAAATAACAGCTCGATTGTGGCATCATCCACCTTTCAGAAACCTGCTACCTGTGGAACTTGGCTTTTCAGAAAACCACCTAGTGACATCAAGCATTTTATTATTATTATTTTTTAATTATTATTATTATTTTTTTTTTTTAATCTCCAGACCAAACCAAGTTGTAGCTCCGGAAAGGACAGAGACAGCTTATAAAACATGCTGATTCTGATTTGTAAATGTTTCTATTTCATTGTATTTTGATGTGACTAGAGAAGACACGTTACTTTGGCGAAGTTCGTTGGTATACGAAGTCACACACACTGATCCCCTTTCTTTCTTCAAAGCCAAAGCTCAGACCGGTCGCCTACTCCTCCTCAGAGTTAGACTGAAGTGCTGAAATCTAAGTTGATAATAATAATAATAATAATAATAATAATAATAATCCTTGCTTATTAACTGATACTAGCTAGGACTCGGCAGGAGTGTTACAGCTACAGTGTCCGTGTAGCCTGAGCCGCCATTTTGTGTTTGTTGTCTTTATTTACAGTGAATATTGTGATATCAGCGGACAAGATCACTTTGAAAGTATACCACATTTACCTGCATTTTAGAAAGTGAAGTGAAGTGACTTTGTGGCCAAGTGTGGTGAGCCATACTCGGAATTTGGGCTCTGCATTTAACCCATCCAAGTGCACACACACAGTAGTGAACACACACCCGGAGCAGTGGGCAGCCATTTTAGCTNGAGACTCGAACCCACCACCTTCAGGTTCACCTTCGGGTTACAAGTCCGACTCTCGGACCATTAGGCCACGACTGCCCCGTAAAGTATTGAATATTATATATATTGAATGTAAATTATTAATGTCGGGGGGAAAAAACATTTTAAGTAACTCATTAGAATGTCCGTTACCTCCTCATGCCGTTAGCATGAATGTCTGTTAACCAGGTTTTGTATCTTTTGTTAATTCTATGCTAAAACTCGAC
Source organism: Pangasius macronema (assembly GCA_037577455.1). NCBI lineage: Eukaryota > Metazoa > Chordata > Actinopteri > Siluriformes > Pangasiidae > Pangasius > Pangasius macronema. Next base: position 2,844,339 of record CM074962.1, read on the forward strand.
CCAGTTAGTCATTTAAAGTGCAAAATGCAGCAAAGAAACCTTGTATAAAAGATTCGCTTGTTGCCTTAGATGTGTTCAAACATTTGTGAAGAGTGGTCTCTCTAAATAGTTATTTTAAAAATATATTTTTTTTAAATAAATAAATAAAGGTCTGTTTGGACGAGTGTGAGGATGTTTTTCAGTAAAGATCACACCCCTGGGTCTCCCAGTCTCTATTTCTGAGTGAATATAAATGTAAAACTCAACACAGTTACAGAATGAATAGTCAAAAATAAAGATTTATTACGTGCAGCAAGTACAGCTGTTGAACACACACACACACACACACACACACACACACACACAGTCTACTGAAGAACAGCATGCAGGGTGAAAGCGAGATCTATTTACAGTGTGTGTATTTGTGTGTGATTTCCTCCACGTGTGTGTGATCGATGTGTGATGAGAGGCGATCCAGGCTTTCAGGCTTATCTTTGGCCCAGCCTCTCTAACGCCCCGTGCAGAATCTTCAGCTCCTCTCTTATTCGGCCCAGAACGTTCTGGATCTTAGCCGGTTCATCCAGGATCTCCATGGAGCAGGTGTACGGGTCGTATCTGATGCAGAACGGCTTCTGGATGGTGGAGGAGTACTGCCTGGAGACCAAAACTCGTCAGCGCTCATCTTTATTCAGTCACATTCTCTTTTAAAACCATCTCAAACATTTTATACATTTTATTATTCGTTATTAATTTCATTAATGAACATTTTACTATTCAACATTTTATGGATATTTGGTATAAAGGTATATTTTATACCTTTTATTAGTTCTTGTTTATTTAACTATTAATCATTTGATTGTTATTAAATATTATTAAACATTTATTATAGGTTATATTTGTTTTATGTATGTTATTTATTAAACAGTTTAAAGCTATTGCAAATGTTTTATTTGTTATTTTTATTCAGCATTTTTAGTTCTTAAACATTATTAAACATTTTATCATTTTTATATTTGTTATTTATTAAACATTTTAAAACTAATAACATTTAAAAATGTTACTAAACATTTTATTTATTTTATGTTAGTAAGCATTATTATAATTTATTATAAGTTTATTTATTTAATAAACATTAACGCTTAAAATTTTAAATTTTTTTAATGCATTTTATTTGTTATTAAATATTATTAAACATTTTATTATTGTTATATTTGTTATTAAATATTTTAAAACTGATTAAGCATTTTAAACAACGTATTATTCATCATTAATTTTAACACTAAACATTTTATTATTTGTTATATTTGTTCTTAAAAGATTTTCAGAGTATTATGAAGAAAGGAACGCCATTATAACTACTTTATCTATAGCATTAGTATTAAAAAGCAGGAAAAGCATGAATACACCATAACATTTAGTTTGTAACAACAGCAAAAAGTCTTAAGCAACAACCTACACTTTCAGTCTGCGTGTACGTGAGAAGCACGTTAGTGCGCATTGAGGCGTTAAATCTGTCCTGTTTCCCAGGTTTAAAGGCTCTTCCTCTGTCCTGCCCCTAACCCAACCCTCTTTCTCCTTAAGGCTTCACCTCATCTTGTTTGTAGCGTCCTCAAAGCTCTGGGAGACAAAGTACACGGGCTGGTACGTCTGATCCTGGTACGGCTGGACCGCCGTCTCGGCAGGGACGAACGGCTTGTACTCGGGTTCGTTAGAGAGAGCGTACTAGAGGAACAAAAAGAGACCCATGTGTCTAAAAGCTGCTCCAAATCTCTCACACATTCTAATTTATTCCTAAATAACGCATGCCATTATTACATTACTAACATTAACTCTGAAGTGTGAACGCCAGCCACCATTAACTTGCATCATAAATGCTTCACTAATGTATTTCATGATTTTAGCAGGTATATTACTTGGCTCTAACTGACAATTAGTACTATTAAGTTAATTAGTATAACGATTTTATCATCCCTGAGCGATATTATACATTGCCATGATATCTAGGGACGTTTACTCTGATTATATTTTATTTCCAGACGTGCCAAGCTGGACACATTCTGTGCAGGAGCTCCACAGTTTAACATCGGAGCACGTTACTATAAGTTATCACTCAGAAATATGCCAAAAGATCAGTCTTTTTCTCTTCAGTAAAACAGGAGATGAGCCACGTGAATCTGGAACGATTTGCTCTGGTGTTTTGATGCCGACCGGAAGCCCCGCCCCCTTCCCCCAAATCCCATGCATCATCGATTGGACTTGTGGACGTCCTTGCTTTCTTTATTTCTTTCATACAAACTGAATTGATTGTAATATGTCCACATATAAATAAATTAGGAGTCAGGTCGACTCAAAAACGTGTTGGTGCTGCCACCAAGCAGTTCCCGACTGCGCTGCTTTTAATATTATTACACCCTCCCTTACAGTTCCTCTGTAATGATGATGGAAATGCCCATTTTAGAAAAGGTTGGCTATCGTGATTTTGATCGTATTAAATTGTTCATCATGTTTTTTTGTTTTTTTTAAATGTGAAATCACGAGCAGTGAAAAATATCGCACAAGTCTATTGCTAACAATTGTTTTTCCTATTGAAAAATATATTTCATAGTTCCTAATCTCTTCATGCGTTCTTCTTCTTCTTCTTCTTCTTCTTCTTCTTCTTCTTATTGTTATTATTATTATTTTATTCTGGCTTACAGTTCAATTTGTGGCAGTTATTACATCCAATAATCTCTTCCCTGAGACACAGCTTCTCACACCTTTCTACTCCTGGTTCAGATTATAATAGAATTACAGCTCATTTATGAATGAGTGCACATATCTAGCAGTTGAATATTAAAATCGCTTCCTTATAGATCGAGCTTTTTCTCACCAAAAGTTCTCCGTAGGAGGATAAGAGTCCGGCACCGTACGCCTTTACTGCCCCGTTCTGCTTGCAGAGCCCAAACTCAACCGTGAACCAGTAGAGCTGTAGAAGAACGTGAGAACATGTGCTGTAAGTGATGGATTTCATTATCTTGCATTAGGGATTGCAGTCCTGAAAGTCTATAATGGAACTTTAGTTAAAAAAAAAAAAAAAAAAAAAAAAGTGCCAAATGTGTAATTCAGCAATAATCCACTAGATGTCAGTAGATTTCTGTATTTGCATAAATCATACTCTTGCATCTTTATAATTCTCAGTAAAAGCTCCTTACAGTAGACAGCTTCTCTATATCCTCATCAGATGCTCCAAGAGAAGCGAGACCAATCTCCTGTGAACAAAATAAAAAAATAGAAGTCCACACATTTGTCTTCTGAATTAAATTAGCAAATTACAACTTATGCAAAACGGCAGGAGTGGAAAATACTTCAGTACTTGTGCTTTGTTACTCTTTTTTTTTGTATTTGTATTTTACTCATATTTTATCGATGCTAGCTCTGTTTTTCATTGCTAACGCAACCTCATTCATTCCAACAGGGTTATTAAACATTAGCTGCCCAACATGCTAAATGCTAGGTTTGTCTGTGTTAGCAGAATATTTAATACTTATTTGATAATGTGAGGGAAAAATATCTCTAACTCTTTGATCAGGTAGAAAATATTTACTTGCGTATGTTTAAATTAAGACACTTTTTGACTTTTATTGAAGAAGATTTTTAGCCACAGCTACTTTTGTACAATTTTTTTTCCACCCCTGCAAAACAAAATACATTTACTGTTTAATAGCTATCAGAAATGAAAGCTGTAACATTGATGCGGTAAAGTGAAAAGTGAACACCTGTGAAAACTGAGCGAACTCCTTGTCCGTGAGCATGGGGATGTGTCCGAGCAGTTCGTGACAGCAGTCCCTAAATCCAGTAAATACGACCCGGTCAGTTTGTGTTCACTTGCGAGTGTGTGACTGAATAACGAGTGTGGAGTGTGTGAGGGAACGTACGGCTCTGGAGAGTGCTACCCGCTACTCCTTACCGCTTACATGACGCACGTGACCTTGTGGGACTTGCGGTCTGAGCGGTCCTTCAGGGCGCGTGACAGCAAACCCACGACCGGGCGCAGCTGGAAGCCTGTCTTTTCTGAAAAAAAAACAAACAAAAACAAAAGAAATATATTATAAATACCATCAACTGCCCGGAAAGCCAGATCAGTTTTATTTCTAGTGCACAATAGTCACAAAGCAGCGAGGAAAAACTCCCTGAGACGACATGAGGAAGACTCAGAAGGGAACCCGTGTTCTTCTGGGTGACGCTGGATAGTGGGATGATCAATCTGTGTGTGTGTGTGTGTGTGTGTGTGTGTGTGTGTGTGTGTGTGTGTGTGTGTGTGTTTACAGCGTGTTCAATATGAGCTGATTGTGAGTAAGGGTCCTGGGATGAGCGACAGGACAGTCTTTATGATTGCAGCAGCAGCTATCTATTGATATATGTGAAATATCTTTTGTAAAATTCCTACAAAAAAAAATTCCTAATTACATTCCAAGAATTGATTTGACTTTAGGAAACTAAATTACATGGGTTAAGAGTATACAGAGTATTTACAAAAAAAATTTTATGTAATTCGCTAATCTGTCACTAGATGTCAGTAGAAATCTTTCATTTGCTTCTTGCTTGTTGCTGTGTGATGAAGTGATGCATGAATACTTGATCACTGACTTTTGGTGGAAGGCCTGTAGGCATGGGTGTGCCTTATTCTTTCCATTTTTAATCATGGATTTACTGTAATAATGGATTTACGGGATATTTTTCCTGGATATTTTACCTGATGTTTTTTTAAGGCATGTTCTCTGACAAACTCGTATATATATTTATATTCAGATCACGTGACTAGTTGCACACAGGTCGACTCCTTTAAACTAATTATGTGACTTCTGATGGTACCAGAACTACACTATATAGTCAAAAGTATGTGGACACCTGACTGTGGCTGTGGGCATTTGTGTTCATTCAGCTACAGGAGCATTAGTGAGATCAGACGCTGAGGAGGTTGGGATTCAGTCAGTGTTCCAGTTCATCCCAAAGGTGTTCAGGGCTCTGTGCAGGACACTCAAGTTCTTCCACTCCAACCTTCACACACCACGTCTTCTCGCTTTTTTGTGCACAGGAACACTTACGCAATCCTCTGTATTTCAGCTGATCTGACGGTTCAGGCAGAGGTTACCTTTCAGGAAACTGGACACGTCTCTGAGCTGAGGGATTTTGTGCTCTCCGTAGCCGCACTCTTTCTCCAGCTGCTGCAGGCCGTCCAGGAACTGTCTGCACGCGTGAGACGGATAGATGGAGGACAAAGTCCTGTACACTTCTCTCCTGATGAAACATAAAGCACGTCAGGATCAGGATCATGCTCGGCTACACACCAGGCATCAACACAGCTGGTTAATTTAAAAAAAAAAAAAAAAAAAGTTAAAACTATTTTTATGTAATTTAAAAAAAAAACGTAGATCAAACGCTGAAATAAAAAAAATAATGAATCGACTAATTAATTAATGAACTTTAGCATTTTGTTTCATTGGATCTACAGTGTTTAAAAATACTTAAACATAACGTAAACAACATTTTCTTTACGTTTGCACGTGCTCAGGAAAAAAAGAAGATAAAAATTCTTTTTTGTTTAAGATATTTAGTTTGGTATATGAAGAGATTAAGAAGCGAGTGCAGGCAGGTTGGAATGGGTGGAGAAAGGTGTCAGGAATTCTGTGTGATGGAAAAATATCAGCGAGAATCAAGGGGAAGGTGTACGAGACAGTGGTGAGAGCGGCCATGCTGTAT
>CM074962.1:2870585-2878682 GCA_037577455.1 Pangasius macronema
GACTATAGATACTAAAAATTGTGAAAAATGCGGAGAAAAAAAAATCTTAGAAACAGCTAGCTAGGCGGTTAGCTCCATCAGCTACGTGATGGTCATGATTTTATGCTACTTTACGACATGCGTGTGTTTATATTTTGCGTGGAAATGTGTTTGTGTGTATGTGCATAAGTTTGTGCCCCCACATATTTCACATATTGCTACGTATGCTAATGCGCTAAGATGTCTGTAAAGAGCGATCTCACTCCCGCACATGTGTCTTTCCGCTTGTTGCGCGACAGCTCGTGCACTTGGCCGCTGATTTGGGTGCGCAGGCTGTCGATGACCTCGTCCAGGGCCTTCGAGCATGTCGAGTCCACGCTGATGAAGAACTCGTACTCGTCCTTATTCATGCGCGACGGCCGTGACTCGATGTGCGTCAGGGTGATTCCCTTTTTCTGTCGATTACAGCAGAATGCACTGAATGTAGAATTGTATAATTAATTCACTAGACTTGTAAATTGTTATAAGTATTATAAGTTATTATTGTATAAGTGCTCATAAGTAGTGCTAATTACATTCATAAACCTTTATAAGGCATGCATACTGTATGACTTCATAATGCCATAACCTTCTTTATAACCATTTATAATGCATAGGTATGACATCATAACATCGGGTTATGTAATAGTACATAGTACAGTAGTTCTGTTCCAGAGCAGGTGCTATAGTGCGTCAGAATATTAGCATTTTCATGAGCAGGTATTATCATGCGTATTATAATGTAACCTGACATTATGCAGTCATATATGCTTCATAACGTGTTATGCCTGAATCTATAACTGTAACTATTACTAATTATTTGCAAATGACAAACTCTCAACATTTATACACAATTGTGTTAACTTTTGTGAACGTAATTATTAAGTTATTTGGCTATTAATGCTATAAATGCATTATAATGCTGCATTCTTAGGAAAGGTTATTATATAACTATGTGAAATATGTTATAAGTACACGCATATAATGCATGTGCATGACTTCATAATGTCAGGTACATGATATTAGAGATACTTTATAGCATGTGCTATAGTGCTTTATTTTATTTTGTATACAACACTGCATGTTATAAATGCACTTATAATGCGTTATGAATACTGCATTCTTAGGAAGTGTTATTACAGAGTTATATTATTTTTAGCACAAGCATACGGTACCAGAGCATGTGCTATGCTGCATTACAGTAATGCACTATAACGCGTTATGTAACCTGACTTTATCCAGTCGTATACTCACGTGTTATGTCTGTGACAATAACTAAATATTAATGTTATGAGGCATTATGAGTTATTGCGCATGCTATGAATTCTTAGGGAGCGTTCTTACACAAATATGTGATGCTCGCATATAAGATGTAGTTATAAGTACATGCATAATCCGATATTTTTAGACTACGCTGCTTTTATGAGCAGCTACTATAATGCGTTATATGCCCTGACATTATGTAGTCATGCACTCATTCTTTGTAAAGTGTAACTATAAGTGTAACTATAACTTATAACAAATTATTAGGGTTTATCTATAATTATGGCAGACAGTTAGTGCATGATGATGTGATTTTTCTGCATAGATGTCACACTCGTGCTGCTCTTTTTCCCCCAGCCTGTGGTCTTGATCTTTAGGATTGCTTAATAACTTACAGTATGTCGGGGTATTTTTTTGGACACTAGGGGATGCTGTGTTGTTTTGTATTTGTTCTTAGCTATATGGTGTGTGTGTGTGTGTGTGTGTGTGTGCCACATTTTGCTTTAAGCAGCAGAAAAACTTCATGATTTGATCAGGATTAGAGAAGTTTGCATGATATTGTTCAGTTAATTAAAGAGGAAATTATGCATTTGGTTTATATATATATAGAAAGAGAGAGAGAGAGAGAGAGAGAGAGAGAGAGAGAGAGAGAGAGAGAGATGTATGTGTGTGTGTGTGTGTGTATACACTTTTCTACATTCTGACAGGAATAATCTTATATACAGACAGTATGTGAAATAATCTACTGTTCCTCTTGTATGTAGCCATGCAGAGGAACAGGGGAAGGACATAAAACAGTTTTTAAAGCAGATGTGTGTTTTTGGTTTATGTTTTATGATCTAGAAAAGGGTATGGACGGCACTGCTGCCTGATAGGTCCGTACAGGAGGCGGACCAGAACGCTCCTAATTATTTCTTTCCTCATCTGGAAGCAGTTGGATCCATATGGATGCTGCATTCCTTCACACGACAGCAACCACAACATCCACAGCACAATACAGATCGGACTTTTATATGATATACACGATTGTGTTTTAACGTTGGACGTTACAGCATCCAGATGGCATCCTACTATATATATATATATATATATATATATATATATATATATATATATGTATATATATGTATATATATATATATAATTCTGATAAGAAAACGAACACACACAGCTGTGTTTGAAGATATTTTGTAATGGTCATATAATTTGTTATCTTCTGGACTGATATACTGATGCTACACTTGATTGCAAAAGTTTGTGCCCCTCCCATTGTTTCTAGGTGAAAAAAGAAAAATGTTCCTATTTACTTTTTCGAATCTATTTACACATAATGAACAAGAACATTCTCTTGTATTGTAAAATCTTCATTCCTTCTAAATATGCACAAAGAAATTTGCCTAAAAATTTGCTTAAATACTTTTAAAAAATTATATATCTAGTCTTTTGATGTTGTCCGAATTTAAATATTTATTTCACTCCTAAGAGATAAACCTTTACAGAAAGGTTTGACAGAAATAAACAGTGTTAAGTTTATAGTTATAGTTATAAGTCTATAGTTATTTCTATAGTTTAAGAAAAGGCATGCTATACAGTAGTGTAAAAGTCTTAGGCAATAAATAAAACAAAGCCAGTATTTGGTGTGACGACCTTTTGCTTTCAGTAATCTCAGGTGCAGTGTGTGCAGGTTTATAAGGAAATGAGCTGGAAGTGTTACTGAGCATCTTGCAGAAGCAGCCGCAGTTCTTCTGGAGACTTTGACTGTCGACTTGCTTCTTATTTCTGCAGCGAAACCCAGCAGCCTTCATTCTGTTTTTATCTGAAAAGTGTCTCTTATCTTACGCCATCTGCTGCTCTCTTGACTGACGTACAAACATTTTTCTGTCAATTTTGTGCTGGAAAACTAATGTTTGGAATCTAAAATGTTTTTGTACTGAATCAATAATGTAGAAGTTAGATACTAATACAAATCTATAACAAAGTTTGTGTTATGAACGCACTACCAGCTGAAGTGCCCATGAACTCCACTAGAGGGCACTCCACCCCAGACTCTTGCCGTTGTCTTCCGGACTCCATTTCCCATGTGTTCCTTGCCCCTCATGTGATCTTGTCATGTGCTACCCTTGTTTGTTATGNCCCTTGTCTTCTGGACTCCATTTCCCATGTGTTCTTTGCCCCTCATGTGATCTTGTCATGTGCTACCCTTGTTTGTGTGTTATGTTCTGATTGGTTCCTTGGGTTCATGTCTTGTTTTCATTTGTTGGTTTTCTGTATAAAAGTTGCTCACACCTGCTCCTAGGTTGCTGATAATTGTCTGTGTGTTTTAGCCATTCCATGTTTCAGAGTTTCCTAGTTTCCCTGTGTTTTTGATCCTCAGCCTGTTTTCCTTGTTTTTGATTGTTTGCTGCCTGCCCTGGCCTTTGCCTGTATTTTGGATTACTCTTTTGCCACTGCCTCGGATTATACTATTTGCTGGTGCTTGACCCCGCCTGTTTTGACCACGTTTGTAAATAAAGCCTTGCACTTGGATCCCCAACTCCGTTGACACGACTTTCCATTACAGTTTGTACTAAAAAAAAAAAAGGGTGCCTAAGACCTTTGCCCAGTACTGTAGATGTAATATACGTGACACAGAACATTTGAACCCAAATCCAAACATGTATCTGATAAACTGAAACATCAGTGATGTGAACAAAACATTGTCATTTCTGCTTATGGTGTACTGGCCCATTCTTGTTTCCTGATATCCTCTATCCTAACACCTATCTGTAAACTGTCGTGAGGTGAGCAATTAAAATTCTTCACCTTCATTTTATCCTAACAGGACACCAGCTTTTGTACTCCATTACACTCAAAACGTTTAGTTCTTTAATCACGTTTCCTCTTTTTGCTGTTTGAAACCTGTTTTGCAGAAATGAGCTCTGAGTGGATTTAAGCTGCTGTAAAGCTGTCCTTTTGGGTTGAAGCTTAATTAACTCTGGGTTAATGGGCAAAGCAGCCACATGGTGCAGCATGTTAGGGGAGTTTTGAGGGGTGGAGATGGGGAAGGGGTGAGGGGTGGGGGTGGATTTTGGAGATGGCGCCATGCTAGTGGAGAGTTATATCACAGTTTGGGGGTGGAGTATGGGGTGGATCGTGTCCTCTGAGATCTCATAGGCTAAGACTAAGCCTTTAATGTTTACTATCTCTTCACCCGAGATGGGTTTTTTTTTTTCTTTTTCTCTCAAGTGTAAGAAGCTGCTACCTCTCTATGACTCTACAGTATTTCAAGAAGGCACAGATGTTTCGTCAGATGCAAAGTTCAAGCTGAGTGTAGGCTTGCACACAGACAAGTAGAAAGTGATCCCAAAGCAGGATGTGCACTTTGATATGAGTGGCATGTTGCCCAGGGAATGAGCCAGCAAATCTGAGGTCAGGACAGAAACACACCGAGTGTACAGTGTGCGTGCGTACGTGTGTACGTGCGTGCGTGCGTACGTGTGTTCATGCTTAGGTTTGCAATGGACTTCAGCCACACAGGTTACAGCAAGCTTGTAACCTTCCAATCTTTCTGCATCCAAATAAGGACAAATGAGAAACAGCATGTTTACATACAGTGTATACTTTGGGTCAATATGAACTTTTTCCTGATGTTTATCTTTGTCTTTTCTTCCAAAGTCAGTCAACAATACAGATGTTTTGGTCCACTGTTAGATCCTATATGTAATATTGTCTTAAACCGCAGCGCTGTTGAATTCTGAATGCTGACTGGTCAGAATCAGAAGGTGTTGAATCATTTTCTATAACAGCAGCTCTGACAGTAATGCAGCTGCACATGACACATTTTATATTAATGCACTCGTTCTCGTACGGTATCGTTTCTATAGAAACAGCTCATTCACGGGGACGTATACAGTGGACGTTCCACTTTAAAGCATGCATTATCGTTTAAATAGTGATAAAAAGTCATTCTACAAATAAATGTCATTAAGAATACCTTCCTCAGAGGTCACAGTCACGAAACATTGTCAGTCTCGTAAAGCTGTAACTTTTCAGGACGGAGATAGTTACACTTTGCAGTTTTGTGGTAACATGACAAGCTGCTTTTTTTTATTTTGTTTGTTTTAATAACTTCAGAAGAGAGAAAAGAGATGTTGGTGAGGGAACGTCTGTTTATTGCTGCTATAACATAAGTTACTTTATGTACTTATTTAGGACATTAGTCATCTGTAATTCTGTATCTAGACATATCAGTGAGTGCTTTCAAATATTCACATTTAATTCAGCCCTAGATCAGCGAGGTTAGAAAAAATGGGGATGGTGTGTCCAGAAATAAAGGACAATAGGTGTTAAAACAAACAAACAAACAAACAAACAAACAAAAGTGGAAAGTCCAGTATGAATAAAACTCACCTGGAAAATATTTGGAGTGTAGCTTGTGACCCTGAAGCAACTGAGGATTCAATATTTGTACATTATGTAAGACCTGATCACTAAAAATGGCAACTTTTCTCCCATTTAAAACTTTCTGTGGAGAATTTCCTGCAGGTGAGCCCTAATTTCCGGCTGAAGATTTCCTTTTAATACCACAACATGAGCATTCTTCATAAACCGTGATCCTCTTCTTTTCCAGGGTTTTGACTAAAGCTCAGTAGTTCCATATGTGCATGTAAGAGACAGTACACCCCCTGCAGTGTGTAAGTGAGAACATCAGACACTCACCTCGAACAGCCTGAGGGTTCTGACCAGCGCTCCCACCCCCTCTTTCAGGGAGAAAATACACGACAGCACACCTGACTTGTTAACCTGCTCCTCCAGGTACATGGAGCCCTGTGGAAAGCCAGACACAGCCTGGTCACCAGAGTGGAACGTAAAAGCAGAGAGAGGATGGTAATATGTACAGCATGTATGAATTTCACAGCCCAGAATGTGCATACAGAAGCATAAAGTGTGTCTATGTACCTAAGAAAACACACATATCAGAGTTGTCTAGTTTCAGATCCACATACAAAACCTTTTCACACATCAGAGCACATACAAGACTTCAAGCTAATGCTACAAGCTGGACAGTGATGTAATGTAATGTAATGTAATGTAACACACCCGCAGCAGCACAGAGACCTAGCAGTCTGTGTGCACAGATGTGAAGGTGTGTGTGTGTGTGTGATGGGATTTATGAACTCATGACTGTCATCAGTTTCACATTACTCGGAATTACAATCTTACGTTCACGTGAGTAACAAATATTTACGTCTTATCCGACATGACCCCCCCCCCCCCAACACACACACATACACCCCCCCCACACACACACATATACACCCCAACTCCCCCCCCCCACACACACACACCCAACATGAACTATAATCAGCCTTTTAGAGAAAACAGTAGGCTTTTATTATTATTATTATTATTGTTGTTGTTGTTGTTGTTGTTGCTGTTAATAAAAACAGGCTGGTGAGGGAACGAGTGTTTACAGTTACTACACTGTCAATGATTACAGTAACTAACTTGCATCATGGACGTTCCACAGCATTAAATGTAACTATAAATGGATAAAAAGTGTGATGTGACGTTCTTAAATAAGTCAAAAATTGTAAGTGTTGGCAACTTGCTGTGGTGTAATACATTTCAGAAGGTGCAGCTATAGGACAAATACATCAACACTGGGGTGGTAACAGCAACCCCGCTTCACATCAGCCCACATCACACCACCCTGTGTTTGATCATTTGCCTAGAAAAGCATGCCCCCAAATAAAAACCAGAGATAGACAGATAGACAAATAGATAGATAGAAAATAGCCAGTAAATAAATAAATGATGTAAAATTATAAAGCATATATGATAAAATATACCAATAATCATATGATCAAATAAAATATTACATTTTTTAGACATTGGGGAAAAAAACAAGTTCAACTGCATCATTGTTTTATCCGAAAACACGTCTTAAGACGACTAAGTCGAGTTATTAAATGTTTTCTGTGTGTGTGTGTGTGTGTGTGTGTGTGTCACACAGAGTTAACAAAACAACCAGACTAACATTTTTAAATGTCTCTGTTTGTAAAATATCGTTTCAGGATAAATTATATATATACATTTATTTATTTATTATTGAAATTAAATAGCTTTTTTTAAAATCACCTGTTTGACAAAGTCTCCATTCAGCATGGTGAACGTGTCCATCTTCTCTCTCTGTCTCTCAGTGTGTGTGTGTGTGTGTGTGTGTGTGTGTGTCTCCAGCCGGTCTGCAGATTTTTCTCAGCAACTGTCTGCAACTTTGCCCAACTTCAGGCATTTTTAAAGAGAGTCACGTGACACCACCAGCACCACCCACCCACCCACCACGGCCCAGCGGCATTCCTGTCACGTGACGCGTATCGATTTTGAGTTCACAGAGTTTTAGTGGTGAACTGGGAGTGAGTGCCTCTCAGTGCTGAAACACCAGGGCCCGTGTTCACAGAGCTTCTTAGAGTTCTATCAGAGAGCTCCTGTCTTAGCCTTAAACAGTCCTAGCTGCGAGTCCTAGACTAAAAGTGATTTAGGAAACTTCTCAGAGCAGCTCTGAGTAAGGAAAGTACAGAAACCTGTATCTTAGTGAGAAGGTGTGGTTGAGCCCGTTGCTAGGGATGACGCAGCAATTCAAGGACTGTGATTGGTTGATAAAATAACTACCTGTAAAGGTCTTAAAATGCGCTCTTTGTGAGAATAGAGTATATGATAATAGACTGGACAGAGAAATCATCAAATGTTTGTATTAAGTAATTGTATAATCATGAATACAGGCTACTTTATGCAAAGTTTCTGTTATAGGCTAAATATCTTAAAGTTCATTAAAAC
>CM074962.1:2902167-2912530 GCA_037577455.1 Pangasius macronema
TAATATTAAAATAATTGTTCAAATACTACATAATAAGCATGTTAATAAATCTGTCTTCCATAATTAATAAAAGCGTCTAGTCTCAGTAGATTAACTGCCTTTATTATCTCTTTACTGCTGCTCATTATTACAGCAAACTAAAGGATTTTCTCATTAAAGACTATACAGAGTGCAATGCAAGGTGGCCTTCTCATGGATAACTATATTAGCCATACTTATAAAAGTAGCTATAAAGAATTTCTTGTATGACAGATTGTATTATGTAGCTTTTCCTCTCTGCTGTTTGCTGACACTGAGTCTGAGAGGCGGCCGATCCAGATGGAGCAGTTCAGCCAAGCGACCTCCATCTGCGGCACTTCTACTATCTACTGTCACTGCACTGTGACGCTGTGAGGCATCAAATCAAAGTATGAAAGACAGAGAGAGAGAGAGAGAGAGAGAGAGAGAGAGAGAGAGAGATGCTGTTGTATTTGTTTGAATCAGACAGAGAGAGAGAGAGAGAGAGAGAAAGAGAGAGAGAGAGAGAGAGAGAGATGCTGTTGTATTTGTTTGAATCAGACAGAGAGAGAGAGAGAGAGAGAGAGAGAGAGAGAGATGCTGTTGTATTTGTTAGAATCAGACAGAGAGAGAAAGAGAGAGAGAGAGAGAGAGAGAGAGAGAGAGAGAGAGAGGCTGTTGTATTTGTTTGAATCAGAGAGAAAGAAACGGGATGAAATCTGAGGCGCACTGGGCTGGAAGAAAGACGTCGCAGGACGTGTGGAATCAGAAATTTGCAGTTTAAAGGCAGGACAGATTGCGGAAAGTTGACCGTTATTAAAAAAAAAAAAAAAAAAGGGTGTGTAGGAAGAGAAAATGGAAAGGGAATGGAAGAGGGACTGGGCTTTAAGCTGCTGCCACTCCGATTGAGGAGATGAGAGAGAAAGAGGGAGAGAGAGAGATAGAGTGTGAAAGAGAGAGAATCCACTGAATAATGAGTCCATTCATGAGGCCAGGTTGAAGAATAGCGAGACAGAGTTGCTATCAGTGTGGATTTAAAGGCCGGGGTCCGCGGGTCTGCTCCCTGCTCGCAGGGGGCCGCTTCAATCTTCCATTTATCTGCTTACTCTTAATCAAACCTCGGCTTCTCGCCTTTTACATGCAAAGTGCTACATTCGCATCGAGTCAACTTGACTTGTTAAAGCTTGATTGATCAAAAACCCCTTGGCCCCGAGACGCACATCTGTTTGCAAATAGCCGGGGACGAGCCCCGGACCTGGCGTCGTGCGGCCGGTCCCAGAGCAGCGGACGGATTTAGCTTGAAATCTATTCTGGCAGACGCGCTCAATGGGGAAGGAGAAAAGACGGAGAGAGAGAGAGAGAGAGAGAGAGAGAGATGTGTTCGGATCATTGCACTGATCCACACTGGGATTCTATTGAGAGAATGGGGGAATGGAGACCACTCTCCATTTTCTTTTTAACCCTCTCTCTCTCTCTCTCTCTCTCTCTCTCTCTCTCTCTCTCTCTCTCTCTCTCTCTGTGTGTCTTGTTCTTTATCAGGCAGTAGCAGTAGATCAGGTCAGCTCTTCCTCTAGGCCTGACACTCCAACATACATCTGGCTCTTACGCAGGTGCTGCTCTGTGCTACTTCTCTGTTAGGAAAAGATTTAAAAAAAAAAAACATTTTTTAGAGTAGATTTTTGTGTCCTTATGTTCAGCACTCCATTAGTAGTGACTCAGTGTGACAGCAATTTGCCAATAATTACAAATTTCTGTTAATTAAAGCATCACATGAACTTTTTATCTGTTTATTGTCACGTTTAATGCTGGGGATTGAACGTGAAACAAGTTAGTTCACGTTCGTTCTCGCGTACGTTACAGCAGCTATAAACAGTCGTTCCCTCACCAGCTTCTCTTCTTCTCTCTCTCCAAGTTAATAAGACAAAACAAAACAAAACAAAAAACGCAGCTTGTCACGTTAGAGAGAAACCGGAAAGGGTAAACTCCTCGGTCCTGAAGATGCCAGAAAACTTCACCTTACAGCTTTACCTCGGAATGTTACAAAGCACTGACACTGGAGACTCCTTCCGTAAATAAGTAAATTAATCGTGTTTTTTCATCTGTTCGTGTGGAGTGTCCACCGTACACCCAATTACAGCTGGAACTACTGTCAGTACTGCTGCCCAATCAGATTCAAGAACACAAACGATTGCTCATTTATCACGAAGCACGTATTAGGCGTGAATTTGGGCGATGTTTTCCTTTTTCTCGTGCGTTCTGTTCTCTCGCTTGTGTTTGCCACACCGGAAAAATCAACAGTGCCTGACTATCACTCTCGAGTCGCTTGTGTGTAGCTTTCCATAATAAGCTTGTTTCTCGTCTCACTCCTGGCCTGCCAGTCGCTGTTTATGTGCGTGTGTGTGTGTGTGTGTGTGTGTGTGTGTGTTGGGGAAAGCTTTCTGTTGGAAAATCAGGAGAACAAAAGGTGCAGTGGAGTGAGAGATTGAGGGAGGAAGCCCAGGCGGGTCAGCAGGGTTGGGGTGGTGGGGGCACAAAGGCGTGAGGCTAAATCCTTCTGCCTGATAGCCTTATCTGATTCCATTCCAGCGGCTGATGGCTTTTTTTTTCTTTTTTTTTCCTTTTTTTTTCCCTTCCACACCCCAGGCCTGCGCAGTGCACAGGTCGAGCTCTTTGGTGTGAAGCCTAGCAGAAAATGTTAATCAAGAAACCAGAAAGAGGGAGTGAAGGTGATTCTGGAGTGACGGTGGCGAAGTTGATGGGATGTGCTCGCATCATGTAGTTATCCCAGCATCCACACACACACACACACACACACACACACACACACACACACACACACACCACGTCATGAGATCCTACTGTCTCCTTTTAGTTCAGTAATTATGAATAACGCATGATCGAACAACCCCTGTTCAATTCAGTGCACATTTATCGGGGGAATTTTTATTTATTTATTTATTTATTTTTAGCTTGCAGCTCAGAAAGATGGTTTTATTTTCGTACAAACAGGAATATATTTTAGACTTTAATGTGTTTGCCCTCAATTTTAATTGACCACCATCAAAAACACACAGAGGCCTCATTGTGGGGGGTTTTTTTTGGGGTCATTTTATTATATTGTTTCTTCTCTGCTAATCTATGCTTCTCTTTGTTTATGCTTATCATCATCATGTATAGAAATTTAGCTCGGCTAACAAGGACACACTTTTATTGTGTTGTGTGTGTCCTAGTTTCTCGGTTAAATGGGAGTCATTCTCTCTCCAGGCCATTTCTCAAAAAAATAAATGCTAAAAATTGAAATATAACTATGGTGGTTAGTGTATTAAATGCATAATGGGGTTTTATATATATATATATTTAAATAACAAACCTGTATGTGATATATTTATTAGCCTAAATGTTAAGCTATAGAGTCAGTATATAAGCTAGGATGATGGCAATAGAGAGATTAACGCTGGGTGTGCCGTTTTTCCATAGACACTTCCTGACTTCTCTCTTGGCACGATGATTCAGACCATTATGGCCCACTCACGGCCTACGGCCTTCACCAGGACAAATTTAAAGCTATAGTGCACAGGATTTTTCTGAAAAATGAGTCAGGGGACAAAGAAATGTCTATAATACGATGTTCCTGAGATGCTGTAATAGTACTTCATGGTCATCTGTTGAAACTGGTGGGAAATTCGCACCTATACATCGACACACTCAAAACTTAGGCATGAAATAGGCTCAAGTACGAGGTGGCGGGCAGGAGCTGCAGCCAATCAGGAGACAGAAAGAGCACAGAAGTGTAAAAGTGCAAAAGTGTCTTACACTGGAACAGAAACAAGGATTCGTGACTAGAGTTTATCTTTTTCGTGTGAGGCTGATTAGCTGACTTTGCGCATGAGGCAAAGAGCTGCGTTCAAGTGCAGAGTGATTTATTAAAAATAACAAGGAAGTCTTGGAGATAAGAACAAAGCCAAAATTGTGAACAAAACACGTTCAAGTGATGTACGAACTGTAAAATGAAACGTAAACACCTGACTGATTACAGCTTGGGAATCACACATGCAAGGTCGTCTGTCAGGGTGATTTCAGGTTAGCGTGATTAGAATCAGGGGACTGTGAATGAAGACGGGGTCATGTGACCGGTCGGGTGGCTTGTAGTACATTGTAGGGTTGGCTGAGAATTCTCAAGAGGTCATATTAGCGGTGTAGCGCTGCGCTAGCTTTTAACTCTGATCGACCTTTGATTAGCAAAAAAGTCAAGTTGGAATTCCTGCTCGGAAGAGTTAGGAAGGTGTCTTGAACTCGGACTTCAGCATATGATGTCATGTACATCACATATCAAATATCAGATATCAAAGTAATAAACCAAAATATCATTTCACTACTAAGATAAGAAAAAAAAGACCATACCATGCTGATTCTGAACTCCGACTTCCTGCTTCTGAGCTATGATGGAATGGTGTCAGCTCTCTTAATCAAACATCATACAATCATACTTCATGTGAACAGATTTTTATTACATTTCTTTAATAATAATAATTAAAAAAAGTGCAAATTACTATTACTAACAGGCTGTTGCTTATTGCACTCAAAATCCAGCTGGTTATCTAATCAGGTTAAATGAATCTACACTGTTAACTCTTCAAAGAAGGTACGATGCTAGCGCTTAGTTTGCTAATATTAATATTATTATTTATATATTATTTATATTATTTATATCATTTTGCTACACTGTACCATACAATATATTTATGTAATTTTGATGCAAAAATGGACAAAAACAATTGTTTGCTCACCTAACTGTAATTAATTAGAAGCCATTAGGACAGACGCAGACACCTCAGAAAGCCTTTTCATACCATTTTCATAATATCTCTGTTGAAAGCACCTTAATATCATAATTATTAGCACCCATATAAAGACATGCAGTTTCCTCATCTCCTAAAACCTAAGTCCTAAGTCTGAGCCTGATCTACAAGTGACAAGTTTGCATTATAGGTTCTTGCGTATAAAACATATTTGCCCTGTTTTCTGGTCTCTTAGTAACAGGGGTTGTTTTGGGGGTGTTGGTGGGAGGACGCAATATTTGGCAACCCTTCTGAGGGAAGCGTGTTTGTTGGATGGTGGGCACGTGGCTCCGCCCCTTCACTTTCCCTGAAAAGGAGAGAGAAAACAAACAAAGACACACGCGGGCACCACACACCTCCTGCTGGCTGGGTGCCACACACACACACACACACACACACACACACACACACACACACTTTCAGAGAGAGTGAGATCACAATCCCTCACAAACGCTGCTGCTGGACTCTGATCCCTACTGATAACTCCACAAAAAAGGGAAATCATCTGTTCGAACCAGCGATGTGCAGCGATAACTTCACAAAGCCCAAATCATGTGGCATTATTGCTGCGCCGCTCCTTGACATTGTGCCATTAATAAGGCCATTGAGGAGACGCCTGCGCTATTTAGACGCCGTATAATGGACTCTTTGACAGAATCTCTTGGCTTTCCTTTGGCTTTGAATGCGGTATGCATGTTCTATGCCCGACGCTCGTCAATAGCCAGGCTTGTTTGTTTACCCAGTCATTTTGTTCTGATGATAAACACACACACACACACACACACACACACACACACACACACACACACACACACACACACACACACATATATGCTGTCCCTAAAAAGTCAGCAAACACAACTTACATAAAGGCACTGCACACTAAAACACACATATTCAACTTTCCAGCTTTTAATCGATGTGACAACAGGAGAGCAAACAACTGAGCTGCAAGCTTTCTACCCACAGACTGCATGCACATCAGTGTGTGTGTGTGTGTGTGTGTGTGTGTGTTAGGGTGGGGCAGTCCACCAGGTGTTCCCAATCATCACCGACATTCATCAAAGACCTGCACTCTCTCTCTCTCTCACTCATTCTCTCTCTCTCTCTCTCTCTCTCTCTCTGAGTCATGGCAGGAAGCTCAGGTACACACACTCTGGTTGTGAGTCACGTTCTACCAGAGCCCACGCACAAATCAGCCAAGGCGAGCGTTAAAGTCAAACTCCTCCCTGAACCACATATCTGAAAGATCGATTTGACATTCGTGATGTGTTCAGTGATTCTGCTGCTAATGTGTCGGTTGGTGTTGGATTTCCGTTATCCTTCTGAGAAATTATAGGCTGTGTGTCGCTCTGACGTCACGGGGGGACATTGTTATTGTTTTTGTTATTGTTAATGCTAGCGCTAGTTACAATGGAGAAAAAAAAAAGTAGACATTGGGCTCAAAGTCCCAGAATGCAATGCGTCTGAGTTACGGCAGAGAGTTATGGCTCGTTATCGATCTATGAGATGATGAGCATGGTGGCGTGAAAAAGAGCATACAGATCAGGAGGTGTGAGAGCTGAAGGACTAAAGCGCCGCTGCATCACTTTATTTAGGTAGAGATGAAATGAAGCAAGTGTTTCATCTCTTTCAGCAGGTAGAACGGCATCATGGGTAATGTATGAAAAACGTTAACCCGAGTCAAAATAAAGCAAAGGAGATATTATAAATTAAACGCTGGATGTCCTGGTCCTTGTGGATTTGTGTTTTTTGAAGCTGCTCTCGCATGTCCAGGTCACAGAACGACAGGAATGAAGGGGAAGATGAGGACATTCTATTCTGAGACCCTTGTTATTTCTGTGTTGCATTTTTTGCTCACTATTATTGAAAGACTCTGTGCCAATTAAGTCCAATTAGGGCCTTTTAGTGCCTAATGACGAGCCACGTTTCCAAGTGTCAGAGAGGTCTGATAGACACACACACACACACACACACACACACACACACACACACACACACACACACGCACAGTTGGGACAGTTGCATAAAGTGACCTTGTGCACGAATTTATACCAAGCGTAGACAATTCAGATTGTTCTGTGAGAAAAACACATAGATGGCTATTCACGTAAAAAATTCCACAAAGAAGTGCCACTCCTCTCCTGCATGTGAGCGACAGCTGCATGCTTCCTCCTCTCTCGCTTGATTAAGGGGCTGAAGAGAACCTGTCCAATCAGGTCTTTTGTTACTGTGCCCCTGCGTTCACACAAGAACGCCCAAACGACAGCGCCCTCCCCCCCCAGCGCGCCCCGTAACCTTCACTGACCTTTCCCCACCCCTTCACCTTGACCTTCACTAAACGCACTCCTCTGTGTCCAATCACACAAAAAAGAGGGATTGGGGGGACTCAGGGTGGGGGGGGGACACATCGCAGCACTGCTAACCAGTCAGACCCTTGAAAAAAATGAAAAAAAGGGTAGGACGCCACTTCAGAGCATAGCTAATTTAAAAAAAAAATCAAGTGCAAAGCTGCATTGACGTTAAACAATGGCACAGAAGGTGTGTGATTATGCTGGTGGGATTCTGGGCTGGTGTAGTAGGTGTAATATCTTTTTTTTTAATATTTATATTTGACAGATAGTTAAATGCGCGATATTCAATTTTTAAAAAAATGGTACTATTACAAATAACCTGGAAAATACATGTACAACATGAAAAAAATAATGGTTTTAAGCCATAGCCTCAGCGTAGATGTATAATGTGGTTGAGAAAATCTCTTTTTATAGACACTCCCCCAATGCCCCTTTACTCCGCCCCCATCTCAGTCTGTTCAGAAAGAAAAAACATGGCAGTAAGCATCCAGTGCAGCCAGATACTAAAACAAACAAACAAACAAACAAAAACTAGCGACAAGAAATTCAGTAAAACCAGAAGTGTTTTTTCCAGATTCATATATTACTGAAGCTGAACAGAGAATTAGCGACGTTGCTCCTGGACAGGTTTAAATTGTTTGAATGGCCGGCTTCACATGTCGAATCAAATCTATATAAGAGCAAAAGCACTCTTGGCCATTCTCATGAATCAGTATGAGCCGAGTTTCGTGTGTTTATAGTGTTATAAATTGGCTTTCAAGTAGCTGACTGGACCATTGTGTAGCTTACAGTGCTAGCGATGCTAACACCGGAGCTTACAAGCTCAAAACCTCATTACAAAGAAAACTAGGACATTCTCACAAATCAGTATGAGCAGAATTTTGTGCGTTTATAGTCTTCTAACTTGGCTTTCAAGCAGCTGAATTGCCGAGTGAGCTTAAAATATTGTTTCATGACAGTCTTTGCTAATACTAACGCAGATTAGCAGGCTGCCTCTAGATGAACTACTGTAGGTTCTTTCGCCAAAGGAGCTTTGTGTACGTGGATGGGAATGGAGGAGTTGAGTAACTATAAATTGATAAAAAATTACAATGGGTTATTCTTTAATAGAGAACAAAAGCTCTGGCGAATTGCTGTGTAATGTACGGTACACTGAATCATGTATTAACTTGAATACGTTTATGCAATTGTGTGTTTGGTTTTAAATTTGCACACATTATTGTTGTTTAAAAAATAGCCATTTTCGACTACTTGTAATCATTTTACCGCTATGAGCAGATGGAAAAATAAGCCAGTGTGCTCTGTAGACATTGTCAGTACTATATAATACTATGAGTACTAATAAAATGGCGTCATTATCATGATCACTACCATAACTGTAACTTTTGCACTACAAGTCAACCTAAATTTCTGTTACAGATGAAGGGACTTAGAGTATTCTCAGATTTCAAAACTTACAATGTGGTCAAGTGGAAAAAACTCTCAAATTAAGTAGCTATAATTAGGAGAACTCTGCTGCCAAATAACTGTGGATGCTGAACATAAACTAGATAATGACTAACAGTTTAGTAGCTAGCACATAGCTGTTAATGATTTGATATAGACAGTGGAAAGAAGAAGAAAACACTGAGAAGATCGACATTTTCCTCAGATGTCTTGATACTTTATTAAGAAAAGACTTGGTATGGCTTAAAATGACACTGTCATTACACTTAGCGTTAACTGCTAACTAACTGTCATCTCTTCTGCCTTCGACGTTGCTGCATCACAACTTGTGATAGTGTTCAAATTTCTAAATGAAACCTAGTACTGCTTTTCTCTAAGTGTTAACCATGTTAGCATCTTCAGTTGAACAGAACTTTTTTTTACTCACAGTCCTCAAACCTGGAGCAGCTTCTCGGCTTGCTGGGCTCAGTCGGCTTGTTTCCGTCTCGCAGTTTGGTGTAAATTTGCAGTGCTTTGGTCTTCCGCTCTTCTTCCTTCCCCCCCAGCATCCTCCTGTGATGCCTCCTCCTCCTGTCTTTGATGTGGTTCGGTCCTCTGCGCACTCCTGTAGCAGGTTGCTCTCGCTTTCCTGGCCAAGCTGCTCTTTGGGAGGTTTCTTCAGTCACTCTGGGCTCTAAATTACATAAATGACACTTTATTTAAAGTCGTATCGATTGAATTGTGCGCTCTGATTGGTCAGAAGGTGTTGATTAATTTTTCTATAACAGCAGCTCTGACAGTAGTGCAGCGGATTAAAAAACACGGAAGGAGTCTCCAGTGTCAAAACTTTCTATTCATGTCTTAACTTAAAGAGAAAGTGGCATTATGTTATAACAAGAACTGACTTGTTTGACAGACATTCCACAACATTAAATGCGACTCTAAATGGATAAAAAGTACATGACGTTCCTTAATTAATACAAAGTTTTACTCATTGGATAATTGCTGTAATATTTTGTCACTGGAAAATAATCAACTTCAGGGTGGTCCCAGTAACTCCGCTTCATCACCCCACCCCGTCATCGTTATTTTCCTATAACAGCACGTCCTGAACTAATAGCGTAGCGGATTTCTGCGTTTATTAAGAGTTCATACTGAGAAATTAAAAAATGCTCATGTTTGGGTTGGATTAATGCAATATCTGTACCACCTTCAACAATTTATTTACGATTGATTCGTTTTCCTCCAGCTTCTTCTGTCCTCCCTCTCACCTCTCAGAATCAAGTCATTTCTTTTCCGTACTTCACGCCTCCATCCCCATTTACCCTGTTCCTGTAACTGCCCCTCCCAAAAAGCTTTAGTCTGTTCATTTGCTAGTGGCCCACAATTCGTCTCAAGATTACTCATTGTAATGTTTTCACAAAACACGTCCTGCTTTTAAGACACAAAGAGCCAGCTTTTTGTGTTCCACCTTTAAAACTTATTGAAGGTTCTGGCCTTTAATTATAGACACTACTTTCACTTTAGCAAGGCACATTCGTCACAACAGAGCATACTGAGCTAACAAATAGTATGCATTAATGTAATGATGTATTTACTGAGTTGTAAATATAGAGCAGTTGTTTATCTGATGTCTGATTTACTCCGACGTCATGCCAGTCTCTGCCCTGCACTCCAAAAACTGACACTTTAGTAAGTGAAAAGCTGGTGAGGGAACGACTGTTGAAGCCTATAGTACATGTGGCTGCT
>CM074962.1:2918651-2935812 GCA_037577455.1 Pangasius macronema
CGTCCATGGCACGTTTACGATATGTTAATGTCAGTCTTATGACACGGGGTTAAAGGTAAAGTGTTAAAAATGCTAAGCCGTCCTGTGTGTCCTTGTGTCTCGGGTTGGGTGAGAGCAGCGCACGCTTTGTAGATGTGCAAAACTGGCTGTCTAATGGAGATAAATGTGTGTGAGCTACATGGGACATTAAACCCACAGCACGGTGACTGATGCCTGCCTCCACTTCACTTCGTATCCAGGTTACACAAGAGTCAAGTGGAGGAAAGCTTTGGAGTGTGTGTAAACTTAAAAAATAAGAGTGTCACAGAGACAAACGAGACAGACAGAGACATTAGCAAAAGCGGAAGAAAGTAAGTGGTCTTCACGTGTCTCGAGCTACGGCTGAGTGCAAAAGTTTGCGCACCCTCACTCTAAAAAAGTCATTTTATTAGGCGGTTTCGTTTTGTTCCCTTATTAGTTATTCCTTTATTACGAGTAACAAAACCATGTATGTTTCTGAATCTATGAATGAAATACCAGATATTTTTTAGCCTGTTCTAGGATTTCTTTTACTCTTCTTATAACGTATATAGTCTTATATTCGTGCATATTTTTGAAGTTCGTTTCTTCAGGTCTGCCGAAGGTGGATGGTTTCTGTCAGACGTGTCACTCAGGCCTTAAAGAAGATTTAAAGGAAAGATCTTCTTCTTCTTCTTCTTCTTCTTTGGGCTTTTCCCTTCAGGGGTCTCCACAGCGAATCATCGCTCTCCACCTATNNTGTCCAAACCATCTTAATCTGGCCTCCCTAACTTTGTCCCCCAAACGTCCAACATGAGCTGTCCCTCTGATGTACTTTTGATAAAACAATAGGTATCACACTCAATCTTTGCCACTTGATTGCTGAGTATTTTCTTTGTACTTTTTGCTTTTTAAAAAAAACATTTATTAATGCAAATGAGGTAGACATACTGTACATTTGCATACTTAATAAAACCTAAAGTCTAGTCATGATGTCAGAGTTAAAATATTTGTTCCACTGTGAAAACGCTCTCAAGAGAAAATCTTGTACAGAAAGGTCCAAACTTTTTTGCGCTGAAGCGAACACACCACCCTGGAGCCGTTATTTCATTTCTGTACGTGACACGGCCACACAGGAGGAGAAGGAGCTGGCGCTGGGCAGTTTGCTCTCAGGGAGGATTATGGGGATTAAGTGTACCGGAGGCAGAGAGACACCAAACACTGGCACTGAGAAGAGCCACACGGCGACAGGTGAGGAGCTGCTCCATCACGCAACATCGCCAGATCCACAACGTTTCACCAACATGCACTCGTGAAAGTACTGCGGATACGTGAACAGTGATTAGTATCACGGTGCTGTGTGATTCTCAATTCTGATTGGTCTGAAGACTCACAAGTCAAGTAATAAAATATCACCCAATAATTGCATCATCGCAGATTATTTTCCATCACAGATTAGTTGTATTTTCCTACAACTACACAACTGCACTCGTTTCCGATTGGCTGATTGTCTCATGTATACCACAGCACTGTTGAATCTCTTGAGTCTTGAGGGTGTCGATTAACTTCCTATAACAGCAGCTCTGACTTTAGTGCAGCTGCAAATCACAGGTTTACTTTAATCCGTGCTTTGTGATCTTTCTATAGTAACAGTGCGTTCGCAGGAACTTGTATAGCGGACACAAATAAATAAAAAGATATAAATATAAAGGTATAATTTCTGATGTGGTGAAATTTTTATGTACGAAGACAATGGACATGCCATTTAAATGATTATTTTTTTAAAAAATGTTTGTACTGGTTGATATGGTGAAGGAGATGATTATTTAACATTTGTGGAAGGAGTCTCCAGTGTCAGTGGTTTGTAAGAGACAAACACCTTCAGTAACATGACATTTGTACCTTTCCGAGAGAAATAGAGAGAGGCTGGTGACGGGACGACTGTGTAAAGCTGGAAATAACTTGTTCAGTGGATGTTCCACAACATTAAATGTAACTAGATTCTTTTTCATTTTTTTTCACCCAGAAGTTAAAGACATACAATTTTGCACATCTTCCAATTCACTGTATCCACTTTGCTATTAGTCGTACTGTAGCTACTACATAATTCGTAGTAGTTATGATGTGATCAGTGATATGCTTTCAGGTGAATAATAACAATAAACTGACCCTTTTAGGGGGTTGTTTATTTATTTATTTATTTATTTTGAGCTGTTAGAAAAGGATCTTGAGGCTCCAGAACCCCAAACAGGATAAGGGTTAAGTCATTATGGCTATTTCTAAGAGTTAAACTCTTAGAGTTGTTGTATTAGTTGAGAGTAAATCAGTAGATAATGGGAAGGTGCCAGAACATTTCCTTATTAGCAGGGCCGTGTCTGTAATATCCTAATGGACCAGAATCGTAACAAAGCTCTTGTTTCCTCCGTCAGCCATTGTCACTGCTAATACGAGCTAAACTTCTCCCGAACGGATGTTTGAATTTGCGACATCCTTTCCTGTGTGGTCTCCTGACGTGGAGCGTTTGCAGTCGAAACGCCGGCACGTGTCTCACACCGCGGTTTGAGTTTTACTCCGAGAGTGCACGCTCAAAGCAAACACATAGCGTCCTGTGATTTTAGTCTTAGACGGTATGCATTGTATCACATGCTGTTCTTTAATTTATTTTTTTAAAGTAATTGTTGGTAAATTGCCATAGTTTCAAAGAAATAAACCACTTCAGGACATGCTGTTATAGGAAAATGATCAACAGGGTGGTAACAGTGAGTCCGCTCGGTGTCTGCAGGCAATTTACCTGCGTGAAGCGTGCAGGTACCTGTGCATGTTGTTACTATGGAAACAATAACGTGGCCGCTATTATAGACAATGAATCAACGGCTTCTGGCCAATCAGAATGCAGAATTCTACAGCAGTGATTTTTCTTCGTCATGTCTCAAAATTTCTCATTAAATTTCTCACAATTTTTTTTTTTAATGGGAGTTATAGTGGTGTGGCAGTTGATTTATTCTGTTATGTAAGACTAAGAAATCAGGATGTGCACCTTTTTCCTCACAGGGCGTGTTTTCTCTCGAACCACAACTGAGAGACCAGGAGGAAGACCTCGAGATGTCTTCAGCATCACTAAGCTTTTGATACACACACACACACACACACACACACACACACACACACACACACACACAAATACATATAATGTTAACATTTATGAAGGATCAACTTTAATGATCATGAGGTATGTGTGTGTGTGTGTGTGTGTGTGTGTGTGTGTGTGTGTGTGTGTGTGTGTGTGTGTGTGTGTGATCTGTTCAGCACAATAGCGTCTCTGCATGAAGCAGCTCCCTGGATAATCGGCCCCCAGGAACCTCCATTGTGATGGAGCCGAAATGACGGAGGCTCACAGGCCGCTCATTTCTCCAGCTAAATTCTCAAAGGCTTAATAGAGAAAGATCAATAACGCCTTTAATACACTCATGCACCTGCAGGTGCATCTATTGCTCTGAATCTTACCACTTGCTGCTACCGTTTAGCCTCAGAGCCTTGCCCTTTCCCCCTGCCTTAATCTCTACAACGCAAAAAAAAATGGGGAATTAAACCTCTTACTCCGGAGTGGAGTTATGGAGTTTGTTGGACTCTACAATTCTGAAGTTTAACCTCTTGGAAATTGTCTACAGTGGCCTCTCCCTTGTGCCCTCCCCTTCCCCCAATGACTGATTAACAACACCCACACACACACACACACACACACACACACACACACACACACACACACACACACCTGCCGCCCAACAGCATGCAGAAATCCCCATTCACTCGCAATCAGTTAGCTTTGCAGGGATGGCAGTCATAAAGTTGTGTTTACAAATAGATTCCTCACCTCTCTTTTCTCTGTGTGTGTGTGTGTGTGTGTGTGAGTGTGATTGTGTGTGTGTGTGTGTGTGTGTGTGTGTGTGTGATCTACCCCCGGAGTTCCACTCCTGATGTCCACTTGGCCAAGTGGAAAATGCCTCACACTTTGAGACACACCGCTGCTCACCTGTACATAGGGATCTGCACACATGCACACAGGACAGGACACACACTTAAAACAGGAAAGCTGGTCCTTACTGCAAAAACACAATGAGGGCACGGCTTAATGCACTGAAAAGAGAATGAGAACAAGTGAGGCACGTGCCAGGGCCAGTAATGCCATGTATTCGTCATGGTTGGAGTTCCATAATCCTTCTGCAAATACTGATAGAATTGCAGCTACACAAACCCGCAGCAGCACCTGTCTACCTGTAGCATGCCAGGTGCACACACACACACACACACACACACACACACGCCCCAACGCAAACACACCTTGAAAGAATCAGGGCCTCCGTGCGTTCTCTCCAAGCGCGCGTGTACATGTTTGTGTTTGTGCCAGATTTTAGCGACACATTAACACCGTGTCACACTTTCGACTGAAGATCAGAACGAGCTCAAATCTGCCGCAGCAACTTTCCTCCTTTGTAGTGTCTTTATCTGAGGATGTCTGAACAATGCACAATAGGGACGTCTCAGGATCCATCCACACGACCCGGCATGTGGATGAACCAAGGTTTTTTTTCAAGGTTAATCATAAACCAGTGCTCTTTCATCTCGATTAATATAACTACTTCATAACTCCATAAAAGTGTGTTTTTTCAGACAAGCGATGGCTCACTGTAACGTTTATGGCTGCGTGGCTTCGGTTAAGGGCCCCTGTTGCACGCGCTCGAGAGCAGATGAGAAGCACGCCGGCATGAGTTCAAAGCCAGTGCCGATGGGGTCAGGACCACTCCCTCACACCCAGACACACACCGTAAAGACATTACAGCTCAAGGACAGCCAACGACCGACCCACCTGTCAATTAGTGTTCAGATTTCCCCTTCCCTTTTCTTTTTTTTCAACATGCTCACACTGCCCGCGCCAACGGTTCTCTCCTGGGTTTTTTCCCCCTTCTTTTGTTCCACTTGCTTTTTTTCTGAGTTTTATTAAAAGGCAATCAAGTTGTTGTTGGTCCTGAATGCAAACACGGCAATCTGCGATCAGATAAAGAGCAGAGATAGCGTGGGCTGAACGTGTCCATCTGTAATTACGCACAAAAAACGCATGAGAAAAAGAGTGCTCTGTGTGCACGCAGGCACACGCCAGCACACACACACACACACNCACACTAGTGTCTATCAGTGTCCCATATCCACCCCTGCACCAGGCAGGTGTTGCACAGCAGGCTATATGATATGCTCTTTACCTGTGTACTGATAATGTTGGGGAATGCCCAAGCTCCAGACTTGAAGCCCAGGTTCATAGTCTCCTCTCTCCTCTATCGGACTGTTCCATTCTGCGTCCATTGGGGGTTCTAGACCCTCAGATGCTCCTCTATCCAGCAGCAGGAGCTGCACACGGGATAGAGAACCCAGGTCACCAGAGTCACAGCCGACTGTTAGAGCAGCCAGGCCGGGACTCAGATCTGTAACAGAGAACACAGAGTCAACATGTTGCCGCATGTTATAGACAAGAAAGAACAGATTAAAAAGATATAGGCTACAGTCTTAGAAAAAAGAGCAGTTTTTCAAGTGGTTGAGGGATATTTAGCTTTCTCCATCATAGGGACATGTGTATATATCAGCCATAACATTAAAAACCACTGAGAGGTGAAGTGATTAACACTGGTTATCTGTCAACAGGTGGGATATATTAGGCAACAAGTAAACAATCAGTTTTCAGAGTTGATGTGTTGGAAGCAGGAAGCACAAGGATCTGAGAGACTTTGACAAAAACTAAATTGTTACGGCTAGACAACTGGGTCAGAGCATCTCCAAAACAGCAGGTCTTTTGGGGTGTTCCTGGTATGCAGTGGTTAGTGTGTACCAAAAGTGGTCCAAGGAAGGACAACTGGTGAACTGGTGACAGGGGCATGGGCTCCCAACGCTCACTGATGCACATGGGAAGTAAAGGCTAGCCCGTCTGGTCCCGCCAAAAAGTTCATGCTGGCTATGATGGAAAGGAGTCAGAACACACAGTGCATCGCAGCTTGCTGCACATGGGGCTGTAACGCTACAGACCGGTCAGAGTACCCATGCTGACCCCTGTCACCAGGATACACTGTGGGAAGAAGGCAAGCCAGTGGAGGCAGTGTGATGCTCTGGGCAATGTTCTGCTGGGAAACCTTGGGTCCTGGCATTCATGTGGATGTTACTTNTCAGCAGGATAATGCTCCCTGCCACACTGCAAAAATTGTTCAGGAACGGTTTGAGGAACATGACAAAGAGTTCAAGGTGTTGACTTGGCCTCCAAATTCCCTAGATCCAATCGAGCATCTGTAGGATGTGCTGGACAAGCAAGTCCGATCCATGGAGGCCCCACCTCACAACTTATAGGACTTAAAGCATCTACTACTAACATCTTGGTACCAGATACAACAGCACACCTTCAGAGGTCTTGTGGAGTCCATGCCTCGACGGCCAGAGCTGTTTTGGTGGCACAAGGAGGACCTACACAATATTAGGCAGGTGGTTTTAATGTTATGGCTGATCAGTGTATACTAGTACATTATGCAGACTACAAATATATACAACTTATAAATATATAAATATATGCAATTGCAAACTGGTTCCATACATTCGCTGTGACTGTTACTGTTCTTGTGCTCCTGTATAATCACGTCTGACCTCTGGCATGTTCATTATAATACAGCTTCGTGGAAACCATTTGTTTTGCTTAAATAAACAATAAATACATGTTTTTTTAAAGGTATAAAAACATTTAAAGTCTCCCAAGCTAACAGTCGCTCCCTGGGGTGCGAAGGTGAGCAAATCACCTGCCTTCTCTTTACAGGGCGTGGCATGTCAATCAAAGAGAGCCTTAGCACACAAGAGTGTCGCTCTGACCGAGGAGGGATTAGTGTGAGTGACATTTTCACCTCAGGCTACTGTTTTCACCTCGTTAAGGCAGAAAGTGTGCGTGTGTGTTTGCATTCTGGCGCGTGTGTTCGTGTGTGTTTGGAAACAGTATCGAGGTGTGTAGAGAAGAATGAGATTGGTGATGCTCACTTTCAGTTCAGTAATATTAAACCCTTCATTATTCATTATTCATTGTGTCGTCACTGAAAAAAACACAAGTAACAATTTCAAAAATGTACACACAGATGTTCCAGATGTGCTCAAAGAACTACACAGCCATACGTGGAAATTGGACACATTATACGGTGCATATAAGGTGTAGTAGAAATAAGTGTCATTACTTTATGACACTTATGAATCAGCTGATGTGCTGATGTTTTTGAGGTTCTGTATTTAAACCTGTTTTGACCTTTAAGACATTTCCAAAGTTTTTGCCAAAGGTAAGTGCACCTTGGTAAATTAAACTTATGCTTACATGGAATGACAGCTACATACAAAGCTAATACCAGAATCTAGGTTTAAAATTCCTATATCTCATACAGAGACTAAGCTTAGAGGCTTCAATTTACAGTCGAAAAGTGGTTCTTTATGGGTTCCTTGA
The DNA here is from genome assembly GCA_037577455.1 of Pangasius macronema. Lineage (NCBI taxonomy): Eukaryota > Metazoa > Chordata > Actinopteri > Siluriformes > Pangasiidae > Pangasius > Pangasius macronema. The sequence continues at coordinate 2,926,156 of CM074962.1, forward strand.
GGGTTCATTGGATTACTAAGAGGTCTACTTGGAAACAAATATTCTGAACCTGAGAACTTTCAAATATTGTAGCCAAATCTTACTTAAAAATCTTGCAGAGAGAGAGAGAGAGAGAGAGAGAGAGAGAGAGAGAGAGAGAGATTTTAAACAAGCAGGGTGGTCAGGAGGTCATGTCATGGGGTCAGACTGTTAAGTCAGTTAAACACCTTCTAACACCTTGTTAGGGATCAGGAGGAAATCCTGAGGGAGAACTCAGTCCAGGTAAAGCCCTTCTTCATGAATCACTAACCAAAGTCACACTCTCTTGAACAAATACAATCTGGGGGATTTCTGGTGAGGATTAAAATAGGAACAACAAACAGATTTAAAACAATGTTAACATTCGACTATATTACCAGCATTATGACTAGAGCAGATGCAGGTAACGAGGTTTAAACAAAAGCACAGGGTTTTTAGCACTGTAGGCTGTGATTCTTATCAAAAGCAACAGCAAAAAAAAAAAACTTTAGCTTAACTTAAATGTGTTAAAAGAGGACGCAAACGTATGTTTAGGATTTGAGATAATGTATATTGATAATAACATTTTAGGAATTTTTAGCTGCTTAAATGCTAAGTAGATGACATGATAGCAAGTAGTGTGATACATCATAAATAGTTCTTTGATTTCTCCCTCCAGGAGAGCATGTTAAACTACAACCTTTCTGAGAAGGTTGCAAGGAGAACCCCATTTGAGGAGCTAAGAAAGCTGTGAGGAACTTCCTTTTAAAGAGTGTTGTGCTGTGGTCCTCCGGCACTGAAGGCCTGATTCTCATGATGTTCGCTTGCTCCCATCACACCTGACTGAACACTTGACCTTGCTAATAATCTGCTTGGATAAATCTACCTGTGTAGGTGAAGATGTACCTATGGTTTGGATAAGCTTACTTGTTGTAGGTAGATGGAGATTTGTCTATGGTTTGGATAAATCTTTCTGTGGTAGGCGAGGTAAAGGTGTATCTACGGGATAAATAAGCCTAACAATGGTAGGTGATTTGAAGATGTATCCATGGATTAAATAAGTCTAACAGTGGTAGATGATATGAAGCTGTATCAGTAGTTTGGACGAGTCTATCTGTAATAGGTGAGGTGAAGGTGTGTCTATGGTTTGGATACATCTACTTGTGTTGGTGAGGTGATGGTGTAATAATGGTTTGGGTAAGTTTACCAGTTGTAGGTGAGGGGAACATGTATCTATGGTTTAGATCTACCTGTGTTTAATGAGGTGATGGTGTAATGATGGTTTGGGTAAGTTTACCAGTGGTAGGTGAGGTGAACATGTATCTATGGTTTAGATCTACCTGTGTTTAATGAGGTGAATGTGGTGTAATGATGGTTTGTATGAAACCTGATTTAGGCAAGTTTAAGGAGTCAACTTGTGTGTATCTATGGTTGGGACAAGTCTACCTGTAGTAGGTGAGGTGATTTCCATGTCACTGCAGTCAGCATGATCCAAGGACTGGCAGGACACACTCCGAGGTGCTGCAGCCTCCAGCTCAGCAAACATGTCAGACTGAGAACAGCTTATTGGGGAACTGTGAGATGCTCTTGACCCTTGGCTACCTGAAACAACCCAAATCAGAACATCTAATGACCTTGCTTCTGTACATGTAGAAGAGTGTGTGGTGCTGGTACTAGTGTATCAGGCACAGCAGTGTTATTGTTGTTTTTTTTGTTTTTTTTTTAACATTGGTACACTTACTGGCACTTTATTAAACACTTATACTGTTGGTCAACCTTGTAGATGTACACTTGGAGACTATTCAGTGCACAATGTGTATAAAACTGATTGTCAGAGTCAGCGCTACAAATGGTACATCATTCCCCAGTGGTGGTCCTTTTCTATAAATGGACGGGGTGGTAGGGAACAGTCATGATCTAGATGTCCTAGGCACACGTCTAACAAATGGTTTCTTTGCCTCGTGCTAATTATTTTTTTTACTCTACATACAACCTCTAGCTAGTTAGACTATTAACAAGGGTGCAACCTACCACAGACATAAATATCCTATACAGACTCACCCACACACATTCATCATTCTGTTATTTTTCAAAAGCAAGCCTCACCACTCAAAACACACAAGAGAGGACCCTGATGCTTCAAAACATATTGTTGTTGTCAAGCTGGCAATCATCTTTAGCTAACTGCTCCTCAAGACCATTTCACTATGTGCTAGTGAGGGGCATCTGGCTTGAGTGTGTGCATGTCCCCCTTTATGTGTGTAGTATGTTTGTGTATGAGCTATAGAGGGTCAAAGGGTCATTTTGGATAGACCCATACACATCCATACAATGTTTCCTCTTTCTCTCTGTCTCTTCTTCTGTCTTTCTTGTTGGCCACACAGTGTGGCTGTCAGGGTCAGCGTGTGTGGCAGGGGGATTCAGAGCGATGGGGGTCCCTCTCATTGTCAAGGACAGTTACACGCTGGAGGGGACACTGAAAGAGGTCACGCCGGGGTCGGTCACTGACTGTCGGGCCATGGCATTGGGAAAGAGAGTCCAGGGGCAACACAAAGACCCCTAGAGTCTGTCTTAGAGAGGATACACGCTAGCACACAAACTGAGCACCCAGCTACCCACCCAAACACACACACACACACACACAGGGGTGGCAAGAATGAAAAAGGTCGGCCACTTCCACCCTCCGGGCATGGACACGCATGCCTTTGCCAGATTTTGTCTTCTAGTCTCTTTTCTAGAAATTTCTTGCATTACAAGTTTACTTACATTCTATCTTAAATCTGTATACTATCTTTAAAATTATCATTACTTATCTTCATCGGTTGTTATAATTTTGATATTTTTGAAGAGGAATGTGTCACCGGGCTACAAGTGACCATTCTTCCAACTCCAAAAAAAAAAAAAAAAAAAACTACACAAAGAACAGTGTACAGCCTGCTCTGAAAGGGGCAAATTCCCATCACAAGTTCACAATTGTCCTGCTCTTTCAGAAAGTCCCAGACTTGAGTCAGACATCAACGGGCCCGGCTCTTTATCCCGATCGGGAACGGTAAATTAGTGCGAGGAGGGCGTCCGAGAGGTACGCCAATAGCTGACACTCGCACACTGTTCTCCCGTCAGCGGGGTGGCGGTCAGTGTGGATTTATGACTACTTGCTCCACACGATCCTTCTTTCAACAGGAGAAGAAAAAGAGACCGAAGGAAGGGGAAAAAGGCAGAAAGGAGGGAATGCCGGAGCCTGGGGCTTGAAGAGATGTATAAGGGGCCGTGGCTACCTCTTATTGTCCCCCCTCCTCAAGCTTTCCTATTGTACAGGACTTGCAGCTTTGATTCAAACTGGGGATTCAAATAGTACCAGCTCAGGTCTTCTTAAAGAAAATCCCTCAAACCCACAATTTTCATAAAGAACAAAAAAGAAAAGCCCTCCCCATGATATTTGTGACATGGTGGTAGTGGACAAAACCGTGATGTAGCACTGCATTGAATGATTTTTCTCCCTTTTGTGTCTGAATATTTAGTTACGCTTGGCACAATCCTCCCCGTAGTGTGTCTAATAATACACACAAGTTCAGCAGAGGATCAAGACATACAGGTTCACAATGACACAGTATGGAAGTCATATATGTAGGCACAGTACTGGTTAAGCTAGAGATGTTCACCTCTCTGAGGCGTGATCGGAGGAAGTATAGGCCAGCGGCAGGTCTTCCAGTCAGAGCGAACATCCAGCGGAGAAGCAGATGCCATTCTGGATTGAGAGTCCGCATATGCTAGGCAAGGGCTTGGAGCTCCATCATCACCCATATCTGTGAGTTGGTTAGGGTGTGAAGTTTCCCTCACTGTAGGGTCTTTGACCTGGATAATTAGATTTTCCTTTAAGGTTTCTGGAGGCCTGGTATTCTGAGGTTCTTGGCTATGGAAACTGAGGTTTTTGGAGAGAGATGATTGAGTAGAGGTTGGGGGAGAGCAGGAGGCCAAGAATGCTCCATCAAGAGAGCTGAAGCAAAGATCAGACAAGGATGAAGAGCAGGCCTCTAGGTCATCCCTGTTAATAGCATCATCATCCTCAGTATCTCCTTCATCACCATCAGAGTCGTCACTCTGATTTACTAGAAGTAGTAGAGAAACAAACATTCAAGTGCTTATCAACAGTTCATGGTTTACGTTAACAAATCTGGTGCTCTTCAGGGATAAATGTACAGTATGGTGTGATAAGATGTGACACTGATTTCATCCATAGAAGCACTTTTGTACCACTCACTCTATTAAAAATCCAAATGGACTCTTGTTGTAGACAAGCACCTCCCTACACCTTCCAGAAACATTACAGGAAACTCTGTTTTTGAATACTACAAAAGGGCTTCTATGGACTTCTATGGACCAAATGTTCTGGAAAAATTCTAAGTGCTTTACAATGTGTAGAGGATGGACCTGATGAGATTTTTGCCCATAGAAGCAGTTTTGTAACATTAAGTCATTTAAAAATAACACAACTATTGCTCATCTCTCTGCTAATACTTGCTTTCCATACTTGCTACTTGCATACTTGCTAACCATAAAGGAAAAACTAAAGGAAACACTAAAGGAAACATAAGGAAACTCAATTTCTAATTGACTGAATGGTACAGAAAGGCTTCTATGGGCAAAATCAGTGATATCTCACCAGGATGTTATTGAAAGTGCACAAGTATTTTACAATGATTGATCAAGAGGTGGTTCAAGAGGATGTACCTGAAGGTCCATTGGAAAGGCTGCTGTTCAGGTTGGTGCTATAGCTGAACTGACTGGATGCTGGACGACTCAGATCTGAAAGAGAATCTGGGGTCAAAGGGGTCATTGGTGTCAGAGGAGTCACAGGGGTTGATGGGGTGCCAGGAGTCATCGTCATTGGTCTCACTGCTTCCCCTTTAGGCTCTTCATAGTCCTCATAGTCGATTTGTGGGGAGGAGGCCCCAGTCAAAGTAACATCTCTATGACTTACTACATCTTCTTGTTTTATTGTGGTGTGTTCTGAGCTTGGAGAGTGACCAGGGAAAGATGGGAACTCATCTGGGTTTCTCCCTGAGTGGACAGATGGTGTTGGAGAGAGCACAGGGTCTGGAGAAGCCACGCTTGGATGTGGAGATGCTGGCACACTGGGAAGGACCACAGAGAAGTGCCTTAGGGAGTTCTGCTTTCTCTGAGTTTCTGAAAAGACAGAAAGACACTAATAAGTCATTTGATAATGAATGCATTAGCTTATGGAGGAATTCTGGCTTTGGACCAAAAACAGTAATACTTGCAGAACAGAAAACAAAAGGTGCTAGAGTTTCTCCAAAGAAATGCTTCAAGCAGAACAGACAGGGAATAAATAGCGTATCAGACTCCGACTCCAGCTGTCTCATGCGGAGATGGACCGCTCGGCCGTCCCACAGGCTGTCCAGCACAAGACATCACACACGCACACACACACACCGCCTTAATGAAAGGCATTGTTGAGGGTGCACAAAGAGAGGTCCTGAATAATTATCATGGGAGTCCTTGGCGAGGGTCAGGCAGAAAGCGTATTCATCATCATTTCCAGCTAAAAGGGAGAGGGATGAGGCCGGGGTGCTGACATTTCTCTTCGCCACTCCGCTGAGACACAGAGCAAACAGCCTTTTGCCTGCTGGGAGCCCCCTACCCTCCAGATTCATCCTGGACACCCCTCTCAAAATGCTCCTGCTTTTCCAGAAGCAGCTGTCTAGTTCCCAACTTAGTATGCAGAGGCTCTAAGATATGGTAATGACCACTTGTGATCACTATATGAAGGAACTCATTCTCATAATTGGACACCCCCAACAAACTAATTATGGTCAGAGTGACAGCGAAAGCAAACAAATGAGCTTTCATTTGTGACTCTCAGCTGCCTCGACGGGATTTCAGACGTCCGGATATGATAAATATATGCTCTCATACAACACAGTGGTGCTTTTTATTGATTCTTTTGATATTTTTTGATATCCTGAAATGCTCCAACTTTATATATGATGGCCTCATCTTTGTAGAACAGCCATGCAAAGCACACTAGCTCCAGTCACTCTGTCTCACTGAAGAGTCAAAGCAGCAAGAGTTAGAGTGATAGCTGGATGGAGATGTATATAGATGGATGGATGGATGGTTGGAGCCCACATTTCTGCACTGCCCTATGCACAATACCCTTGGCTTCTCCATCTGTCACAGTCACACACCACAAGTGTGAGTGCCTCTCTGTGTGTGAACGACATGTGTCATAGCACCCTGTTACAGCCCTCCCTCCTGCACACACACACACACACACACACACACACACACACACACACACACACACACACACACACACACACTCCTTGGGGAGCTGAAGGCAGGTCGTGGTCGATTGTGAGGGCCTCCAAGCACCATATGGCTGTATAATTAGTTTTGGCCCGCGGTGTAGAGCAATGCCCCGATCTCTGCTCTCTCGCCAGCTTGCACTCAAACACACAGTTCCGCAGGGTTCTAACGGCCGAGGCTGCACAAATACCTTTACATCATTACATCAAGCCTGGGCAGAGGAATATTAGAGTCTCCTGGGCATATACATACGCACATAACATATATGATGTATATTTTTGAATCCCATACACAAATCACATATATGGCCAAATACTGAATTATATTAAACCTTATACTGTATATTTCCATTTACTGTATGTACTTCACTTATATTTACACCATACAGAAGCATATAGAAATGTATGTTATTTTGCAATTTGTGGTGGTACAATGGTTTAATTTTGAATTTTGAATTAATAATAAGTACATTAGGCCACAAGTGTTTAGCCCATCTTATACCACATGAATTTGCAAGCATCATTTTGACATCATTTTGTTTATTAAAGAATGACGCTATACTTTTTTTTTTATCTGTTTATAGTTACATTTAATGTTGTGGAACGTCGATGAAACAAAATAGTTCCTGTTTTTCGCTTATGTTAAAGCAGCTATAAACAGTCGTTCCTTCCCTCACATAAAGTTACAGCTTTACAAAGCACTGACACTGGAGACTCCTTCCATAAACATGAGATAAACGTCTCCTTACAGAGAAAGTCATCGTATCAATATGCATGTTTTTCTTTTTTCTTTTTTTTAAACATGTTTATGTTGAGTGTCCTGCATACAAGCTTGTGTGTAAAAGGTCACTATAGAAACGGTAACGTATTAGAACCTGCTATTTATTTAAGATTCAAGATGGGAAGATTGGGACTGTATTTGAGAGGTTTGGTGCACTGAAGATCTTTCAAAGACGTTCGTAAACATTTAAACCCAGGGCGTCAGTGTATCTCACCTCGCTTTCTTGGTGGTTTTGGAACACAGAGACTCTTCACTGGAGATCCTGATAGATGGTGTGGGCGTGGGAAATACTGGGGTCTGATCAGGCCGGGACACGCCCTCATGTGAGCCTCAAAACGTGAACATGGGGGTCGAGGTTTCTCATTATGGAAGACATCCTGTAGGAATAATAGAGAAGGAATTATGTGAGCGTATTATGTAATTATGTGACTCAGAGGTGTAGCTTGGGGTGGATTTCGCATCTGAACCTGGCTGGAATATTTTCCAGTTCCAAATCCTTTATCTGTGGATGGTTAACACGAAACTTGATATCAAATAATATTCCTGTGTAGCATTTGCGCTGTAATAGCGTTCACAAAAGGTCAACGGAGTCATTGTTACGATTCCGTATTTATCTGTCAGTGAACTCATCTCTTAGTTTATTTACATTTCTATTTGAAAGATAGCTAGCTTACTCGGAGGTCAGGGATATGGAGGTGAGGTGAGGTGAGGTGTGCTGAAAGAGGAGAAGAAATGATAAAATGTCCTTTTACCAGAATCGAATTTTAATGTGGTATTGTATGGCAACGTTATAAGTTTGGTAAGACTGGTTGACAGTAAAAAAAAAAAGTTTCAGCATATTTTCATGCTTGTATTCATGTCTTCTGTTGTTCCATTGAGTCGGAGTCAGTCAATATTTCTATTCGTGGAATAGAAATAGATGATGGACGCAGATGGACAGAAAAATTTGTCCATTTTTATTGCTGAACTCTGACGCTAAGAGGAGCAGCACAAAAAAAAGAGACTAAGAAGAGACTAAATGAAGAGTACACGCTTCATTTAAATGAGCTAATATTCCTGATGTGAAGTGAAGTGACTTGTGGCCAAGTGTGGTGACCCATACTCGGAATTTGTGCTCTGCATTTAACCCATTCAAGTACATACACACAGTACTGAACACACACACACACCCGTGAACACACACCCGGAGCAGTGGGTAGCCATTTTAGCTGTGGCGCCCGGGGAGCAGTTGGGGGATCGGTGCCTTGCTCAANCCGGACCCGAGACTCGAACCCACCACCTTCAGGTTACAAGTCCGACTCTCAGACCATTAGGCCATGACTGCCCCCAAATTCCTAATATTTATTTGTAAAAAATAATGAATAAATAAAACAAAAGAGGAATTCAATTGGATCTTCACATAGGAACCCCCGGCATAAAACAGTTTGCTGTTTACAGGTTGTCCATGTTACCAGGGTGTCGGTTTATATTCCTTTGTGTTCATTGTTCTGGATTTTTCCCTAATTGAGGGTGTGTTTGTCAATAAAAGACAAGTGCACTGTTTTTACGATGCTTCCTGGTCACGCTTCTTCCTCACTGACAACACAATATTCTAGAAAACACCACGCTCAGGTTGATGACTGAAGTGTTAAGGTACTGCTTTCTTTAGTGCCCCCTTGTGCCGAGTGGATGAAATGAGTCCATGTGTGATAGAGGTGCGTCATTTTCAATCCCTTGTTCACTTTTTTGTTTTCTTTTACACAAACACGCACGCCATTCCTTTCTGTGCCATTCATCTTCAGAGCAAACCTTTTAAACCGTGGCTGCTGTGAGGAGATGAAAGCGAGGAGGATCAGGTCGGTTTGGTCAATATTGGCTCTGAGGAGTGATGATGAGCTGGGCTGAAGCCCCACACACACACACACACACACACACACACACACACACACACACACACACACGGACACACTGCCTCCGATTAATTTCCTTCTCCTCTGCCATTTACTCACCAAACAGACTAAAGACGGAAGCACACAAACGTCAGTCTGAGCCCTCGCCTATTAAAATCTATTCACATCCACAGTTTGCGTGTGCGATTCATATTGTGTTCACGTTGTTTAGAAAAGCACAACACACTCTCTCATCTCATGTCTCTCTCTCTCTGTCTTTGCCTTCTTTGCTCCACCCAGATGTTTCAGGTACTTGAAGAGGCTCTTAAGCTCGCATCTGTGCTTGATTGTGTGTGTCCTTTGTTTGGTGAAAGCAGACAGGTGCCCTATTACCTGTTACCTGTCACAAAACAGGCCCCGACCTGTCCAACCAGAGGAGATGACACACACACACACACACACACACACACACACACACACATGCACGTGTCTCATCATTCCCTTTATTTCTCCAGAATCGACTGACAGTAATTTGTTCAGCAAACATAGTTAGGTCAATCTTAGATAACTGCTTTTTGTGTGTTCTCATTGTCTCTTGGGGGGGGGGGGGGGGGGGGGGGGGGGGGGGGGGGGGGGGGGGGGGGGCGGGGGGGGGGGGGGGGGGGAACCGGGGGGGGGGGGGGGC
>CM074962.1:2935912-2966432 GCA_037577455.1 Pangasius macronema
GGGAGAGTGAGTATATTGGTAGGAGAATGTTGGACATGGAGCTGCCAGGCAGGAGGTGAAGAGGAAGGCCAAAGAAGGAGGTATATGGAGGTAATAAATGAAGATGAAGCTAGTGGGTGCAAGTGTTGAGGATGCAGTAATATAGGGATAGGTGGAGAGTGATGATTCTCTGTGGAGACCCCTGAAGGGAAAAGCCCAAAGAAGAAGAAGAAGAATTGTCCAGCTCTTCTATATGTGAACTAATGATGCAAGAACTAGAGATATCTGAGCAGCCATGGACCACTGAATTTGGTTTTGGATTCATGTGGTTTAATATTATAAACACAAATATCACTGAATTTAAATACATTTTGCATTTAAACCCAATCAATCTTTTTTTTTCTTACCAAAAGCAACGGAAATGTGTCAGTGTGCAATTACATACAAGAACAGGACACACCACCAGCCCTAATGCATCCTGATATGAAGTGAATAAGCTAACCCCTAAATCAGAACTGTGAGATCAGTGAAAAAGCTCATTACAAGCAGGACAAAGACAAGAGCTTTTCATTCTCTATAGCAATTTTAGCTGTTAAAAATTGGATGTTTCTCAAAAGCAATCCTTAAATGTCACACGGCACATCTGCTGAAGCTGTGCACGCGTGTTAGAACAGATCTTCTGTGTTGGACAATCAGTGCTTTCGCACATCCAGCTACTGTCTGGCCATAGACCAGCAATTGTCTGCTAATGACACTGCACTTGTACAGTGTGAAGCACAGTAAGCAGGCTTATTAAACTCTAAATGATGTTGGATGACTACAGAGCGCTAAGATGACCCTAAGGATGCAGCAAGGGGTCAGAAAGCAGACGTCCAGTAGCCTGTTAAAGCTGCTGCACCAGACATGAGTTCTCTTTTTTTTTTTTACTATTTTTTTTTTTTAATATATGTGTTCTTGGTAGTGGTTTATTCCAATGTGGTAAACTAGAGGATTGGTTGATCTGTAAGGGTTTACAAAGAAGACAGATGTTCTCAAGCAACTCTTATTTTGTCCACTAGGCAGTCATGGCCTAATGGTCTGAGAGTCGGACTTGTAACCCGAAGGTGAACCTGAAGGTGGTGGGTTCGAGTCNATGGGTTAAATGCAGAGCACAAATTCCGAGTATGGGTCACCACACTTGGCCACAAAAGTCACTTCACTTCACTTCATTTATCCTGTTTATCTCCACTTACATTTTATATCATGATGGTTTTTTCCCTTTATACTTTCGAAGTATTTGTTACAAATCTCAAAGGTTTCTTCTTCACATCAGTCAATCAGAACAATAACCCATCATTTTGAAGTATATCATTTTGTTTTTTAAGGCAAATCTTTCCTCTAGCAAAGTCGAAAAAACAAAGAAAAGTCAAAAAACAAACAAACAAAAAAAAAACACTGGAAAGATGTTGATTTGTTAAATACACCAGCAGAAAAAAAAAGAATTGTATTTAATGTGATGTGTGTATAATTCAAATATGAATATGAAATTCATATAGAGTTGTCAGCTTCCATGATCCTTCCATAAGTTGAAAATGGAGTTAAAAGGACGAGTCCAGTTAAGAAGGTTTTCTGAATATTACAGTTTAAAGTTTTGGTTCAAAGTGCATTGTGTGTCAGGTTTTCTGAGTGGAATTGTATCATATTGTCATTCGGTTTTGGTGCGGCACACATGCTGGTTTCTAGTTCCAGGGCGTCCTCTTGTGGTGGACACACTGTGGAGTAAGAAGAGAGGAGTGTCATTATAAACTACAAGTGGTTTGTCTCTCTGACTCAAATAAATGCGAGATTTAAAATAACATTAATGTGTGTATATATAATTTTGTGAATATAGCTTTTTTTAATCGGTATTAATACCGATGGTGTTCAAGGTCCGTAAATTATCCTTAATCTTAAACCAGAATTATCATGTGAGCATAAATCATCCCAAAAAAAGTTTATCCAAATCAATATACATCGTAGTTTACATTTTCTAGGCTACTTGTACATTCACATACATACAGTATGTGCAACTGACATGCTACGTTTGATTATTTTCTTTCGTGAAGCACCACTCTTTATTTCATTTTGACCAAAAGAAATGGTGCTTCTTTATCCTCTTTTATCTTAATTAAATAATTTATATTTGTAGATAATTGCTTCAGGGGTTTCCTCTGGGTATTCCGGTCTCCTTCCCCAGTCCAAAGACATGCACTGTAGGCTGATTAGCATCTCCAAATTGTCTGTAGTGTGTGTGTGTGTGTGTGTGTGTGTGTGTGTGTGTGTGTGTGTGTGTGTATGTGCACTGTGTTGGGTTGGCACCGTGTCCAGGATGTCCCCTGCCTTGTCCCCCGAGTCCCCCGGGATAGGCTCCAGGTTCCCTGTGCCCCTGTGTAGGTTAAGCAGTACAGAGAATGGATGGATGGATAGATGCTTTCATAGCCTATCACCAAAATCTGCACTCTTCTAGCGAAGAAAAAGAAAGCGTTCTTCAAAGGTTGTTTGGATGATTAACAGCTCTGAAGTAACGATTTTCAGTGAGTCAGATCGTTTTGACTCAGCTCACCATGAAGAGTTTCGGCTCCAAAGTGGCTCGCTCTTCTTTGTAATAATTCGTAATCCTACTCTACATTCTATTTAACAAAACAACATTCATAGGCTTTGCATTTTTATTAACCCGTTTGAAATTACCGTTAAATCAGAAAGGAGCTACAGATGTGCTTTGACAAATACAGAACCAAATCAATTAATCTGGCTTTTTGCAAAAATCAATCAATCCCTCACTATTCTGAAGGGAGAACTTCTGTTGCAGGATCCTTCACACCACTTTAGAGTTTTCATAGAGCAGTGGTTCTCAAAGTGGGGTCCAGGGAAAGCTCTGTGAAGCACAGCCAAGGGGTCTGCGATGTTTTAAATGTTAATACTGACCATTAGCACAATTATCAAAGATACACCGCTTTGACTGGTCATTTGAAGACTTAAAAACTTAAATAAATAAATAAATCGACACGTCCCAAAACCAGTTTATACCCAAGTCTCACCTTTTGCTTCTCACCTGGATACTGTAGATTTATACTGTAGATTTATACCTAAGAGCTGCTGCTGTAATCATAAAGACTGTCCTGTTGCTCAGCCCGGGACTCTTATTCACAATCTGCTCACACTCGCTACTGTTTGTCTTCACTCTTCTACGCTTGTCTAATGATTTACAATCCCATTATCTGGTGTCACTCAGAAGAGGACGGGTTCACATTGGAGTCAAAATATCTTCATCATGTCTTCATCACGTCTCTGAGTTTTCCTAACCACTGTCAAATCTGGCTTGTTCATCAGCAACCAAATCTACTTCAGGATTTCTGTAAAGCTGTATATTTCTGTTCTCTGGTTCTTGTTGTTGTTATTTTGATAATAATGTCCTCTGATGGTGGGAAGTTGAGGAATAATTAAAAAAAAAAAAGCTATATGGCTATAATAATAAACAGTCAAAATATTAATATACACATCTATAAATGTGTACTGAGGGGGGTGTATAGGATTTATGAATTTATGTTTCAGTTAAAGGGGTTCTGGGATGAACATTTTGCTAACATGCTTATAAACAAGTTTATAAACCATCTTCTTGCATAAAATAAAGTCTGGGTATTGTTTATGCACGACATTTTATTTTAATAAAGAAAACAACTGGCCATGCCCTGCAACACACAAGAGCTCAGCCGATAAACCGAAACAACGTGAGGAAGAGAGAAGATTCAACAAACTGCATATCCGGTTTGACCGGAAATGAGCGTCGCGCAGGGCAACCAAACCGACTAAACACGACAGCGTGGACTGAAGACGGTATGCGCTATTATTCACTCTTTATTCATTAGGTTTTTAACCTTATAGATATATTATTTATGGTGGAATGCCGGCAGGCTTTACAGCGCTAACGTGACAGCTTAATTTAAAATGCTTTCGGATTTGAATAAATCTCCAGCTAGCTGGCTAATTCACTTCACACACCAGCTAGCATGCTAACACAGTCAGGACCTGCGCGAGCGCATCTCATAGTGGATAAGTGACTAAAGTGAAGGTTTATGGGAACTGCATCATTCGCGCAGTGTAATGTGTGTTATGTTATGTTATGTTATGAGCTCTGTGTTGTATCCTCAGGGTGGTAAAGTGTTTAAATATTTAGCTAAAGTTTAAAAAGAGTAAACTAGCCAGCTCTCAGAGGCACTTGTTCATTCATTCACTCATTTAGCTAGCTAGCTAACCAGGAAATCACTTGTTCTTAGCTATAATTAAATATAAAAGTAGGAAACTGAGCAGTTATATGAAATTAAATGAAATGATTCCCTCCTTTCTGTCTCTCTCTGCCTCTCTTTATCCCTCTCTTTTCCCTCTCCAGTCTCTCACTACCTCTGTCTATCATCATTCTATCCCTCTGTCCGTCTTCCTCCATCTATCCCTCCATCCTGTCCTTTCCTTTCTCTCATACCGTTTTCCTCTCTTTCTCAATCCTTAGCCATCGCTTTACTTCTCCTTCTATCATTCTTTAACCTTTTATTTCTCTCCTCTCCTTGTTCTGTCTGTTATCTCTTTCTTCCCCTCCTCTCATCCTGCCTTTCTCTCTTTTTTTCTTTCTGTTCTTCCACCTTCAACAAGGTGCATTACGGGTACATTGTTTTGACAGAATGGCACACTCAGAGAATATTAAACGTTTAACATCAATGTCTGTCGTTTATTATTATTTTGTTTGTTTGTTTGTTTGTTTGTTTCAGACTCATCTGATGTTTAACTCTCACTGCAGGACTTCTGGACGACGACTTTACCGGTTATTTCCAAACTGTTATGTTATGTTATGTTCCAAACTTTATGTCGCCATTGAATGTTTTAAAGAAATGATTTAAGAGGAGAGAGAGGAGGTGCAGGGGCTGTGGATCGTGCCAGGAGTCTGGTGTGTAAACAGCTCATTAGTGGAGTCTCTGTAAAGCAGAGCTCATCACAGGCGTGACGGTGACAGACACCTCCACCTCCACCTCCACCTCACAGCACGGCGGAGATCATCAGGGTCTCAGAGGGATGCTGCTGCTGTGTGCCGAGGCAAATCCCACGTTACTCTGCTCTGCAATCGTGCAGCGCAAAGCAAGAATAATAGAAGAGCGTTGATATCAAATGTCAGGAGTCGTCCTTCCCATCGCACACCCCGGGAAAACCGACAGCCGATCCAATCAGCGTCCGGTTTCTGTATCGTTTATCCTGCACGGGGTCGCCGGGAGCCTGGAGACTGTCCCAGGATACCAATTAAATGCTTTTAAAAGCAAGGTGCCAGCCAATCGCAGGGCACACACACACACACACACACACACACACACACACACACATTCACACACACACTCTCACACACACACAGACACGGACACGCACGCACAGACACATACACACACTCACACATTCACACACACTCGCACACAGAGACACAGACACACACATACACACATTCACTCACACACACACACACACACACACACACAGAGACACACACATTCACACACTACTGACAGTTTGGAAATTCCCCTCAGCTTACAGCGCATGTCTTTTGACTGTGAAAGGAAACCGAAAGAACCTGAAGGAAACCCCCAAAGCACAGGGAAACCACCCAAACTCTGTGCACACAGGGTGGAGGCGGCATGCACACCCCCAACCCCGGAGGTGCGGGGCAGCAGTGCTAACCACTACGCCACCGTTACCCCGTTCATTCTGCATATAAATATAAAATGATTGACAGTCTCATAGGTGTTGTGAACTCTCCTATATTAACTGCTGCCTCGAAGTTATCTTTTTTTTTTTTCTTTTTTTTTTTTTTTTAACGGAAATCTTTCTCCAGCTTGAAAGATGTGGTGTTCTTGCACTCTGTCATAAACAGTGATTGTTCTGAGATCATTAATGTGAAATAAAATCTATCGATATACAGCGTGTAAACGTTAGACACCTTTTTGAATCTGGTTTCTGGAGTTTAATTTTTTTTTCATCTCTGGGATCTAAATCTCCATCCAGATTTCTGTGAAGCTTCTTTATGACGATGTGTGATGTTAAAATAAGAATAAAGCTGATGATTAACCTTATTGCCGTGTTGCAGAGGACGCTCGGGCTGAGCTGGACTCGATCGATGCCGAGTTGGAGCTGCTGGAGCTGCAGATCTCTGAGCTCCTGGAGAAGCAGGCTTCTCTCACCTCCAGGAAAACTAAACTCCTGAAGGTTCTCGATGGCTCGTGTGACTCTGCTCAGCTTTCAGGATCTGCCAAGCCTTCCAGACCTGCCTTCAGCAAAAAAGACTTGCAGCACTATGAGAAGTCAGGTGAAAGAAATACCTGAAATGAAAATTGCCAGTTAACGTTGTCACTGTTCATGACAGTAGTTGTGCTTTCTGTGGTAGATTTCTCATGGACGAAAGAGGCTGAGGGGAAACTGGCGAATGTGTTCAAACTCTCCAAGTTCCGACCTCTTCAGCGAGCCGCCATCAACCTCAGCATGTCAGGGAGAGACGTTTTTGTGGTGATGCCTACAGGCCGCGGCAAGAGCTTGTGCTACCAGCTACCGGCTGTCTGCTCTACAGGTACACGGAAAAATCCACCCTCTATAATTATCGTCTGATCTTCAATGACTACCAAACGTAATCTTGGAAGTCATTGAAGATCACACAATGGTTTCCTATATTACCCACAATGCCTTTCGACTCCCTGCTAATAATGGTGCAGTGGGATTTAGCCATCGCGTCATCTCTACCTAAAGACAGCGATGCAGCGGCGCTTTAGTCTTAGTCTAGTCTAGCTCTCTCACTTGCTCATCTGTACACTCAGCTTCCAAAGCTCCATCTTTCACGCTAACACCATCGTCAGCGCCATCGCGCTCGTCATCTTGTATATCTCTAACCAGCTGAGCCTAGCCTCTGGAGTAACTGTAGCTGCGTTGCATTCTGGGGCTTTGAGTCCAGCGTTCTAAGCTAGATTTCTCATTAATATGAAGTTAAACATCGCTGGAAAATGGTGAGTGAGAAAAGAAGTGTTGTTTGATAACAGTGAACCCTGACTATTATCGCTTATGTAGAATTTTTTTTATATAACCGCTGACTTCTCACAGAAATAATGAAAAATACAGCGTCAACCAACAAACTAGCATGACCCATACTTACAATATCGATTTTATTTGTAAATTACTTTAATTTGTGCTTTTATCAACGGACATCATCACGAAGCAGCTGAAATAAATACACTCAGGATATAAATTTTTAAATGTAATGAGCGAGCCAGAGGCGACGGTGCTGAGGGAAAAACTCCCTGAGAGGACATGAGATAGAAACCTTGAGAGGAACCGGACTCAAAAGAGAACCCAACCTCATCTGGGTGATAACAGACACTGCGATTATAAATAAAGATCAATTCTATAACGGTGTATCACATGGACAAATAGTGCAATTGTGCAACCTGGGAATTCGTTACAGTTTCCACATGAAGTCTATTTTGTTGAACCTGATGAACCTATCCACTGTTCACTGATGGAGTACAGAACTGTTCATGGGAATTGTAGTCCTAACAGCATCGTAGCAAAACTGTTGACATGATTTGTGGTCCAAAGCCATCTTCATGGTTTTTAAGTGGTAAAATCCTCAGTAATGTCAGTGATCTTCAGGCTGTCCATGTGGGTCCATCCTCAGCAGCAGGGAGTGGTTTCCAACCGATGAGAAATCCATCCAGATGTAGGGCATCAGGATGGACCAGGCAGGTCTGGAGAGCAGAAGGGACAGGATCACTGGCATCTCAGGGGTAGAATGCGTAGCTAGACAGAGAGAGAGAGAGGGAGAGATGAGTGTTTTATGGTGTAGTTTAACTGATTAAAAGTGACTTACACCTCTGTTACTGAAATCGTTTGCTTGTCTGTCAGGTTTCACGCTGGTCATCGCTCCGTTGGTGTCTCTGATGGAGGATCAGCTCATGTATCTGAAGTCCATCAACGTCCCTGCTGTAACTCTTAATGCTTCTAGTTCAAAGGTTAAAACATTCAAAGATTTCATAACATCATCCTCTATAAGGATCACCACAGAGAAACTAAGCTACACATTTATTTATGGTTATAAATTCTCATTTTCCTCTTTTTGGCTTGCTCAGGAGGATTCGAAGTACGTCATGGCAGGTATGACTGATAAAACCAGCCCCTTCAAGCTGCTCTACGTCACTCCGGAGAAGATCTCCAAGAGCAAGCTGCTGATGTCTAAACTGGAGAAAGCTTATAATATGGGTCTGCTGGAGCGCATCGCTGTGGACGAAGTGCACTGCTGCAGTCAGTGGGGTCATGACTTCAGACCAGGTGAGATTTTTTCTTCAGTATAATATATTAACAGTATCAGTGACTAATCCTTACTGACATGCTGCTTTGTGTGGCTCAGATTACAAGCTCCTGGGCATTCTCAAACGTCAGTTCCCTAAAGTCCCATTGATCGGACTGACTGCCACCGCAACCAGCAGCGTCCTGAAGGACTGCCAGAAGATCCTGTGTGTTCAGGATCCAGTCACAATTACAGCACCATTTAACAGGCCTAATCTCTATTATGAGGTATTATGTCCACTTCACATTACGGAGACGTGACATTTGTTATTCAGGTTCAGGTATAAGAAGCACAAGTGAAAATTAAAACTCTTGGTGTCATGCTGGAATAGGAAAATAATCAACAAGGGGTGTGATGAAGCTACTGGAGAACCCCAAAGTTGATTATTTTCCTATAATGGTATGTCCTGAAGTGTCTTATTCGCCATAAGCTCTTCTGTCCTTAAGATGTCGGGAAAGTTAAAAGTTACAGCTCTAACTCTAGCTGCAATCGCTCCTGTCTTGCTTTACTCTTATTAATTCATTTGTTTATTTTACAGGTTCGATTTAAACACAGTGAAGACTCGAATAAAGAAATTGCAGCACTGATTAAAGGAAGATACAAGGACCAGTCAGGTACACGTGAATGACCTTCAGCTTGTCATTTTACCAAGAAACCACAGAAGCGTAAAACTCCTCTGTCCTGAAGATGTCAGAAAACTTAGTTACAGCTTTACCCCTGACTGTCACAATGCTCTGACACTGGTGACTCCTTCCATAAATGTTAGATAAACGCCCCTTTAGCAAGAAGTTCACCATATCAGCAATGACATAATGACGCTTTTAAACATTTGTCTGTGTGGAGCGTCGTCTGTAAAAGTATTCAGCAATGCAGTGATATAAATTTTAGTAGCCCTACAAAATATACGCCTTCCAAGTAGGAATATTTGCTAAATAAATGTGAGGAAATGAAGGATATCTTCACTATTCCCCCAACAGGAATAGTGTACGTGTTCTCGCAGAAAGATGCCGAGATGGTGTCTGCAGATCTTCAGCAGAAGGGCATCCTGGCCCAGCCGTACCACGCGAACATGGAGCCTTCAGACAAGACTCGGGTGCATCATCAGTGGGCTAGCAAAAAGATTCAGGTACAACCTCTGGCTACATGAAGGGGAGGGGAGGCTTTGGCCAAAAGGCTTTGTCCTGGGAATGAAGCAGGAATAAATAGGAATTTATTAAAATGAAACGATACATACACAAAATCTTATTTGCTTTTTGGAACACTCGTGCGTTTCTGTTTATTTGCGCCGTCAGCACGCTGGCACTTCTGACCTGCCGACTGTGTAGAAGTCTTGCGTTTTAACATCAGGGTACGCCGTTACGGGTGGTGAGATAACTCGGAACTACACGTAAAAAGCAGTCTTCTTCCCCCTCAATAAAAACAACAGATGAGCCAATCAGCATCTGAGTCTGGAATGACTGACAGTCGCATAGGTGCTTTGAACTTCCTAATATTGTCTCCCGTCCCCTGTAAGCCCCGCCCCCTTTCCCCCATCTCACATTAGTAGTGTTTTGGCCGGTGCGCTGACACAGCGCTCTCGCTCTCATTCCACTGTAAATGTTTTGAGTTCATTTATGTGAAATAAAGTCTGCGTATACTGATTAGGGATGCACCAAAATTTCAACCGTCCATCAATGGTTAAAAGTGGTGCTTTTGACCAAGAATTTTAATCTAAAATAAAAATTAAAATAGGAGTGCAACGAAGTAAAAAATTTGTTTTGCGTATTTTAACGGTAATGATGATTAGAAAGTGATTAGAAATGCTGTTTGCGCTCCTCCAGTTTAATGAGCAGCAATAAAAATTCAGCCACAGTTTCTATGAGGGACAGCAGACAAGCGATTTGTAAAAGGACTGTATTAAAAATGTACTTTTTATTTTATTTATTTATTTATTTACTTTACAGTGAAATTTAAGTCCAGAGTCTCTGTTTGTTTTTATTATAATTTTTTTATTTTAGGTGGTTGTTGCGACGGTGGCGTTCGGAATGGGCATCGACAAAGCAGACGTGCGGTTTGTTATCCACCATACCATCAGCAAGTCCATGGAGAACTACTATCAGGAGAGCGGACGTGCAGGTACACTACTGACCCGCGCAGCTGTCGGCGTCTTTAAAAAAAAAAAAACAAATAGCGATATCATCTGCGTTGAAATGTGAGAGCAGCGTGTGTGATGTTTGACCCAAACTGAGCTTCATTCTGTTTTCAGGGAGAGATGACGGTCCGGCAGACTGCATCGTGTTCTTTGGGTTCGCGGATATCTTCAGGGTCAGCACCATGGTCGTGATGGAGAACACCGGCCAGCAGAAGCTCCAGAATATGGTGGCTTACTGTCAGAACGTGGACAGGTGATAATACGCCACTGCCGTTAGCTCACATGGCCCGAGCTTACAGACGAGCTCGTGCTTTTGTTAAAGTCCAGTGTGAAAGCTTTGTTTGTTTGCAATGACGCGTCCACGTGCGATGTTTGCGCTCAGGTGCCGGCGTGCCATGATGGCGGTTCATTTTGACGAAGTCTGGGATGATGATGAATGCAACCAGTCGTGTGACGTCTGTCGCCATGGCAGTGGTGAGAGCAATGGTCTGAATTTTGTGTTTATTTATAGTTCGAGTTACACTGAGAATACAAAAGCAGAATACAATCCCTAATGCACAATCGTATAAAATTAACGACACTAATCAGAAACCACGTCTTGGACCGAAATGGATGAAATCCTGGTGTTTAAATGACGAGCAAAAAGTGAGTCGGCTATAAATCAGCAGCTGGTTATCGCTTGTAACGACAGCTAGTGATGCAATCAAACCTGGGATTTAATATTTTTAACCTGAATTCTAACTTGAATTTCTAATCCCTGGATTATTTTACTACCTGTAATTTTTAATCGAAAATTTCAAGACCTGAATTTTAAACGAACATTCTGCCGACTCCTGCTGATTTTTCACTCCGAATCCATTTGAGCTTTTGTCAGAGTCACAGCTCATTGGCTTCAGTACAGTAACTAGTCCATGCCTTTGTGCCAGACTACATCACCATGGACATCACCAAGCACGCACGTGAGGTGGTGGACATCGTAGAGTTGGCCGCGTCTCTGGACGAGAAGATGACTCCCCTGAAGGTGTGCGATACCTGGATGGGGAAAGGCAGCGCCAAGATCCGTAAAATGTCCCGAGTCACGACCCTGTCGCGCCTGGAGGTGGAGTCCATCATTGTTCATCTCTTGCTGAACGGCTACTTCAGGTACTGTTCGATGTCACTCATGAAGCGAGACGTTTCGATTTCAGAAATAGAAGAATGGGTTTAACTCTCGTCCCCGTTTTTGTTTTAAAGCGAAGATTTCAGCTTCACGCCGTACACGACGTACTTTTACCTGAAAGCAGGACGTAAAGCTGGCTTACTGAAGAACGAAAACCACTCTGTGATGATGAAGATGAGGAGGAAGGTGTCCACACCCAGCTCCAGTGTAAATATACCTTTTACTCCATTTCTTTCATACTCTCTTATAGATATAATACAGATAGGTACGATCTCTTTCTCTACCTTTTCATTTAAAGCCGTTGAAAATGATGAAATTATGCCAGAATGTGTAAATAAATGATACCATTTCATCGTAGATCAGTTTGTCTTTTACACGTAACTAATTTTACTCACATGCACCTGTAGTTGTCTCCCTCCCTCTCTTCGATTTTAAGGACTTCCTCTGAGGTTTCGCACCTAAACATCATCACTAATCGACGGCTGTTCACCACAAACCTCCTGATAACGGGTTTGTAAAAAAAGAAAAAAAAGACATGACATTTAGCGAACGAGTGAGCGTAAGAGTTGCTTAGCATGGCGGTATTTTGTTGGGTAACTTGTAACGAATTACACAAATAGAACAAGATCCACAGATAAGTAGTAAATGATTCACAAGAAATATAATGAAATCCATGATGAGAGATGTTTCTCATGGGGTTGCCAGGCACTTGCTTTTATTTTTAAATGAATGCAGTCAATTCCACACACACACAGATGATACCAGACCTTCAGGCTTTCTGTGTAGAAGCACCACATCGGAGTGACATCGGCAGAAGAGACAAATCCATATATGAATCTGGAATGATTGACAGTTGCATAGGTCCATTATTGACTGACGCTCCCTGAAAGCTCCGCCCCCTTCCCCTACATCTCACATTAGTAATCTTTTGGCCACTGTTTTTATCGTGACTCAGTTTTCCCGCTTCAAAGGTACAGCGTCCTCGCTTTCTGTCGAGGTAAATGAAGAATGTTTCCAGCTTGTTAATGTGAAAAATCAGTGTGTGTTTGGTTAGTGTTTAGTTAACATCAGTTATTAGGGATTCTACTGAACATTTTGGGCCGAACAAAAACAAGCACGTATTTAACAGAACGGTAAATCCTTGTGGTGTCAGTAAGTGGGAGCACGTGGTACTGATAATGTGTCCCGCCCTCTGACTTCTAATATAGGATTAGGCTTTGCATGCATGTTTACAAATAATTACCACACAAGATCCAGAACAACGTGCACTAAACCCTTGACGCTCCCTGCGGAAGCTTAACTTTGTCCTGGGAAAAGTCCTGCTTTATAAATGATATTAATAACATTCAGCACTTGGTTACTATTCATTTTTAATTTTCCTGAAGTGATGTGAGTTACCTTCTAATTTCTGTACCGGATGTAAATCTAAAAGTCCTGTTATTTTCCTGAAACAATTATTTTAATGATTTATTTTGCATAAAGGTCATCAAGATTGAGAATCAGTTTGTCCCTGACATTTGGACATGCTCTGGTGTGGAGTTCATAAAGGTTTGGCTCATTTAGTTCAAGCAAAAGCTTCGTTGTGTGTTCAGTTTTATTCAGCTTTACCTCATACTCTCCAATAATCCTGACTGACTCTATAACGCTAGCCTGAGTGCCGTAAAAAGCGCAGAGTAAGGAGGAGGTGGAGAAATCTCAGGCACGCCAGTGAGGCAGTGCAGCAGGCTGTGATCACCATGAAAAAGAAGAGAAGTAAGAGACGACGTCAGCGGCGAGCACAGAGACTGTACGTTCAGAGCAGTGTGTGCAGCTCACAGGACGTTAAGCCTCCGTTTAAAAGCAGGAGCAGATGCTTTCGCTACAGAGTCAAGCAGGTGACTTCATCAGCAGGGCACTTGAGGTGGAGGTGTTCTCGATTTCAGTCATCACACTTCGGTGGCCTCTGGAGTCTCATCCACTGAATCTGCACTGTTTTATGGGGACTCTGTATCACTTCCCAGAGATGACGAGGCATACAGATAAACATGATCTATTGGTGCTCTTCCTGCACCGGACTCAGGGGTGGACAAATCATACATCTATTAGCCTAACCTATCTACTAACCCACCAGGCCAATAGAAGTGTGTAAATATGCTGCTCAGTGCCGTGTTTTGGTGTCAGGAAATGTATAGTAATGTAACAGCATACGGGGAGCTAGTTCATTCGTTAAGTGCATTAATACAGATTAAGGGAAATGATGAGTTTATGACCATGTAGTAAATCATGTTGGCCCACATGGTTGGTTATGAGCTGCGGTATTCTCACCTCGTATCTCACGTTAAAAAAAAAAAACATTACTGTTTAACTATGAGAGATGTGTGTGGCATTAAATAGATAGGTGTATGGAACGACTGACTGCTTAGATTACTTAATTTACCTTGTTTACTTAATTACATTACTTAGTTAGTTAACTTACTTACTTGACTTGCTTTAATTAACTTACTTACATTTACTTACTTAACTTACATTTACTTACTTACTTAACTTGCTTTAATTAACTTACCTACCTTACTTTACTTACTTACTTACTTGACTTACTTTACCTACTTATTTAACTTGCTTTAATTAACTTACCTATCTTTACTTACTTAACTTACTTAACTTTACTTACTTAAATTACTTTAGTTACTTACTTAACTTGCTTTAATTAACTTACCTACCTTACTTTACTTACTTATTTACTTTCTTACTTACTTAACTTACTTTATTTACTTATTTAACTTGCTTTAATTAACTTACCTACCTTACTTTACTTACTTACTTTACTTACTTAACTTACTTAAATTACTTTACTTACCTATTTAACTTGCTTTAATTAACTTACCTACCTTACTTTACTTACTTTACTTTATATTCACAATAACCGGAATGTTAGGTATACAGCAATCAGTAAAACCAGATGATCCTGTGAGGAGATCGTCCGTGTGTGCAGTGCTGCAGGTGTTGGGATTCAGAACGTGAAGTGCATTCCGTTTAATCAGAAACGTCGTTTTCCCAAAGTCAATAAGGAGCAGGTCTGTTTTCGATTGTTGTTCCAATTCTCCCTGTAGCAACTACGAATTAAAACTAATAGTCTGGACAGGAAATCTGCTTGTCCTGAACTACTGATTTGTCCACCCCATGAGCTACTTACTAATAGGGATTAATGACTTTTTGGAAATTCAACCGCTGATAAATGTTGAGGCTGTCTTCTCTTTTTCAGTAACTCTTATCTCTCTGCACTCGGTCTCGCCCACCCTCAAAGACACGCTGGTTTAAAAAAAGCTCTTGTGCTGCCCACAGGTCAATCTGACAGGAAGCAGTGGAGATAAGAGTAGTGCCAAGCTAAAACCAAAAGGAGGAAAAAGACCTGCTGAGAGAGCTGGGAAAAAACCCGAGGCCAAGAAAATCAAGAAAGAAACTGTTTCCTAGTTCCATGAGGAAAAAAGAGCCCAAAAGTACAGTTTCTTACTATTTTCAAATTCGCATGACGATATTGTTTGCTCAGGATGTTCAAAAAAACATCAGCACTTGTTTGTTTTGCTTATCCATGTCTGTCGCTTTCCCTAACATCATGCTGCACGTCCTGGCTATACGCGTATTCATAAACCGCCCCAATCCCCCCCCCACCTTTTTTTTTTCTTTTTGCTAACGCAGGATTGTGGGCTCACTCACATGGGGAACATTACGGGGGTGGCTAGCATTAACACTTTGCATGGATCACTAATCCCATGTCCTCATAATGTGTTGTCCCTCTTCACTACCTCACTACCTCATTACCGAATTACAGATTCGTAATCTCCTCCGTTTCCTCAGATTAACCAATCAGCTGCTGATCTGCCGGAAGAAACCCGCGGATGCTCGAAGGATGTCAACACTGATCAAAGTACAAACGGAAATTTAATCAAAACAAACAACGACCAACTGAACCCGGAGAGGAGACTTTCCCAAAATCAGGAAGACTCCATCTCTTTACAAGCACCTGAAATTCTCCAGCCGTCCGGAATCGAAGTGAATGTAGAAGTTAACGTTCAGGAGCAGAAAGGAGTCGCTGGAGACGGCGTCCGAGGTTGCAGTGAAACGACTAAACGACAACTGGTGCCATCTAAAAGAAGACGACAGCAATTTTCACCCCCATCTTCGAAAGCGGTTCTGGCCAGCTGTCCGTCCGAGACCTCCATCATCTCCGCAGCAGCCCTCGAAGAGCTGTGCGACCTCCGCAGCTACTACAGCAAACAGCTGAGGAGGATAAACTACACCTCCCACGAGCAGCTGCAGGAATCCGGCTCAGGAATGCTGACGTGCATAAGAGAGCCGTTACGAAGCCTCCGTCTCCCGTCCAGCACCACGATAGCCAAAAGCGCTAGAAATTTCTGGACCCGTGTTAGCATGAGAAGGAAACTTATCCAGAGATGACCGTGTGTGTGCTACTTTTGGTTAAAAAATAATGTAAAACCTGTAAAAATGATGGAAGTTACCTCAGGTTATGTTTTTGAAAACTGTTTGAAACCCCTTGCTTCAGGAATGTTGGTAGTGTTGCACTGTCCACATGTTGGAAAAGACACCGATCAGTGTTTGATTTGTAAATTAGGTTGATTTTGTTTTGTTTTGTTTAATTTATGCTGATGTTAAAATAATTGAAATAATAAATATATAAATAGAATAAAACTATGAGCACTCCCTAGTATAGGATAGTTTATACCACAGCACTGTGGAATCCTGGCTTCTGATTGGTTCGAGGTTGTTGATAGATTTTCTATATCTGGCAGTAGTGTAATAACGGTAATTCACAGGGACTTGTACAGCGGACGCGCCACATAAACGGATAAAAAAATGTTTGTAATTGTATGAACTGTCGGAGGTCAAGCTGAAACTTTAAGTCTTCAGGAATGAGTTTACGCGTTGCGGTTTCTCAGTAATGAGTCAAGCTGCCTTGGGGGTTTTTTGTTGGGGTTTTTTTTGTTTGGGGGTTTTTTGGTCTTATTCATTTCCAGAGAGAGGGGGTAAAAAGCTTGTGAGTGTTTATAGCTGTAATAACGTAAGTGATATCAGGAACTACCTTTGTTTCCTGGATGTTCCACCACATGAACTGAAACTGTAAAAATTGTCATCTTTTTTCTTTTTGTAATGTTTTATTCCTCTTATACCACAGCAAATTTACTGTGGTACAAGAGGAACCAAACATTTCAGGATGTATTGTTACAGGAAAATAATCACCTTTGGTGTGCTAGCAGTAACTCTGCTACTTCTTCACACCACTCCATCATTGATTATTTTCCTATAAACACCCCCCTCCCCCCCAGTGTTTTATTCCTCTTACACCACGGCAGTTTGCCAACAATTACAATTCATTTATTTAAAAATGCCATGTCATACTTTTATCCGTTCATAATTATGTTTCATATTATATCCTTAACCAAGTGATTGTGGTTTGTTAGTTTATTATTTGTTGCATTTGTTAATAAGAAATTGTTAAAAAAAAAAAAAAAGAAAGAAAGCAAAGTGTCATGTTGGCTGCTATTATACGGCTTTGCTGTTTTTTTTTTCCTCCTATTTTCTTTCCCCTCTAATACCAGTTGTTTGATTGATAAATTCTGATTTGTATACAGATCTATTTTTAAGTGAGTCCCATACAATCCATTGAATTGAATAATCGTTCCCCAATGGAAGGATAATTGTGTTTATTTTTGTGTGGTTTTTGTCCTCAGTTAACGATATCCTTTGTTATAATGGCGCAACAAATTGCGATGTTTGTACTTTGATCAGGAATAAAGTTTCAGAGCTCTTTGGTACATCCATATTGTCGGCTACTGTAGTTGTGGTGATGAAAGACCAGCGCAAACCTGCAGTACTCCTAGCCTCCAGTAGATGGCCACATACACAAGGAAACTGTCCATATACAGTAGATAAACACTCCATTGGGATGCTTTCAGTGTAGAGTGATGGAGGAAAAAAATATTTGTTGGCCTTTCCTTCATTATTTTTGATAATAGTAATAGACAAATAAAAGGGACAAGGACATTATATACTGTTAAAACCTAACGTACACCAAAGCTCTTAACTGTGTGGGTATAGAATGTTCAGTCACTGGTCATTTGAGATATATATATATATACACACACACACACAGTACATTTGAGATATATAGATATACACACACAGTACTGTGCAAAGGTCTTAGGCACCCTATTTTCTTTTTTTTTTTTTTAGTACAAACTTTGTTGTAGATTTGTATTTTCTGACTTCTACATTATTGATTCAGTACAAAAACGCTTTAGATTCCAGACTTTAGTTTTCCAGGAGAAAATGAAACGTTACAGAATAGTGTTTGTGTGTCAGTACAGAGAGCAGCAGATGGCGTAAGATAAGAGACGCTTTTCAGATAAAAACAGAATGAAGGCTGCTGGGTTTCGCTGCAGAAATAAGAAGCGAGTCGACAGTCAAAGTCTCCAGAAGAACTGCGGCTGCTTCTGCAAGATGCTCAGTAACACTTCCAGCTCATTTCCTTATAAACCTGCACACACTGCTCCTGAGATACTGAAAGCAAAAGGTCGTCACACCAAATACTGACTTTGTTTCATTTATTAATGTTTACTGCTCTTTATAGTATTTTTTTATGTAGAAACATTTAGTTTCATGTTTTTGAAGGAATCCTTGCTCTACAGCATTTCTATATCTATGAAGGTTAATGAGTTCCAGGTAAAGTATCAGTGGGACGCCCGAGATTGCACACTTTCACCGATCTTCACACTAACCAAGCAGGTTATAGATTTCACTAGGATCTAGGTCCTCACGTGACTCTGCGCTGGAAAGGAAAACCTTCGTGGAGAAGATTGGATACCTGTGATCTATTCATAAGGTTATGCTTCACTCGTGCATCTGTTTAAAATCTTTCTAGGAAATATTTATTCTTTTTTTTTCCATTTGACTGTAGATTCAAAACTAGAACTGTTCAACCCTTCAAAGAACCTTTGAGAAACTATTTTCCCTAATCAGTCACATCTACATCTAACAGGTAGTTCACTGTCTTGTGAACATGCTAATTTCCTTCATTACCATAAAGGCCAGCCATATTAGCTCTAAACCTGTATTAGGAGTGTTTTCATTTAATTCCTCTGCAGACTCTGAAAGCTCAACTTCGCCAACTGTGTACTTACCCTGGATGCAGACTGACTAAAGTTTTGAAATGTTAAAAATGTAATTATATTTTTCTTCCTTTTCCAGTTCTATGATACATAGGTCCAGATTTTTTTTCCCTTCTGTACCTATGTATCATAGAATTGTCTTCAAGTATCAGGATATGATATTTTTGTCATATCGCCCACCCACTTCTAATTCCGTAGTGTCCATAGTGAAAGCCTAAGACTAAATTCCCATCAAGCAACATTCTTAAATCAGCATGGGTGAATTTAAGGACTTTGTTTGACCATGCACGAATTAATCTTCTCCATCTTTTCAACGTTTTAAACTGTTTTCATCTGTGTTTTTCACTGAACATGGTCTTGTAGTGACTCTTGGATCATAATTTATATTCAGTGTAACATATTTTCACAGAAATATGTGAATTGGGTGGGATTTATTTTTGTACGTAGGAGCTTATGTCTCATCAGGTAAATCAGCTCAGTGATTGATATACGATTTTAATAAGATGTTCATAATGTTAGCATGACAAAGTCTCAGATATGTATGTAGACAAATCAGAAGAATAGTTCGTTACCATAACGTCCACCGCACATCGCAATACTTAACATCATCGGCTGTTAAAGGACATGCCTGGAGCAACACACTACCAAGATCATTGTAATTGATATAATTAAATGAATGTAATTTAATCAATGGCGATTTCATCTTGTGCCCCCTTTACAGATCCTAAGCTTGCCTTTGTTCTAATAATTGGGTGGAAAAGAAGTTAAATGAAATGTGTATTAACTCACATTGTGTGTACATTTTTCCAATTCTGTCTCTTTTTTTTTTTAAGTTATTTTTATATTTTATGAAACACTGACCTGAGGATTTGCAGGCAAACGTCTACCTTCCCTGTCACTTTGAAACACATCAGAGTTCATACATTGAGGTCTAAGGTCACCGATTCGCCCGGAAACCACTTGTCACTAGAGCGACAGTGGGCAGAAGCTCCAAAGGAAAGGTAAACAGTGAGCTCAGTAACCTTTGACCTCCCTGTACAATCTTCTTCAACCTCTATTGATCCCAGAGATTCTTTTAGTTTGGTGTGCAAGCGTGACAAAATTCTCTCAATGCATTTTTTACATGGTTGCCATTCAACAATTGGCTGCTGTGTCCAAGTAGAAGAGGATATATGAACTCTTGGATTATTCGTTTAGATCTTTTAGGCCAGTGTGCATTTCAGGATAATCCAGCATGTCTCTTATAGCTCCACAACACAAACAGAGGGCTGAGAAGTTTGTTTAAAGTTTTAAGGTAAGACCTGTGCTTCAGATATGTTTCCCTAGTAGTCTCTAATATTCCTGAATTAATTAGAGCACTCACAATGTTTGACACTGTACCAGTTCTGACTTGCTGATGGAACATTTCAGCAAGGAGCCAAATCGAATAACTGTAGGTCAGAACATTGCTGGAAACACGTCTCTTCGGTCTGCCAGGTTGTGACTTATTTATGTGGCTCTCGTCTTCCTTCTTTAGCTCTTCCAAGTGAAAAATGAAGACCGTGATTTTGCTGTTTTGGATCTTTGCCTGGGTGGCTAAGACTATAGCGCTTCAGCCAAGTAAGTACTGAGAGCAATTAAATATGCATGAACACATGGAATACATAACAATGTCTGATTTTGTGGTTCCTCTTGTTGCTGTATGCTTGTCTAATTTAATCAAGACCAAAATGGTTGGTTTGTGTCCATTGGGACTAAATAATAAGATTTGTCTGTTCTTTCATTGCCAAAGCTTTGAATTAATTTCCCTTGGGTTGGTTTATTCCCTCCTACAGGTCTGAGTGCATCATTGCCCCAGAATGTGTCTTTGGAGAGTGAGACTTGGACTGACCAGAGTCCTGCTCACCTCCAGCAACCTCCAGCACTGGTGGAAGAAGAGCTAAAATGGGAGAAAGAGCCCGGAACCCAGATTACTGTAACCGTAAAAGCGGAAGAGGAGACTGATGATGTACACAGTCATAAAATTGGCAAAGACAAGCATCAAATCCTGAAAGAAGCAGAGGAGGAGGAGGAGGAGCAAGGTCATGAGAAAGGACAGGATAAAAGAGTGGATGAGGAGAACAAAACCAGAGATGAAGAACGAATTCAGGAAGAATTTGTAAACACTCCCCTTGCTACACTCTTTCCTTCCCAGTATTCCTTATCCACCATCACTCCATCTTTGATCACCACCACACAAAGTCCTGCAGACATTATACAGATTAATCCTGATATTGAAGACCAAAATGCATCTCTCTCAGGTACTCACACAAGTCACATTTCAGCTCTAAAGAACACATCTATGCTATCGACCAATGAGAACAGCACACATGAGAATTCTTCATTGGGTCAGATTGAGATTTTCGAAGAGAATGTGGATGCTGCTTCCACAGCAATGGCGGCCAGGGCTGGCCCTACCGCTATGAGCTTGCCCAGCATCTTCAAGCCCAAACCAAAGACTAAACTTCCAAAAATCAAAGACAAACAAACAAAGAAAATCAAGCTTCAGAAGAAGGAGAAGAAGATGAAGGAGAAGAGCACCAAACCTCTGAAAAATGCAAAGCAGGTGAAAAAATTAAAACAGGAGAAAGATAGGTTGACCACTGCCCCATACTTTCCATATTTTGAAGATCACTACTGCCCACCAGCTTGTGCTTGTTATGGGAGGTGTGTATCAAACACAGCTTTACATATGATGAGTTTAACTTCTGTAAAATCTAGTGATTTTTAAAGATGTGTGTGCTATCTTTTTCTTACAGGGTGGTGCAGTGTTCAGACAAAGGGCTGGAAAAGGTTCCCTATGGTATTCCATACAATTCACGCTACATCCTTCTTATGAACAACCGCATCGAGAGCATTCAGCTGGACCTGCTTTCAGAGTACCTTTCTATGGAGTTTCTGGTGCTGAGCAACAACCGTCTGGTAGACGGTTCCATTGAAGGTGCCTTCGAAGGCATCCAGGCACTAAAGAGGTTGTATTTGGACCGGAACCTCCTCCATAGTGTCCCTACTGACCTTCCAGCCTCGCTGGAGGAGCTCCGTCTAGATGGGAACAAAGTGAAAGTGATGTCAGAGGTGGCCTGGTTTCGTTGCCCTGGCCTGCTCATCCTCAGCTTGAATAACAACAGTTTAGAAAGTGTCTCATCCTCATTCCCTGTTGGAGTTTTTTCTCCACTAATCAGCCTTCGCACTCTCAGCCTCTCCCACAACCGTCTTACCTCTGTCCCCTTGCGCCTCCCACTTAGCCTTCAAGAGCTGTACCTCCGTGGTAACCTCATCCAACGCTTCCAGCCAGGAATTTTTCAGGGCAAGGCACAGCTTCAAGTGTTGGACCTCAGTGCCAACAGGCTGACCAACAAGGGTTTGGGCAAGGGTGCACTCACCAATGCCACCCGCTTGGAAAGTCTCAACCTAGAAGGGAACTTCTTGAAGCAAGTCCCTCGTTACCTTCCACAATCCCTGAAGACCCTTAACCTAGAGGGGAACTCCATCTCGAGCATCAGCAAGGCCACGTTTCTCTCACTTCCACACCTGGAGCACCTTGGCCTGGCCCGCAACAAGATCTCCAAGGTAGTGCCTGGAGTGTTTCGGGTGCTTCCTTTTTTGCACCAGCTGGATCTTAGCCACAATGTACTTCACCAGGTCCCACGTCAGCTCCCGTCTTGGCTCATTTATATTGCACTCAACCATAACAAGATTCAGATGATTCCACGTGATGCATTCTGCTCGTTCAAAAACTCAGAAGCAGCCAGAAGTCGTTTGGTTAAGGTGCAGTTGGAGCACAACCTGGTAGACTTGGGCAGCCTGGACAGCCTGGCTTTCAGTTGCCTAAGAGGCTTTCAGGTGGTGCACTTTTAGTGATGCTGCACTTCATAGAAACAAAGGTACAAGCTGATATAAAGACAACAAACTAGAACAGGCAGCTTGAACTCAAAAGTACAAGAAGGGATGGCTGCTATAATACCAAAAATGGACCAGTTTGCTTGTTCCAATACTGATTCTGTCTTAACCCATTGGATTCAGAAGTACAGGTGACAGTATTCCTCGGGTACCAGAGTGCAACAAACCCTGCCAAAGGGTAGCAGCAAGGAGACAAATACAGAGTATTGTTTCTGTTTTTAACATGCTTTTGTCGATTTGCCTTCACTATTTCCCATTGGATAGCCATCTTAAGAGCTGTTTCATTGGTGTATTTGCTCAAAGTAAAGTTCATCAGAGGGACCCTTGGAGGGATAAGGTATCAGGTCAACATAAACTGGCCCAGAAATCATTGCAATCTGATACAATTTCATTTTCAAATTCTACAAATTGGAGAACAGAACTGTTTAAAACAGTACAGCAGAGAAATAAAAACATGATTCATGCATACTTTATTTTGTGCTCGCTACTCAGGGCAAGTGCATTCCTGTTTTAAAATCCGCTCCTTGTTGTGCCTTCTCCATTTGTTCTTCAAGTGGCCAGTTGTGCTGACGTAGGTGTTACGCGTGAAAGGAAGTTGACGAGGACATCTTAAAGGCTGTAATGAAATGGGGCTTGAAAAATGTCCAGAACCACCTGCATCTTCTAACCCAAGATCCTTTGCCTCAGAAGAAAAAGAGTACACAAATATGGATAAATGGTTACTTTTCAACTTATATGTAGGTGTGATACATTGACCTTTTTTTTTAATGCTATGTAAATTAAAAAACATTAAATTATGTTTTATAAAAGCAACTTTTTCAACTTTTCATTCTTTCCTTCTACGTGTTTGAAAATGATCAAATGCAGCAAATCTGTTTCTCATGATCAATATTGGAAATATTTAGTCATACAAATTGTTTTCCTTTTTTTCTGGGTGAAATCTTGGCAGAAAACGTATGCTTGGCTTTACATCGATCATCATTGCAGGGTATAAACGTGGAGAAATGCCGATTGTTGAGGGTCTAGAAGAGAATGGTGAGTGTTATAAATGTTGTTTTTAACGTGCCAAGCATAAGTGTGTAATAGAATAAGATAAAGATAAATCTGCACGCTATGAAGAATCCTGGGTTCATCAGGGCTTTCTGGACAACTCCAAAGCTAAAAGCATCACACATTAACAAAGAGGTGCTGAAATGCACTATATACAGATGCTGCGTTTATATTATTACATACAACAAATTAAGTCTGAAAAGAAGGAAATCAAACAATTAAAGCATCTTACATTTTTTAAAGCAATTGTAAAGATTTTAAAGTAGCAGTAATCTATCCAATCAGCTGCTTATTAAATTTTTTTTTAAAAAGATATCACGATATCTAGTGAAGTGACTTGTAGCCAAGTGTGGTGACCCATACTCCGAATTTGTGCTCTGCATTTAACCCATCCAAGTGCACACACACCTGTGAACACACACCTGGAGCAGTGGGCAGCCATTTTAGCTGCGGCGCCCGGGGAGCAGTTGGGGGATCGGTGCCTTGCNACAATCCCTGCCGGACCCGAGACTCGAACCCACCACCTTCGGGTTCACCTTCGGGTTACAAGTCCGACTCTCAGACTATTTTCTAAGTACTTACCAGGTTAAAAAGTGATATTACAGAGAATTTTTTTTACACCTTTATACAACTTATACACCTCATTGCCCTGAATAATTACCTGAATATGAAGTACTTTATTTAAGTAGAAAATAAGTAAAATAATAATTGCTTTTTGTCCATGTACCTGCCTCATTAGCTAGAGCTCGTCTGGTGTTTCAGTGGATTTTAGTTCAGATGTCTAATAATTAAAAAATCATAACCCTGATTGATTTAGGAAAGGCTTCTAAAATGGAGAATAAAATGAGCTGATTTTCTGGACTGAATGGCGTGATTACACGAATTCAGCACTAGATGGCAGGAGAGCATGGCTTTTTATTTATTTCTTTTTTTTTATTCATTATTTATTCCCAAAGTCATAGTCGGTGTTCAGTGCACAGACAGACACTTTCATAGAAACATGAATCAGTGTTATATTACAGGATGTGTTCAGTTCTTTCTTTCTTTCTTTCTTTCTTTTTTAATTGAGAAAAAGTCTTTCAGTGTTTCAGTGCTTTGTTTCAGTGTACACAGTGTGAGCAAACACACTTTCCAGTCTGAACTGCTTTGTGTGTGTGTGTGTGTGTGTGTGTGTGTGTGTGTGTGTGTGTGTGTGTGTGTGTGTTCTTAATACATTTTCACAAACCACAAGAAAGTGCCGAGTCGAGAAAGTTTGAATGCAATGCAAAGCTACAGAGAGAGAGACAGAGAGAGACAGAGAGAGAGAGAGAGAGAGAGAGACAGAGAGAGAGAGCAAACAACAGATAGAGTTTGTGAGTCTGGTGAATTCCATGTGTCTAAT
Organism: Pangasius macronema; assembly: GCA_037577455.1. NCBI lineage: Eukaryota > Metazoa > Chordata > Actinopteri > Siluriformes > Pangasiidae > Pangasius > Pangasius macronema. Next base: position 2,961,074 of record CM074962.1, read on the forward strand.
AGTGATGCAGAGCTACGTGGCAGTGTGAGACAGCTGTAAAGACGGAGGGGGAGCGAAAGAATGGCAGAAGGGGAAAGGAGGAGACAGGAGAGAGAGAGAAAAAGAAATTTGGGTTGAAGGTGAAGAGCTGCTCCAGTGCTTCCCTCTAATCCAGCAGGACCCTGACCACTGCTCTCCCTCTCCCTCTCTCTCTCTCCCTCTCTCTCTCTCTCTCTCTCTCTCTCTCTCTCTCTCTGTCTCTCTCTCACTCTCTCTTTTTTTTCTTTTCTCCACTCATTTCATGGCATGCTTGGACGTGTGCTTTGAGCAACATAAAAAAGGGATTAACAGAGACAAAAGCTGAAACCTGGAGGAGAAGCTGCTGTAAAGACACACAACCCCAGTCTGATTGAACATCTTAACTCAAGGGATTAGTCATAATCAATTCAGATTGAATAGGCGCTCGGAAGAGTTCGAGCATCCCTCTTTCGGCCGTGCACTCGTCCTCGTTTTGATCCCGTGAACCGTTCCATCCCATCATGGTTTGGCCGGGTGTGTCCTTCTATTCGATTCAGACCACGTGGACGAGCCGTCCGAGCTCGCATAATGGCTTGTCATAGTTAAAGAATGTCTAGAGGGAAAATGGGAAGAAAAAACAAAAAAAAAACAAAAAAAAGAGGCAGGAAATTAAACCACACCCTGGAACAGAACACAGGCCATCTCTGAAAGAGGAACGAAGGATGAATTTTAAGGCTGAAAAAAGTTTTCTTTTTCATTTGGGAAGTTTTCCTTCATTGCACTCAGTCCATACTGTGTCTTCTTTTTTGATGCACGTCTTAAATAATGGACCTTAAAGACGCACAAAACTTCAAATGACTTAAAACTGTTACACTTGAAAAGTTCGAGAAAAAAAAAAGTTTGCAAAGTTTGAAATTTAAGAAAAGGTGGTGCTGTTCCAGGAGCAGGAGTGAGGTGGCGCCTGAGTCAGGCAAGATGAGAGCAAGACACACACACATACGCACACACACACACACACACACACACACACGCACGCATACACTTTTACACACGTTCACACACACTCACACACACTTTCACACACACACACACAGGAGACAGGACCATGGGAGCCAGACGGACCTCAATATTCACACACTCCCTAGTTTGCACACACCCACACACACATACACACACACATACACATTTGCATATACACACACTCTCATTCTGTAATCTCTGTGATTTCTGTTTCTTTAGTTTAACAGCATTTAGTGTGGTGCAGAAATGAATGGACATGCGACTTCATGCATGCACAGTGCACACCAATCTGTGTGTGTGTGTGTGTGTGTGTGTGTGTGTATGTGTATCCTTAGCTGCTCAGGTTTTTCAACCCACACACACACACACACACACACACACATTCTGTATATCTCTGTGGAAAATGAGAGCAGAGGCTCCACAAGGGGGCTTTGCTTTGCAGGACAGACAGAAAGCGAGAGGGATCACACACACACACACACACACACACACACACACACACACACACACACACACACACACACACACACACACACACACTGATCTTAAGACTTACTTCATTTATTCATTAACACAAATACATACAGACGTTTGCAATGACACCAGAAGACAAACATACACCAAGTTTAATCACTTTACTTAAAGATATTTGTGAAAAGAAATCTAACTTTATTCTTATTGATTTATCTGATTGTTATTAATTGTCTGATTTTTTTTATTATTAAGCCATTGCCAAAAATACAGACGTTTTCACATTTTACTTTGATATAACAGTGTAAATAGTTGCATTATCTCAAATTTGAAACATCTTTGCAAACTCAGACAAATTTATAACAATTTTGTACAATTTTATGTTATTCCTGAATGCAGTTTTAATACAAAGTTAAACATTTGTTATCCTTATTAACATTAATTATGAATTATTAATGATAGGTGAACATTTGTTAAGGTAACAAATAATATTAGTTAAATGAACCTTTGTTTAAAGCATTACCAGGAATTTAAGGTATATAATTGGACCTTAAATAAATGCACTTGCATTGACTTTATTCAGTCCATGATTCAAATAAATTGACATAAATTAGCATAAAACTAAATGCCAGAAATGATAACAACTGAAAACATGATCATCATTTGTCAATGCAGGTGTTGATTATTTGAATTATTTACTTTATTAATTTTTAAAAATACATCGATTAAAACAAGTGATAGTTACTTTGCTGTTAATTGGTGTGTTAATTCTCATGATTTGTTCATTTTAACTAATATGTGAAACAATATCAGTGAAAGGAGCCTCGATGTAAAGCATTAATGAATCATTTTTAAATGTCTGACTATAAAAAAATGGTACAGCTTCTTATCCACTCCCGCCTCCCCTTCTTAATATATAGGGGGGTACAAACTTTTGAACCAAAAGTTTAAAATCCCATCAGTTTCAAGTTTGTCAGCCAGGTTTGTCTGTTTCAGCCCTAAAAGTGAAAAAAAAACAAACAAACAAACAAAAACCCACGAAGCCAGTTAAAGCAAAAAAAAAAGGTCAAAGGTGAACTTGCTCTTGTGCTTCCTGCAAGATCCTATCCCTGAATATCATTAATGCGAAATTATTGGAACCCCCCAAGCATTCAGGTGTCCCTTTAAAAATCAGACACACGGTCTTTACAAGCATTCCAGGCCTCCATTTAAAACGGTTTTGTGGTTGATAATAAATTGCTGAACCGAATCTCCACAGGAAGTCTTCAGTGCTGGACTTCCTGTTTCCATGGTTCTGATTGAATGTGTGACAGGAGACCACGGGGTGGCTGTATTGTAGAGAGTCTATTTAACACACAAATGCAGAATCCTGAAATGCTGCTCTCACATTGGCGTGGTGTTCTTTCCCTGATGGAGACAATCTGCTGGAGGACGCGGTGTTTCCTCTGGAACAGACGTTACCTAAGCAGCCTGAACCATGGGCTTGTTTTTTCCTCAGTCATTCCGCTGTGGCAGATTCATAAGCCGAGTGGAAAACAGGCCTCTTAGCAGTCTGGGCTCATGACGCAGCTTTTTCAAAACACTTTGTTATATGTTCTCCAGCTGAGTCGCATCAGTTTGTAAATTTCACAGGTTTTTGCGCAATTGGAGGTTTACCGCAGTGTGTCTACCCTGAGTCATCTCATGATTCCTATCTCTCCCAGTGTTTGCAGATCGGTCACTTTGTCATTAGATTTGGTGACTTTTTAGATGCCTTTAGCGACTTTAATTAAAAACAGAGTCTAGCAACAAATACGGTGACTTTTTAGCAAACGTTTCTGCACTTGATACTGCTCTCCAGCTCACATCACATCTGTTGGTTATAAGAGGTTCACTCGACCCACTACTAGTAAAGCCAACAACCAATCACTGATCACCGTTGTTCCCAACCACTAATGACTGCTCCCAATGACTAATCACCATTGATTTCAACAACCAATCCCTGGTCACCATTGTTCCCAAAAACCAGCCGCTGATCATTGTTGTTCCTAATGACCAATCATTGATCACTGTTGTTCCCAAGGACCAATCACTGTTGTTCCCAATCACTGATCATTGTTGTTCCCAACAACCAATGACTGATAACTGTTGTTCCCAACAACCAATCACTGATCACTGTTGTTCCCAACAACCAATCACTGATCATTGTTGTTCCCAAAGACCAATCACTGATCACTGTTGTTCCTGATCACCGATCATTGTTGTTCCCAACAACCAATCACTGATCATTGTTATTCCCAAAGACCAATCACTGATCACTGTTGTTCCCAACATCCCAACAACCAATCACTGATCATTGCTATTCCCAAAGACCAATCACTGATCACTGTTGTTCCCAAGGACCAATCACTGTTGTTCCCAATCACTGATAACTGTTGTTCCCAACAACCAATCACTGATCACTGTTGTTCCCAACAACCAATCACTGATAACTGTTGTTCCCAACAACCAATCACTGATCACTGTTGTTCCCAATCACTGATCACTGTTGTTCTCAAAGACCAATCACTGATCACTGTTGTTCCCAACAACCAATCACTGATCACTGTTGTTCCCAAGGACCAATCACTGATCACTGTTGTTCCCAAGGACCAATCACTGTTGTTCCCAGTCACAGATAACTGTTGTTCACAACAACCAGTCACTGATCACTGTTGTTCCCAAGGACCAATCACTGATCACTGTTGGTCCTAATCACTAATCACCATCGTTTCCCAAAGATCAATCACTGACCACCAGTGTCTGTCCCACTCTCTCACTTCTTTTGTTCTTTATGTTAAACTCTATTATTGTTATATTTACAGTAATAAAAGTGAGTTGTTCCATCCATTACTGTTTCCATCAAGTCCAGTTCCTGACTCCTCACTACCACTGCTTCATTCTGTCTATGACTTCTCTCTATAAGAAATAAGTAGGAAATCTATTACTCTGTACTCTAATATAACTCTATTCTAAAATTTTCCTTCTTCGTTAATAACCCCTTTTGATATGCAAATGATCACGATAATTCAATGAATATGCAAATGAGCCTATGGCGTCATTTGGCGACGTTCAGTGACTCTTTGAGGTTGCATTAGTTACTTTCCAAGAGCTGGCAGCACTGATCTCAGCCAGACGCCCCAGACAAGGAAATACGCGGTCATCAAAAGAGAGCTGCTGGTTTTACGCTGAACATCTCTCGTCAGATCAGGTTACACAACGTGTCTGTGTGGAAGAGAGAGACGGAGACGCCTTCTTCTTCTCCTTCTGAACAGGAGGTGGATCTCGTTCAGACACAATTATTCTTTAATAGGAAGCCAAGGCTGCCAGGGGGATTTGTGTGTGTGTGTGTGTGTGTGTGTGTGTGTGTTGTTTGGTGTTTGGTGTTTTGGCTCTCCGTCTGGACTTTAATGGTGATTTTGGCACACTATAATTATTATCTCACCTTCTTGCCTCATCTCAGCAGAGTAACAAAGCACAGAAAAATGACTCCAAGCTTTCATTCGAACAAATCGCAAAACCCCTGTGCACAGATCATCACTCATAGGAATGTTTACAAATGAGTTTCTTCTCTATGTATGTGTTACACCTATAAGAAATATTGCACCATCTATAAGGCATTACTTGAAAGTTGAAAGTCAGCCGTTGTAAGACTGAGTACGTGTGTGTGAATGAAAGGGAGGGAAGTGGAACATTAAGATTACAGGGTGAAGAGGTGAAGAAGGTGCAGGAGTTTAAGTACTTGGGATCAACAGTCCAGAGTAATGGAGTGTGGAAAAGAGGTGAAGAAGCGAGTGCAGGCAGGTTGGAATGGGTGGAGAAAGGTGTCGGGGGTTCTGTGTGATGGAAAAAT
>CM074962.1:2966532-2974032 GCA_037577455.1 Pangasius macronema
CGCCCAGAGTTCCTGCGATCCTCCAGGGTGAATTGCTGACTCACGCCCAGAGTTCCTGCGATCCTCCAGGGTGAATTGCTGACTCACGCCCAGAGTTCCTGCGATCCTCCAGGGTGAATTGCTGACTCACGCCCAGAGTTCCTGCGATCCTCCAGGGTGAATTGCTGACTCACGCCCAGAGTTCCTGCGATCCTCCAGGGTGAATTGCTGACTCACGCCCAGAGTTCCTGCGATCCTCCAGGGTGAATTGCTGACTCACGCCCAGAGTTCCTGCGATCCTCCAGGGTGAATTCCCGACTCACGCCCAATGTTCCCGGGATCCTCCAGGGTGAATTCCCGACTCACGCCCGGAGTTCCCGGGATCCTCCAGGGTGAATTCCTGACTCACACAACTTAACTTAAAGGTTAAACTTTATTATAATTTTTATTTTCAGCATTTTGCTCGTAAATGAGTAACAGCGTTGGGTATTTTTTAGCACAAAAGTAGCAAACACACAAAATATGGTTATCCACTCTAATGGCATGACGACATTAAGGACTAATTATTAACTTTAAATATGTTTTTTTTTTATTAATAATTTACTTTCAGTCTATAATATGTGTAATAGTTTCGTATTTTCAAAGTGACCTCATCCTTCAACGTCACCATATCACTGTAAATAAATAAATAGAAAAAAAGGAATGAGAGAATTGACTTTTCTTCTTCCTGCAATCTTCAGAAAATTCAGATAATGCAACTTCCTGTTGAAGATGTGACTTCATCTTATTTGGTATATTGCCAATATTTCATAGGGGTGAGTGTTTCAGTAACAGGGCTGAGTGAGTGAACTAAAACATAGATTTTTTTTTTTTTTATAATCTACAGTGGATGATTTGTGGAACACTAAGTTTTGAACAGTGGATCCACACATTAATATAAAAAGATTACCATTTTTTGAAGAATTGTATGGATTTGTTTGAAGGGAAAGTGTACTTTATAGTGAGCTATATTATTAATGCTATAAGTGATTTATCTGAAACATGTAGCTCGGCTGCTGTGTGTAAAATTTCTGTACAGATTTGTAAAGGTAATATCAGTGGAATCAAACTAACACATTACTTTTGTCTGAATTCAACAATATCAGAATTCGAGTAGCGGTTTAAGTTTCAGAGGATGAGCTCTTCCGGCTCTGTGGCGTATTGTCAGCCTCCAGCTTGTGAAGACAAAAAGCCGGCGACCCCGAGTGGAGCTGTGATCAGCAGGAGAGCGGATCCCTGCGTGGACAGCTTACTCCAGGCCCGAGCTTCGTCTCGGCTTCATCCCGAAGGCCCCCTCGCTGGGGTGTTAGTTCCCCATTCCAGGACAGTGTTGTCTTCGGCCTCCTGACATGCAGCACAATATGGCCTCCACACATCTCCATTTATTACTTCCTGGTTTGCAATATGGAGGCATTTTTTGTGTTAGTCACCTCCCTCGCTTCTGAGTGCGGTTCTCGGCATGGGGCCCCTGCTGCATAGCCTCGGAGCTCCACCTTTGCCCTGTGTGTGTGTGTGTGTGTGTGTGTGTGTGTGTGTGTGTGTGTGTGTGTGTGCGTGAGTGTGAACATGATGTTTAGTCTTAACAATATTCTAATGTTCACTGTCTGCATATTATAATAAATAAAGATATATACACACACACACACAGTGCCTATAAAAAGTATTCACCCCCTTGGATGTTTTACCCTTTTATTGATTTTATAAATCAATCATGGTCAACACAATTTGGCTTTTTTTTGACAAAAATAAAATTACAAAAAATACCTCTTTAATGTCAAAGTGAAAACAGGTTTCTATAAAATAATGTCAATTAAATAAAACGACGTAATGTGAAATAAGTGACTGCATAAATATTCGCGTCCTTTAAAATGACTGCCCTAATTCAACAGCAACAAAAGAGCACTCCAAGCAACACTAAAGTATAAGTCAGGGGATGAGTACAAAACATTTCCAAGGCACTGAAGATCACCCAGAGTTCAGTTAAATCCATCAAGAAACGGAAAGAATATGGCGCATGCCTAAATCTGCCTAGATCAAGAAGGAGACTAGTGAGAGAGGCCACCAGGACACCTATGAAGGAGTTGCGAGCTTCAGCAGCTGAAGATGAGGGAGATGAGACCGTTCATACAGCAACTGCTGCCCCGGGTTCTTCACCAGTCAAAGCTTTATGGGAGAGTGGCAAAGAGAAAGCCACTGTTGATGAAAACTCATATTAAATCTCGACTAGAGTTCACTAGAGTTCACCAAAAGGCATGTGGGAGACTCCATGGTCAAGTGGGAGAAAGTTCTTTGGTCTGATGAGACAAGACGCTGTGTTTGGCGGACAGAAAGAACACTGCACATCACCGCCAACACACCATCCCCACTGTGAAGCACGGTGGTGGCAGCATCACGCTGTGGGGACGCTTCTCAGCAGCGGCAATGAATGCGGAAATATATAGGGAAATCCTGGAGGATAATCTTATTCAGTCTGCAAGAGAACTATGGCTTGGGAGACGATTTACTTTCCAGCAAGACAACGACCCGAAGCATACAGCGAAAGCTGCACAGAAATGGTTTAAAGACAACGAGGTGAATGCTCCAAGATGGCGGCGCGGCAGTAGCACGCAGCGGCCACTCCGGATACAAAATGGTGCTTTTTTCGTCCTTGCTACTACACTGTTTACACTGTTTACACTGTTTACACTACCTCAGCTGTAATATTTGCACTACTGTCATTTTATCACTTTTAAACAGAACTGCGTACTGGTCGGCGCTGTAGTCATGTTCTGTCTTGTTCTGTCTTGTGCGTCTGCACATGTTTGCACTTGTGCACTTTACGTTTAATTTATGTAATTTATGTCGTCCCTGTAGTTCTGTGTTGTTCTGGGTTTGTCTTATGTAGCACCTTGGTCCTGGAGAAACGTCGTGTACTTGTATATGGCTGAAATGACAATAAACTCCACTTGACTTGACTTGATTTGAGTCTGGAGTGGCCAAGTCAAAGTCCAGACCTCAATCCGAGAGAGGATTTGTGGCTTGATTTGAAAAGGACATCTGCTAAATATTGACTTGAAGGGGGCTGAATATTTATGCAGTCACTTATTTCACAGTACATAGTTTTATTTAATTGACATTACTTTGTGGAAACCTGTTTTCACTTTCACATTAAAGAGGTTTTTCTTTCTTTTTTTTTTTTTTGTCAGAAAAATTATTTTGACCATCACTGATATATGAAATCAATAAAAGGGGAAAACATTCAAGGGGGTGAATACTTTTTATAGGCACTGTATATATGTATATATGTATAATGTTTATTTACAAAATCTTTCCCCTTATGCTCCATACCAGTTGTAAAACACATTTTCTTGCCTGGTCACATGACCTTCAGATGGGAATAATCACATGATTCTTGACTCACGTCATATTTCACACGTTTTTCACGTTTAGGGCATGTCCATATTCTCACGTGTCATGTTACTCGTGTTTGTTCTTTGTTAGTTGAGGTCACGTGTGTAATTCCAGAGCTATAACATGGTCAAACGCACCTTCACGTGTTCCACGTGTTATCACGTGTTAATCACATGATCCCAGACGTGAAATTTCTGTGCTGCTATATTTCATATAGATTTCACGTAGAAGCTTAAACCTACAGACTGTATATATTGCACTTAATTATTCACTGAAAGCTCTACTAATTTTTTCAGAAAAAAAATTATATGGTTTGAGTCCAAGACACTTGAGTCCAAAAGTTTGCGCGCCCCAATTTCAAAACAATGAAACCAACAAGAATTAATGAGGTTTTTTTTTACACAAAATGCTAAAAAATGTAAATCCAAATCTTATTTCTGAATGTAGGATAAACGTGGAAATTTATTACACAAAATAATTTTTTTTTTTTATCTCTCCTGCTGTTTTGTTTTGAAGTTTTATTTTATGGATGAGTAAAAATCAACTGCGAAAAATAATAATACAAAAATAAAATTATATCAACAATATAAGTATTTATATTTATCAAATATAGTTAGATATTCGTTAAGGTTATGATTTCTACTCATTTGCTAAGACATTGCATGATTTATACGGTTATATAGAACTGAGTTCAAAAGTTTGTGCACCATCGTTTCAAAACTCTGAATGTTTTACACACAGAATGGTCTAAACATGAGGCTTAAGATATTAATACTGAAACTCTAAATTATATTTCCCAAAGTCAGATAAATATGGACTTTTATTCGATGTTGTAGGTCTCCTGCTGTTTGTTTCATGCTGTTATGAATCTCATAGCTGTATATTTTACCATAAAAGATAATAATGCTAACAATTTGTAGCTGTATTTTGTATAAATAATTAAATATTACACTTAAGTGTTTGGGGACAGTGTTATTTCTGCTCATGATGGTTTTATATACAATGTATATGATTTAGATGAGTCCAAAAGTTTGTGCGCCCTTGTTGCAAAACTTGCGATGTGATTTTTTTATTTTTTTTTTTACACACAAAATTCTCAAAAAGTGAGAATCAAATGTTGTCCCACTTTTTAAAAAAAAAATGTTTTAATTATTTTTGTATACTCTTTGGTCTTTTCTTTGTATTTCTGTTTTTTTCCATTTCTGACTAATAGTTTTTACTCTCAGATACGTTTCTTTGTACTTCTCTAGTTATAGTTTTAAACATAAGCGACTCGAGCATGTGTTGATTGTTTTCAGCTATTAGACACTTTAATAAAGCAAATGTGAAGAAACTCGGTACAAGAATTAAAGTATCATGAGAAATGTATACAAAAATAAATCAGTGAAATAGCTTAAAAAGCCAGGCAAAAGTCTCAGAAGTTCAGTTATCGAGTTATCGCTCAGACTTTTTTTTTTTTTTCTCCGCACAGGGATGCAAACTTTTGCCGCCAACTGTGGGAGAGCGACGTGAAAGCAAGGGTTAAAGCATGTTTCCAGCTTGTGATAGAGAGTAAGAATGGCGAAGGCATGAACAATATCTCGCCTGAGGCCTGAGCTCACTTTGGACAGCCTATTCATCACATCTACAAGTGAACAAGAGAAAAAAAGGAAACTCCAAACTCTATGTAAAGCCCTTTTGCTCTGATGATTTGTTATTCTCTTCTTTTTATTTTTTTTTTCTTATTCTCCTAAATGGCATGAGAGAGAGAGAGAGAGAGAGAGAGAGAGAGAGAGGAAGGAGGGGAAGGGAAGGGAAGGGAGGGGAGAAGAGGATGGATAGAGGGGGTGCTTTTAAAAGGAGGAAGGCCTGCATAAATTTTACATCCACAAGGCAGCAGCGTGCATAGTGATTGTCGCTGCCCCTAAAAAACTTTCCTTTCTTTCTCTTTTTTTCAGAAAACACTTTCCTGGCTGAATAGGCACCTATTAGTGACTCCATTATGGAGGCTGGGCTCTTCAATAGCTCCTGGCTGAGAAGCTTTATGCCGCAGCCTCGAGGCTCAATGCAGCCCGCCCCTCTCCGAACCCCCCACTGTGCCCTTACACTGTATAGGTAGAGCCAGTGTGGAGCTGTGTGTGTGTGTGTGTGTGTGTGTGTGTGTGTGTGTGTGTGCAGGATTGAGAGGGGACGCTCATCCTTCAATTTGCGAACTCCAGGTGTGTTGGGCCAAAGTGTGGCTTTGAAACCATTAGAAACGGAGAAAGACAGAGAGAGAGAAAAAAAAGAGGGAGAGAGTTAGTCTATTGTGCTGCACACTTTCTACACAGCGTGCAAAAAAAAAAAAAAGAAAGAAAAAAAGCCTGGACGCTGTGTTCTACATGTATTAGCTGATCTCCATAATCACACACACACACACACACACACACACACACACACACACACACACGTACACACACACACACACACGTACACGCAAGCCAATCGGCCCCGAGGGGAATGGCTGCAGTGGAGGCCCGTATTGTTCAGTGGATTATTACAGACTTTAGAGAAAGAGAGAGAAGAGAAGGAGGGGGGGGGGTAAAGAGAGAGACAGAGAGAGAGAGAGAGAGAGAGAGAGAGAGAGAGGGAGAGAGAGAGAGAGGGAGAGAGGGAGAGAGAGAGAGGGCGTGGACTCATCATCATCATCAGTAAGTGATGAAACGTTTTACATGAGTGAGTTGTAGGAGCAGAGAATACAGGAACACCTGCAGACAACGCAGGACAGCGGAAAGAAAGAAAGAAAGAACGAAAGAACGAAAGAGAGGAGAAGATGCACAAACACTGAAGGAGTTGCTTAAACACTCTTTTTCAGCATGCACACATCTCCTTCACAACCTCTTCCCCTTCGTTCTTTTCTTCTGTCCATCTAAAGTAAGGATAAAATCCACGGAATCTGTTTGTGTACAAATGTTCAGATTTCTACAGAAAATCGGAATCACGTGATTTTGATCGTTCACACGTTTTTTTTGTTTTTTTGTTTTTTCACGTGTGATTCTCACACACGATTCACACACGCCTTTACTCTGCCGGGGACTTATTTATTTTCACGTGATTTTTTTTTTAACACATGGTTCATTTATTCTTTTATCCTTACGTGTGATTTTTTACACGTGATCCAGTCATTTATTCAGTCATCACTGCATGTGATTTTTTTTTTTTTTAAAGAAACGATTCGCTTGTGTTTTTCTTCACGTGTTTTCTGAACACGACCCGTTTAGTTTCACATCTGATCTTTACTCCTGATCCACGTATTCAAATATTTTCACGTTTTGTTTTTTTTTGATTCATTTATTTCACATTTGTGTTTTTTTTCATGTGTGATATTTTCACTCACGATTCACCGATTTGCACGTGTTAACGTTCCTCGAGTTGAGTCTGCGCTTTTGTTTATAAAATATTATTTACATGAGGTCACGTGTTTACTTGAGTTCACACGATTTTTTTAAACTGTTTTAATGATCATTTTAACGTGATTTTTTTTTACAATGCTAATTTACTTTCACGTGTGATTTTCACACGTTATATTTTTTTCCCCGAGATACATTTATTTATTTACTTTCATGCATTTTTACACAAGATTTGAAATAAAATTAACTTACCTCCAGATTTTTTTTTTTACAGGATTCATTTATTTTCACATAAAACTTTTACATAATTCTTTATATGATTCATTTACATTCACACGTGATTTTTTTTTTACACAAGATTATTTTCACGTGATTTTTTTACACAATAACTTTTTCTAGATGTGATTCTGTACATGATTAGGCTCAACTTTTGTTTTTCTTTCTTTACACAACTTTTACACAAAATTTAAACAAGATCAATTTACTTCAAGATGTAATTTTTTTTTACAGGATTTATTTATTTTCCACAATTTTTTTTTTACATAATTCTTTATATTTATGATTATGATTACTTTCACATACGATTAATTTATTTTTATGTGATTTTCCACCATGAGTACTTCATTTGAAAATGTGATTTTTTTTATTACATGATTTCTTTATTGTGTTATTATTTATATTATTTTTTTAATTTTTCATGATTTTCTTTAACATGTAATTTTGC
>CM074962.1:2976532-2981577 GCA_037577455.1 Pangasius macronema
ATCAGGCGTCTTAATCTACATCTGGATTCCTGTAAGCCTGCTTTGTGATGATGTCTGTGGTTAAAAGTGTTGTATAGAGGAATGTTTTTACTGAATTGACAGATCAGAGGTGGTGGGAGGAGTCCAGCAGGATTGGGAAGATGATGATGATGATGAAGATGAAGTGAGAACGCTTACCTGGAGTCTGATAGGAGTAGAGCGTGAGGACTGTGAGGAGTGTGTGAGCGATAGGCGAAAGCGACTGCAGCATCCTGAGACAAAAGGGCTCACATGTCCACGTCTGGCTGCCATGTCACACTCACACTCACTGACCCTCGTCCTCTGGGCTGGAGACATCACCCTGAGGTCCTGCTGTGTGGGATTTAATAGACAGGGGGGTTAAAAAAAAAAAAAAAACGTCATGACATGTGGTAATGCGATATGATTGATGATTAATGAGGTGAGCTGCAGAACAAGGTGGTCCATGCCATGTAAACAACACTATAATGATATCTTCTTTACTGTGAAGTAAATAAGAAGAAGACAGACAGACTGAAATGTGTGTTCAAGTGGCGCTGAAATCAAAATCGGTGTTTCAGACCCATATGATACTACATCTGATTTTATAGTTCATAGTTTGAGTTCAAAATTCATCACCAGAACAAAAAAAACGACAATATTTTGGATGATTGATCCTGTCCTAGTCTAGTGTTCTTCCAATAATAAAAATCTCTCTAGGGTGTCTTGGGCAGAGTTTGTGTGAGTTGCCATAATGTCACTACGTCAGAGGGACTTCTTTATACACCACCTCCATCAGTAAGAGTCAGTAATATCATGTCATCCACCGCTCAGATGCGTCAAATGTCTCCTGTTGACAATCCTGAAGCTCTCCGTCACCATCAGCGCCACTGACGCTACAGCGTAACGTCCTTCATCTCGTCCTTCGGGGGTGCGGCATGGCATGGCATGGCTCATCTCAAATCCTATTGGCTGTTGTGTTGCTGTACTAACTTCCTGTTTCAGAAGAAAATACACTGACATACAGAGTCAACAGAAATCATGGCTCACAGGATGTGACTTAAGTAGTAACTAGGTTTAAGAGCTGTTCAGTGCTCTAAAATAAAATAAAAGGTTATAAAAACATTTGGTTTGTCCCCCTGCTACGGCATGGAAATCGAATCGAAGAAAAAAAATCCTTTTGATTGGCACTTAAGTCAATAGTGCTACAATTCCAATAGAGCCAAAACTTTCCATCACCTTTTTATGGAAGAACAGTGAATTTACAGTTTTCAGTCAACCACCTACTGCTAATATGTGAACACAGCATAACCAGGTCCAGCTAATGACCACCATCATGACTAACTCTAACCCAAACACCCTTTTCAGATGGGAGTGCGGTTGTGCCAGATTAATAGATCCCATTAGCTAACACTAGAAAGCTAGCATATACTTATAGCATCCTAGTAGCGGGCTAATTCCGTATTTTAACACAGTGTTCTTGGATTCTCCATTCTGATTGGTCAGAACCAGAATCAGGTTTATATTAATGTGCTTGTTCTAATATGCTACCATGTTTATAGCAACAGCTCATTCACAAGGACCAGATGATAATACTGTACAGATGCCATTTAACAAAACACTGTTGATACGATGAAATTGTCTGTAAGGAGATGTTAATTTAACATCTGATGGAAGGAGTCTCCAGCGTCAGAGCTTTGTAACAGTCAGGAAGTTGTCCGATATGAGACAGAGGACTTTACGCTTTGCCGTTTTGCTCGTTCTCTTGTTAACGTACAGAAAGGAAAAAGAGAGGCTGGTGAGGAAATGAGAGCTAACGGTAAGGAGTAACGTGTCTCACTGACGTTCTGCAACATTAAATGTAACTATTAACGGTTAAAAAAATACAATGTGTCCTTTATTAATGAAGCAAAAGTTGTAGTCGTTGGCAACTGGCTGTGGTGAAAGAGGAATAAAACACTTCAGGATGTGCTGTTATTGGAAAACCGTGACTCCACTTCATCGCAGCACCCCGTCACTGATTATTTTCCTGTAACAGCATGACACAGTGTGTTTTTTTCCCTTACGAAATGTGCTATATTTGTCTTGGCCTTTCTAGGTACTATATATTGATATGATACATATTATTTGTATTCTAAAAAGTATGTACTATGCTACTGTGAAAATCTTCTGCATGTTGACGCTTTGTGAGATTAATTCACCGCATCTTTTGCTAGCAGTGATTCAGATTAAAACCACTGGAGTAGCAAGAATAGCGTTGTCTAAATTAGCTAGTGTAGAAGAATTTCCCAGTAGTTTGGTTATTTTCTTCAGAGGCCACTCATTGGGCTGGTGAGATCCTGGGAGAGGGGGCTGTCAGGGCCACGTGCAGCGGGCAGGGGGGTGGAAGGAGGCTTTTCTGCGCCGGCTGTAAAATTTGATTAAGCAGGGGACGAGCGTGTCTGAACGTGGCTGTTGTGCGGGCCGGCTCGCGTGGCTGTGGGCTCCCAGCGTGCGGTTTGTGGGGTTAAGTGCTGTGAGAAAGAGCTCCATTATCCCGAGTGAGAACTGCGCATGTGGCTGGCCCACTCAAGCCTCTCTCTCTCTCTCTCTTTCTCTCTCTCTCGCTCTCATTCAGAAGTGCGTCTTACTGAAAGCCTTCCAAAAAAAAAAAAGTTTCATTCTCTCTTTCAGCACCTACCCCCTCCCTCTCTGTCCTCTCTCTTCTGTCTCTGTCATGCTCTCTTGCTCTGTCTTTTCTGTTGAGGAAAAAGCGAGCGTACAATGGCGATGGAAGGGACTGAGCGGATTCCTCGGCACCCCTGTGGACTGCAGACCCGGAGCTGTGAGACTGTGCTCATGGGGAGCATGTGCAGAAGACTGGTTCCTCATCAATCAATCACATGAATGCAAATGTACACAACACACACACACACACACACACACACACACAGGTCCAGATAAGATGTTTTTTCTTTCAAAAACATATTTAATGCTATATTATTGTATGCAGTTACACAAAATGTCTAAATATACAGCATGAATTTGGTATGTTGCATGTATTAAATAATGAAAAAAGACATAAATATTCCCATATTAATATTAATCTATTCAAGATATTTCTACTTCCTATGATGTCATTTTCTTGCAGTGTTATCATCTGCATGAGCTTCCTCGTACAATGAAATTCTTATTTGCACATTATCACAGATGCTGCAGTAGAAAACAAAAGAGATAACAACAACATTACAAATTTTGTCCACAAAGATAAATGTTAGCAAGCATGTACATAAATGTGAACCTTTAACTAATGTAGCATTGTGTCGGTTATATTTTCCCACTATCAATATATCTACACCATTATTGCGTATATTATTGTGATAAAGTCAAGAAACTACAATTCCCATGATCCCCAGCAAACCTTCATGTTAGCTGACGAACACGTAAGCAGCTTGCCTGAGCTTCTGATCACACACACCTGTTCTCAATATACACACACCTTTAAATAATGCACTGCTTCATGCAACCAGTGCAATGCTTGCTCCAGGCAGGATGCATGCTATCACTTTATTTCCCTGAAAATTCATTCATTCATTCATTCATTCATTCATACCTACAGGGCCAAAAAAAAGCTGACCTTTGCAGTCAAACTGGTCCTGAAGAGTGATGTTACTGGTTAAAGCACCAGTTTTTAGCCTGTATAAGGGATTTGGACCTAAGAAAGTATTTCTGCAGACATAAATGTGTACATGGGGGAAAGAAATATTGTTACCAAACAAAAAAAAAAAAACAAGAACCAGTTTGTGTAGCAGATCTTCTGTTATTAAACCACATACATTTAAGCGAATAGTTTAGCTAAAGGAAGCTCATCAGACCAGAGACTAACTCCAGAGCTAAAGACATTACCCCAGAAAAGGGAACATTTTCACAAACTTTTATAGATTTATTTACCTACTCTCGCTGGTCTGATTAGGGAACTGCAACATGGGCGAGAAAGCATTTACGCATTTATTTTCCCTGCTTCATGTTCAAAACTTACGTGTGCCATCTGTTCAGAGTCTGTGCAACGCTGGTCACAGGTGGTACTGTAGCCTGTCAGTGCAAAGCAAAACACAATCGAATCAAATGGTCTTATTTATAGCCGTGAAATGATCAGTAAGGGTTAAGCTAGGGGTCAGACATACACTCTGATCAACTGAACTCGTCTTGTGGTTTGTGATTGAATCGAAAGGTAAATTGAAATACAGGTTAGTCTCTGTTATTCCACTAGAGGGCAAAATAGAGTAATAATGTCAGCTAAGACAAAATGGGCTAATGATGTAATGATGTAATGTAATGGGCTAATGATCTTCATTAAGCTAAACATATTACTCTGTAGCCACGCCTCTTTCTTAAAGAACTACTTCAGAGCTTTCACAGCAATGGGGGGTGAATACTTATGCAATCACAAACTTTTATGTTTTTTTATTAGTTTATAATTGTTTCCCCCAGTTCAGTATTATGGGCTGTTTTAACATAAAACCCTAGTTAAGTACATTTCAGTTCCAGGTTGTAAAACTACAAAATATGGAAAAGGTCAAGGGGGGTGAATACTTATGCAAGCCTCGATATATAGATAATTTGGAAGCATCATTAGCTTATTATTATTTTTTTTAAATTAATTGCAGTCTTTTTATCTGTTTTATAAGTGATATCCATTTGGGTGTTGAGAATGCACCTTGGTGGTTTCTCCTCAATTTTTCAGTTACACAACATTCAATGTAACTATAAACGGATAAAAAAAATCGCATCGTTCTTTAATAAAGAGGAAATAAGCAATGTTGGCGAATTGCTTTGGCGAAAGAGGAATAAAACACTCTTGAGTTTGTGTGTGTGTGTGTGTGCATGGTGCCCTGTGATGGACTGGGGTCTCTGAAGATATCGACTGCAGATGCAAATTTCACATATGTAATTGTCCAGCTCTTTCAGCGAGAGTCAAGGGGAAGGTGTACGAGACAATGGTGAGAGCGGCCATGCTGTATGGTTTAGAGACAGTGGCACTGAGGAAGAGGCAGGAGTCAGAGCTAGAG
>CM074962.1:3006397-3015764 GCA_037577455.1 Pangasius macronema
CGTCTCACAGAAATCCTGTAAGGTTAGCCAACGTTAGCTAGCTGGCTAGTAAAATATGTGTGAATTGTGTGCATCTGTGCTTGCTAATGCCTTCCTTCTTCATACTTGAAGTCTCCTGTTCCAAGGAACGTTTGACTTTAAAGCCACATTTCTGGACAAATATCTTTGAATAAACAAGAAATGTAAAAACACCAAAACTGTACCAAACAAGAAAATGTGTAACAGTTGGCTGGCAATGTAAGTGCTAGCTAGCTAACAGTTTAGGTTTTAGTAACAGCAATGCTAGCTAAATAAGCTAAACGTGTAGTTACTCCTGCTTCATTCATACTGTATTTTATTGACATAACTAGCATAAACTATTGGGAACTAGCTAAATATCATATACAACTTCTGAGAATACTCACAAAATTGATCAATGCCTACAAACCAAAAGTCTCCTCAGTTTATTCTGCTGACACGACTGACTCCGCTTGTTTCAGACAAGTAAAGATTTATCTTTTAGAGCAAAAGAAGAGACTTGTTAGGTGCCTTCAGGGTGTATAAAAATACTATACCAGCTATAATTACATCAGACTTAAACAGCACCAATCTAATTACATGAAATTATATGGTAACATGTAGGAATAAAACTGTTACAGGAAAATAATCAACAACTCTGAGTAACTGTCCTGAACCGTTTGATTCGTCTTATACGACAGCAATTTTTTTATCCGTTTATAGTTACATTTAATGTTGTGGAACTTCCAGATTCATGATACTGAAAAACCTGAAAGAATAAACTCCTCATAAACTCCTTAGACTTTTACAAAGCTCTGACACTGGAGACTCCTTCCATAAATGTAAAATGATCATCTCCTCACAGAAAACTTCACCATAGCAATAATTACACTTTGTTTTTTGTTTTTTTAAATCAAGTCATTACTATAGAAACAATAATGTACTTGAGTGAAACTATGTTCACAGATCAATGAACAGCCAATCAGAATCGAGACTTAAACGGGGAGAAAGTGAAGCTCATGTCTTTCACCTCCTGCCGATTGCACTGTGCTTCCTGTCAGTACTTTGCTTACACTTGAAAATGGAGAAGGAATGCGTGGGAGGGTTGCGTTATCGACAGGAAACGTAAAACCCCGTACCCGCTTTTCTCACGGATTTTATTCTCCTCTAACGACATGACTAAAACCTGCTCTGACACAAACTAAAAACACACGAGCCGAGCTGAAGGCAAAATGAGGGCAAGCAGTTTCAAGAGCCACGTATCCTTTTTCTCAGAGATTGAAGGCCAGGGGTGATGCTTTCAGCCAGGCACTGTTTCAAAACCTGGAAAAAGCCAGCAGTGCATCTTTGTTGGGCTGAACACACACACACACACACACACACACACACACACACACACACACACACACACACACACACACACGCACACACGGGTCTCCTCCAGGGGTTCACTGGAGTGAAGCAGTTTCCATTAGCGCTGAGGGTGTGTAATGATCTGGCAGGACTTGCTTGTTAACACTGTGCAGCGTTGGAGTAAAATAAAATATTCCATGTTTGCTCTCTGGATCACGTCACCTTCATGCAGTTTTAATAACTTGTTAATATGAACGTCATTACGCCACAGGGACAGGAATCTATTGTGTCCTACAAAGACAGTTTTTGTTTTGAAATTATAATTAGACTGGACCACTGCTTATTATTATTATTATTATTATTATTATTATTATTATTATTATTATTATTATTATTATTTCATACATTTAAAATGCAGCTCAAAATTTAAAAAAAAAACCTGAGAAATTAAGAAAGATAAATAAAAAATAAAATAGTAAAGCAGGCAAATTTAATAAATAATAACAGTAAAATATATATAAAATATATGTATAAGAAATTATAGTAATAAGAAATTAAAATAATAAATACATATATATATATATAAAATATGAATGATGTGAATTTGTACAATAATGTGCTAGTAAATGAAATGTATAAAAGTGAAAGAAGAAGAAGAAGAAGAAGAAGAAGAAGAAGAAGAAGAAGAAGAAGTGTGATAAAGTGAAAAATATGCGTTTTTAGGTTTCCGGTCATGAGCAGATGTTTTTTGGTAATGTGGTGTGTTTCAGATCGTTGGTGCATTATAAAATAAATTAAAAAAAAAAAGCTGACAAGAAAACAAGTCTTGTAAATAATTTTTTGATGCCAGTCTCCCTGCGATTGCAGCCTGAAATCTCTCCTAGGATGGAGAAGAGAAGACGTAAAATAGCTATAAAGACAGTTATGTGTTACTGTGAATCATTTCCACACTATAATAAAACTCCAATAAAAGCCGATCGACTCCGTGTTAGGAAACACACATGCAAAAACAGGTAGATGCCATTTTTTGAGACAAAGGTTGAGATGAAATTAAGATTCGAGGCTCAATCAGGTAACTGAAAAGACTTTGATCCACATCTGCAGTACTGATCATGTCTCCTGACATCTGTCTGGCTGCACTGATTCATCTCTCCCCACACTAGCTCTGTTATAACCTGCCTGCGCCGTTAGCATAGTTTATTAAGAATGCAAAGTCTGATCTTTTTCATTTCAGCAAACGGGGTTTCATTTTGAGCTATTTGACCTTTGTCATGGTCTTCACCTGGCTGACAGAACAGGGCTGAACACATAACGCTGGGGAAAAAAAAACAAAACGAAAAAAAAAAAAGCAAAAATGTGTCTTAGGAGCTGGGTGGGTGGTCAGATAGCCATGGAAGGAATCTAATACTGTGTTTAGAAAGCGGAGTGAGACAGTGCTCGAGGGCTCGTCGGTCCTGTCTTGGCCTGTTCTTTGAGAGTGAAGACCAGTAAAAAGAGTTTTAGCTTCGGGCAGATTTTTTTTTTCTTTCAGCATAATGATAATTGCTCTTCTTCTGATCGATTGAGACACATGTCGCATTAACAGTTAGAGTGTATCTTATGTATAATATTACGTATATAATGGAGACATTGCTAGTAATCAGTGGGTTGTATTCAGAGTCAGTGACTTAAGTTTAAACGTTTCGTCAATATTTATGTGAAGAAAGTTCCTCGTATTCAGTGTTGGTTTACGTACCTGCTTATGCTGATTTTCTGGGCTTTCCGTTCCGATTGTGCAAATCATTGGCATGTAGTTCACGTCTCTGAGGTCGAATAACGCAAGAAACGATTTAACAGTGAAAACTAAGACTAATATGATGATATATAAATGAGAAGATGACAAGCATTGAAATAAACACCTAACAGGAGTCCAGCTGCAGGCAGAGTTCTTTCAGCCTACTGAGAATTTCTCATTTTTTGGATTAATGAGAAACATATTTCTGTGTTTAATCGTGTCAGGGTGTGTACTGTTTAAACACAAGTGCTTGTCTTTAAGACAGAAGAAATCTGGGATAAAAAAATGCAGAGTGAGATTTTTAATATCAAATGTAATATGATGGAAGCAAGAGACAATTTAAAAAAAAAAGACTAATATGATGATATATGAATGAGAAGATGGCCAATATATTGCTGCATGAAAAGTCTTAGTAGTAATGATCACATTAATCATCGCAAATATGGTTTAATTTAACAATATGGCTTCCACTCTCAATAAACAGCAGCTTCTAGAATAGCACTTGATCCAGCACATCCTATTATATTACATTGCGTTGTTTTATATTGTGAAATCGTAATGTGTGCATAGGATAAAATCTATTTTATCATGCTTTAATTTGCCATTTTGATTTGTTGCATTAATAAAACAATGCCAACAGTGCCTATGGTTTGAAGGATAAGCTGACCAAGCATTCGTCTTCTACACTTACAACTCACTATTAAGAGTGTGTTGTTCATAATTTTATCTATAAAAAATTCAGCTCAAAACATTTAAGCATTTAGCTTCAACTCGTCATCATTTGCAGAAATCAAGGGTCAAAGATGCAGTGCTGGTGTATTTAGCAACCGCTTTTGGGAGTTTGGTACATGATATGTTTTTCTCTTGGGGAGAAGAGAGGTACTCAGGCTTTCATCCAACTGGTGAAGTCAGATATTTGGAGTCATGCTAGACCTGATGAAGAAGATATTTTTTTGGATCCATGGCCTAAAATCCTTGTAGATATTTTTGCCTATCATTTTATCCTCTTATTTTCTGGTTATTTCTTTCATATCCATCTCAAACCTCGTATCCAAATGTCAGAGTCAATCTCTTAAGTCCCTCAGAGGTCACCATCTCCGCTCAACTTTGCTCGCCATACCATAATTATACCATATGCCAAAACAAGAATGAGAGACGTGAAATTGTTTGGACCTGACCTAACCTTGAATTTACTTACCCCGCAATTTTACTTTCATTCAAAGGCCCTTTGCCTTGCCCAAGACTTATGGAAGAAGTCTCTGGGCCCAGTTAGGAGGGAGTCTTAAAACACTAGAGGGCTGAACTGCACATATTTTGGAGAGGTGTTCCTTAAGTTTTAAGGAATAAAACACTTTTCTGTTGTAGGAAATGAATCAGCATTGGGTTGGTAAAAGTAACTCTGCTTCATCACACCACCCTGCCACTGATTACTTTACTGTAACAGCACATGTTGAAGTGCTTTATCCGACTCATTCCACAGCACTTTACCAATTTTTTTAGCGCGACACATACTTTATGGTTTATAGTTTTATAGTATTTAATGTCGTCTACTGTCAGAGCTGCTGTTAGCAAAACTTAATTAACACCTTCTGACCAATCAGAATCAAGAATTCTACAGTGCTGTGGTTTTAACAGTGCTTACATAACACGGCTAGCTCCAACCCTGGGATAGATTTGGCTCCCGCTCAGTCTAGTTTCAACCCTAAGCTAACAAAAAACACAGTGTTAGGAGCATTTGCAAAAGTTACGATTGTGCAAGATTGAGAAGAGTAATGGTAATAAAATGAAAAAGTTTAATTTTCTCAAAAAAATCCTTTTTGATTCTCATTTGTTCTCCATTAATAACACTATACATGTGCCAGAAAATCTGTCCCACCTTCAATTCCTCAAGCCTCCGTTCTCCTAAATTCCTTTAGCTCCTTGAGCTCCAAAACCCCCTCCTGCCTTTTCATCCTCTGACCCTTTTGACCTCTGACCTTTGCCCTGTCTCCTCCACCCTCCAGGTCAGTGACACTATGAGGTTGGCCTGTCTTACCCTGCTCCTGGTGTCCGTGTGCTGGGCTCTGCCCTTCCGTCAGACTGGCTTTCTGGACTTCATGATGGACGAGCAGATTTCAGGTGAAGGGCCAATTGTCGTCACACCTCCGGAAGACCTTCCCCCTGAAGTACCTGTTGGACCCGTTTGTCCATTCAGATGCCAGTGCCATCTGCGTGTGGTGCAGTGCTCTGATCTAGGTAATGTTCACTATGACATGTCATGTATAGGGCTAATCATCTAAAGCAGCATTGCAAAAGTTGCAGATAGGCTCAAGTCGAAAAGTTCAAACGAAGCTACAGTAGATGTTCTGATGTTTTCACAAATCATGAAACAAAAAGATATTTTATTAGTTAAAGAATTTAAATGACATTGCTTCAATAACTTGATATGGATATTGTGATATAACAACATCACGATACACTTTTCTTCAGTATTGGCATATACTGGTGCTTTCGTAACTCCTTTCTTATTCACTGAAACAAGTAGCTGATTGGAAACTATTTTTTTTTTTGGACCAATTGCTTCATTTCCACTCCTTTTCTTCACAAAATTCAAGTCAGGTGTGTTTTTACTGCCATTCCTCCATATAACATGTATACACTGGAGGGAAAAGTCATTTCTCTGAACCTATAGTTCCCTTTGGTTGCTGCTTTGCTACCATAATTATATACTGTAAATATATAAGCATTATATACTAATATACTTAAGGCCACCACTAGTCTCCTGGGGAACTTTTACAGGTTGTCTGTTAAACCCTACAGCGAAGGGTTTCCCATTGCTTGAAAGTTTTTTGGAGCCTACACTTTTTATAGAACTAGAACCAGCTAAAGTATAACTGCCTTCAAACTTTGCGATCTTGTTGCAGGATAGCTTGGAGCTAAACTATAAAATAGAGGTACATCCCAGAGGGAGGGGCTGGGGGGATACTATCCTTTGCACCCATCTGTAGCTACCAAACTTATTACAATTTCGTTAAACTGTATTGGATTTGAATTCAACAAACTATGCAGTGCTACGACGCTATAGGACATGACCTTGGCTGCCTGAATGGAATGCTGATTTTGGACAGCAGCCTTGATATAAATCCTTTTCTCTTGACTGTTCGCTGACTGTGTCCTACTCTGGCCTTAGGTAAGCTGTGTTGATGATCCAAAGTATGAAGCAGAAAAAAAGATTTATAACCGCAAAGACAGAACTTTGGCTCGTGTGCTGTTTTCCTGCTCGTCTCCATCGTTGCTTTTACAAGTCTGTCAGCCTTTATTTCACCCTAACAAGTGGCCTAACAGTAGGTGCTGAGTTTCAGGCCTGAGAAAGCTCTGACTTTTCCCATTTTATGACTCAGAAATGGAGTGTCTAAGAAGACAGCTTTGTTTTGTTTTTTTTGCTTGATCCTACCATCTTCAAGTCATTAGGTTAATAACATGCCTGTCCCTGTAAATGTCTGTAATACTTCACTTCCTTTCACAAGCGAGCAGAAGGATGGCCCCGTTTTCCTAATTACTTCCACAGATTTCTGTGTGTGAGTGTGAGTGTGTGTCTGGAAAGTTCCAGGGCCGAGATCTTCTTCCACATCCTTTCTTGTTGGAAAGGTATCTTATCATCAGAACCCAAAAGATTGCATTGTCCTCGTATCAATCAATCGATTCACGTCCACAGGTGCTAACATTGCTAACAAGAAATTCCTAGCAGACAGAGAGAACAAACTCAACTTTAAGACAAAACCCCAAGCGTATGTCAGGGTGCGCCATGTACACCACGTGCGCCAAACAACAGTAAGAAAACGCTGAGGAATTCATCAGAATCTCTTATTAATGCTACCTAATAATGAGCAACTCTTCCATTTTTTTATTGACCAATCAGACCACAGTCCCGCCCACTTGTATCCAAGTGGATATCCGCCCACAACACCGAGGCTCATGAATCCACAGGTCAAAGGTCAGCTAGAAGCAAACCCCACCACTATCAGCAGCAGATCTTTCACATCCTGCGTCCTTTCCCCTTCGGTGTATAAGCTTTTCCTCGGGGCGAATTTATTTGCGTTTGGGTTGACCGCTGTTTTAGTGGAGAAATTAAAAATGCTACAACTATGCTGTAGCTGTTGTTTTCAGTGTTTTAGACGTGAGATCTCTGAAGCAGGTCTCCTTGTTTCAGTGTTTTAGACGTGACGTCTCTGAAGCAGACTCCTAAGATTAGCTGCCATCTTTAAGGATCCTTAGTCCTATGGGGTTTTTTTTGTAGCTTATCTCTAGCTAAAGGCCAATCTTCCTTCTCCTTCATGTGTTTCTACTTCAGTTTGTGTATTCTGAATGCAAATTAAGCTTAAAAGTTTTTATTATTTCGGCTTCTATAGTAACAGACTGTCCGGCGCCAAATTTAATGTTACCCGCTTAAACCCGTTGAAGTTTAGGTCCTATTTATTACTACTAGTTGTAACTTAGACAACTTGATTTAAAATACAAAATCGTGCTGAAGCTTATTCCATTACTAATACACTTTGAGCAATGGTGGAAAATCATGCTTATGGCCACTTCAGCTATAAGCCTCCCAAAACCTGATCCTGAGATTATGCTTATAGCAAGAACCGTTAAAAGCAAACAGATGATCAGGCAGAAAGCTATCACACACGCTCTGAGGAAGGTTTTATTCCATTTGGTAAAGCTCCCTAGAGGGCAAAGAAAAAAGAAAGAGGGAGTAAGAAGATGGAGTGAAGGTTGGACTCACTACCGTGCAGGCCTCATCTGCTCCACAGGCCTCCTGGCAGGCGTCATGGGGTGACGGAGAGGGTAGAGGAGGGAGGTGACAGGTCTGTTCTCTGTCTAACCTCAGACATGAGCCTTATCTACATCACACTGTCCTGAAAACACACAGATTTAAAACAGGAAACACAGCAAGACCTCAAATACAAACTCATAAAACTGAATCACATTCCTTTACATACCTCCAGGACAATATTAGTCGGCATTCCCAATGAATCACATTTTCCCAACCATTTGTACCGGGCGTTGACCCCTTAAACTCCCGAGCCACTTCCTCATATCCCCACTTACAGTCCTCACACCTGCAGCTGAAAAACTGTGAACCTTCGCTTAAGGGTGATGTTCATAGAGCTACATAAGACGTACATAAGCTTTTCATAACATTAACCTACATAAATGTTTATAAAAGCTTAATCCAACATGCATCAGTTGTCATAGACTGCCCCTGACATAACACTTGATTCAACACTTTAATTAACAGCGATGCTCGTAAGAGTACATAAGCTCTTCAAGACAACTTGACAACTATTAATAAAAGCTTATTCCAACATGCAAAAGCTGTCATAAAAAGGTGCCGTAACAGAACACCCTCGGCATAACGCCATTCAACACTTTAGTTTAGGGTGATAATGAAGATTACATTAGCTGTTCATGACAACTTGGACAAAAATTACAAAAGCTTATGTCACTTGACTTGTTATCTTGTCATCAGAAGTGATCAGGAGTGATGAAAGCAGTCATTATAACCACAATACGTGTTGGAATAAGTCTTAATAAATGTTCATGTTGATGTATGTTAGTTCTTATAAGGGACGTATGAAGGTGTTATGTAGCTATAGCATTTATGAAGGTGTTATGTAGCTATGAGATTTATGAAGGTGTTATGTAGCTATGGGATTTATGAAGGTGTTATGTAGCTATGGGATTTATGATGGTGTTATGTAGCTATGGGATTTATGATGGTGTTATGTAGCTATGGGATTTATGAAGGTGTTATGTAGCTAAGGCATTTATGAAGGTGTTATGTAGCTACAGGATTTATGATGGTGTTATGTAGCTACGGGATTTATGATGGTGTTATGTAGCTATGGGATTTATGATGGTGTTATGTAGCTATGGGATTTATGATGGTGTTATGTAGCTATGGGATTTATGAAGGTGTTATGTAGCTACGGGATTTATGAAGGTGTTATGTAGCTAAGGCATTTATGCAGGTGCTATATAGCTAAGGCATTTATGAAGGTGTTATGTAGCTACAGGATTTATGAAGCTGTTATGTAGCTAAGGCATCTATGAAGGTGTTATGTAGCTAAGGCATTTATGAAGGTGTTATGTAGCTACATGATTTATGATGGTGTTATGTAGCTATGGGATTTATGATGGTGTTATGTAGCTATGGGATTTATGATGGTGTTATGTAGCTAAGGCATTTATGAAGGTGTTATGTAG
>CM074962.1:3030658-3044084 GCA_037577455.1 Pangasius macronema
CTCACAGTACGCTTTCTACATTCTCCAGTAACATTAGTTGAGTTAGTAAACTATCCCTCGTCAACTCATTAACACGCGAGGCAGTTGCATAATCTGTAATCGTGCCATTGCAACAGGGCAAAAGTGTTTCTCCTCTCCTTTGGATCGTCTGGCTACAGAAACAATGCAAAATCACCCAATGCATCGCTGTCTACTAATGTCTGAACAATGCTAAAACAATGTTTGCTTTCCATGATTTTCCAAAATCTACGTACCATTCGATTTGGGTAACCAAACCCGAAGCAGCTTTCACAGGCTGGTTCAGAAGCTGTGATTAGGAGCAAATATCTGGACCAAAAAAAAAAAAAAACACTGATTATATTTTACACAGCTGTTTCATTTCCTGTCTCTGGCTTTCTACCAAATCACATACCAGAACAGTTTAATTTAACAGTTTAACCACTGTGTGTTACCTGTAATCAAGATGCCCTATTTTTAATCATACTATTAAGTGTGTCATTATGCAGTTTAGGACACAGCCTTTAAACAGCCAGATCTTTGCTTTGTCATATCACATCACTGCAGGTGTGAGCAGGTAGTACATTTACATTTACATTTATGGCATTTGGCAGACGCTCTTATCCAGAGCGACTTGCATTTATCTCATTCTTTATACAGCTGAGCGGTTGAGGGTTAAGAGCCTTGCTCAAGGACCCAGCAGTGGCAGCTTGGTGGTGCTGGGGATTGAACTCATGACCTTCTGATCAGTAGCTCAACATCTTAACCACTGAGCTACCACTGGTAGTATGACCGAAGACCAAAAATCGTGTCTACAATGGACACTACAAGGGGTAACACACGTTCAAATAATATGATGATGTGTGTGGCAGCCAACCTTCACAGAATGGTTTAGACATTTTCATATACTTTTAAACTACTAGCTTAGGTCTGTTTCAGTATGGCACATACCTATCTAACAACTCACTGTATGAGGAAATCACACTTGCTTAACAAGGTTTTAGACATTGTGCTTATTTAGAAAGAAGTGTGCTTGAGACGAAGAGCACTGATGGATTTGACGCCCATGAGCCAACCTATCCTTATATATTTGCACCAGAAAACCGAAGAAGGAGGAAATGCCGACCCCAGCCAGCTGTATGAGCAATTGGATGTCTGCATTAAGTGTCTCCATCACCAATTTAAATAGTTTAAAGGTAGTGATTTAAACCCACTTTACACTGTGCCACAATACTGTACATCAGTGGTCACCAAAGCTTTTCCTTGAGATCTACTCTCCTGCAGGTTTCATCTCCAACCAAAATCTAACACACCTGTTTTAGCTGATCAAGAACTTCTTAAGGCAATGATTAGATGGTTATGGCTGGAGCTAAAAAGTCTAAATGTTACCAACCGCATCTTCATTTGTGCAGCACTTCAGGTTCATGTTCGGTCCATATCAAGCTTGAGATCTGGTCTCATCAAGGTTGAGTTTGGACTGTGTATGCAGATCGAAGGTAGACAGAGGCCCTTGTGCCTTAAGACTGTTATAGAGGCTGTTGCTGTGGGTTGGTGTAGGGGTGCAATTTAGGTTTTTCTCCAGATTTCTAACCTCACCCCTGCTGTGAACCGAATCACTGTATTCCATTGTGGTATGTAGACCATTTGTTCTCTGGGTTAATTAGATTACCACAGTGTTAACAGACATTTTTTATCACCATTACTTTGGAAATACTATAAAGTATATCTCCATTCCCATTGTCACCTCAGAAGTATTTTTAAGGCCAATCTCTGGAGACAGCTGTGCATATCTGCTGCACCTTTGTACCAACCAAACATAGACATCAAATGAAGGGAAGGATAGTGTTACTTCGCCAGATTAATGGCATACCTAAGTGGTGACTTTTAATTGATTTACTTAACTCAATGGGATTTAAAATCATTTTGAATGAACCCAAAAAGTACTACTATGGGGAAAAATGTACACAAGTATACAAAATTGACTTGTTTCTTTCCATGTCTAGTGGCATGACTTTCCTATTTTTCTTCAGCTCCTGCTTTTGTCTTTGGTCACTCTAGCAATCATTATTCTCACATATGTCTAGTTCATTTTAGCTGTGACTTGTGTGCAGAAGACTTCACACTATTTACCAGCAATTATACCCTCTTTTTCATTGTAGGGCCAGACTGCAGGGAGTAACTGTTATAACATGTTCACCTTGGCACTATGTTGGGTACAGTTTATAAATGGTTATATGGTTAAATAACCATGCTCAGTGCGGCAGAACTGTTCAGATGGGATGGTTCAATGACCAAACGTAAAGTGATACATTAAAAACCCAGCTCATGTCTTTTATTTCTCTATTTTCCAGCGCACGAGTCCTGAGTGACTGGTATGGTCAGTGGTTGAAACCCGATTCAGTTGTGCTAAACTGCCCAGTGACATCATACAAAAACAAATCTTACCTATCAACAGTTAATGGAATAGGGAGCAGTGGTAACAACTGATGCATATGTATTTTTTATATATAAGACAGCTATCATTTTCCCAGTGCACAATTTTCTGTCATCATTGTCGTTTGTCTTAGGTACTTTCTTTAGAAGCTTAACAAATGGAAAAAGAAGCCAAGGCCATTTCCAAGTGTCCACTTTGGTGTGGAATGGCATGACGTGGTCATGGCTGCTGTTATTCCCAAATGAAAAGGCTTATGGGAAGAGGAGCAGATTTCATTTCCAGTCCTCCCTCAGTTTCGATTGCGTGGTGAGAATCCCTGCTCTGGAAAAGTTTAGTTTTCCAGACTCACAGATCATGAGCTAAGTTCCGGTAACTTAGGAGAGGTGCAATGAGATGCTTGAGGGATTCCTGGCCCTTTTATATTCACAGATGGCCCTCTGTGCAAGCGATAAGAAGCACTAAGAAGCCTGCAGTCAAGGAGCCATATAAGTTTGACTATTTATTGTGTTAGTAGAGTGAGGCTATGGTCTTAAGCTCTCCAAACCAACAGCCTACAGCCCCTCTGGTACCACACAAAATGAATGATCTTATCTCCCTCTGTTCTTATCTACCTTGCTCTTCATCTCCTCCACTGATCTCTTGTGTTTATGCTGTTCCAATGATATCCTAAGTCTGCCATGTCTGCCATCCTGAACTAGGTCATTCTGCTCTGTTCTGGTACCAGAACACTGCCTGTCTGGGCTCTGTTGTCCTTGACTCAATTGTTCTAGTTTCTATTGCCTCTTCGGTGTCTGGATCTCCTCCAGCCACTGCCCCAGTGTTTCCAGCTTCTTCATCTGCTCCAACAGTTTGACTGACTAGCCACTGTATGCCTGGAGATCCAGAACCTTGTTATGGTACTAGGTCAGAGGACTTTTAATTATGTAATGATGTTACTTAGCAATCTTCCTCAGCAAAGATTCTGGTCTTATTCCCTCTTGAGGTTCTACACTGCCTTTTTGAGCTGATTGGACTCCTGCCTATCCAGACTTTGATGCTGGTTCTGGACTTGCAATCTGTTGTTGTTCTGATCTCAGTCCATGTAAGCACCATTCTCCAGAATTATCTTATTCAGTTTCTGCTGTCCCTGGTCACTGGCTCAGTCAGACTCCTCCTGCCTCCTCCTACCTCTGTCTCTGTGACCCTTGACCCCACAGTCCTACTTACTTGGTAGGATCCAGAACCTTGTTATAAAGGTGAATATTTCATTATTTACAAGTCCTTCTTAGATAAAGATTCTGGTTTGTTTCCCTCTTGAGGTTCTGCCTGGCTGCTTGGTGGCACAGCTGGTCATTACTATCCTGACTTATGTCTATCTGACCTTTTAATGTGGATCCTGAACCTTTTTTGTGACTGCTCTTGACTTAAAGTCTGTTGCTATTCTGATCTCAGTCCATGTCTGTGCCCTTTCCTGGAACTAAATCACCCCATACTCCAATACCTGTCTCAGTTTCTGCTGTCCCTGGTCACTGGCTTGCTCACACTTGGCTCAGTCAGACTCCTCTTATCTCTGTCCTTTTTTGACCCTTGACAAACCACAGTGCTACTTGGTGAGATCGAGAACCTTAGGTGAAGATTCTGGTTTAATTCCCTCTTGAGGTTCTGTGCTGCTGCTTGGAGGCCCTGTTGTTCTGATTAGGCTTTTGTGTTCTGATCGAACTTCTGCCTGTCTGGCCTTTGATGCTGGTCCTGAACAGAGGTTTGCGTTACAGTAAATCACAATCCATCATATTGATGCACAGATTTTTAAAAATTTTGTCATAGTCTATTTTTATAATTTTCTGGTCATTGTTTGCCAAATGAATATTTGAGACCATTCCCACAACTGTTGTCATATCCTGCAATGAATAACATGCAGGATGGGTCCCACACATATTTGGTGAACACTTTTTTGAGTTTGCAAAACACATTTCACTGTACAACAGATCTGTCTATTCAAATCAAAAGGGTATAGCCCCATGTTTTAGGCAGTTATGGCCAATGGTTTTTGAGTAGTCAGACTCTTTGAAATGCTGGCTACTGACAGCTTGATTGAATGCCTTACTTTGTGTCCTTCAAAATGACGGATGATCTTCATAATTTTCCATCAACACTTTTAAAATTCAGTAAATGACAATTTACCCATTCTCGGTTAAAGCAACCCCTAGTCCTGAACCTGCTCTGGACTTGCAATCTGTAGTTGCTTTGATCTCAGTCCATGGCTATGCCCTTCTCCAGAACAATTTCACTACTTGCTCCAAACCCTGGTTCAGTTTCTCTTGTCCGTAGTCACTGGTCAGACTCCTGTCTCCTCCTGCCTCTGTTCCTGTGACCCTTGATACCACAGTTACACTCTGTGCTTTAAGGAATGCAGGGTCAGTGCCTGTTCCTTTTTACATTTTGTTGTTGTATGCTCTGGCTCCCTCCAGGCCAATGCCCTGATCTTTTTGTTGCACATATCTAATTTGCTTCACACGAGTCTTCTTCTTTATCATCCCAATCAATGTTTATATATAATGCATTGTCATATTTCTTAGTTCTCTTGTTTTGACCTCAGCTTTCCTGTGCTTCTGATGCACTATTACAGTAATCTAATCGAAGATATGGATTAGGGGGGGGAAATCACCTGATCTTTTTCCAGTATTCTGTCCAGTTTGGGTGAATCTGTACTCATGATAGTCTCAGATTCCTGCTGATATTCCACTGGGGGACTGGGAAGGCCGTCACCAAGTACAGATTTTGTGGTCAGTCTGCTTTTTTGTGTACATCTGGGGGAGTTCTTTGGATTCTTTTCCTGTAGGAAGATCTAATAGTGGCCTGGTTTTAGCACTTCAGCAGACAGCATCATCTATTTATCACCATTCTTTAGAGCTTCTTTTCTTAAGGTTTTTTTTTAGCCACCTTTTTCACTCCTAAAAACAAATAAACACACTTACAATAAACAGCAGGCTGTTGGAGGGGAGTACTTAGTTAAATAAATTCAGGCAAATGTGCCAGTAAACAAATGAACGGACGAGGACAGCACCCAGACTTGCTGACTGAACATTCCTTAGGTTCTGCTGAAAAAAAAATCCACTTTTCATTATTTGCTCTTTTGAGAGCATGAGAGAAGAGGGCTGTTGAAAGAAGTAAGAACATGCAATGAACTTTGTCTGGTTATAAGCTCACATTGAAAATCACTGACCGGTTAACTCAGAGTTTGAAAGCCTGTCATTAGTGGTGAGGGAATGTTGATCTATAGCTTGTCACTAGTATGGCTCTGTGATTCACTAATCAAAAAATGGGAATCACTACTTTTTTGGCTTTAGAATTGAGATTATGATTCTGACTCACAATACTTTAATGCACCATTTTTGTAAGGGACAATAAGTCTATTTATTATTCTTATACGGCACCAGCTCCATTACTGTACCAGACAGTGGCAGATACATTTTCCTAGTGGATGTTCATGAATAACGTCTCCTCGGAGTGGATTACTAACACATTCTTACTGTAATAGGCCAAACCCTGAGTGTAACCATTAGGTGTGTGTGTGTGTCCTCCCATAGTTAAAAAAAGGAAACCTTTGCCACTGGACATAAGCAATATTAACGTTTGGTGAAATAATAAGTCATGGCAGTTTTCTGTTTTTCTACCAACAGCAACTCATAAACCATTCAGGGATGAAAATTGATCTTTATAAATGAGCTCTGTGAGTGTGGCACTCAACGTTCAGAGCCATTTACTCATCTGTTCACTCATTTTGTTGTCGTTTGTTTAGGAATGGGAAATGTAGTAATAGGAAATATTAAATATACTCTATGTTTTGCCAGACTGGATAAATGTGCTTAATTTTTTTTTACTTGGTTTGTTTTTTTGAAAACAGGTGTCTGGTTCATTTAAAAAAAAAATCAGTCATGACGTTGTTTGTCTCCTTTTCCGTCTGTAGACTCACAGCACACATGAGGTCACTTGGAGTAACATCTATGGTCAATAATAACTGAAATTAAGGAGGAATAGTGGTACTCTGCCTAATTCAATTGTTGCCCGAGTACACATGTTGCAGAATCAATACTGTTCTTCAAATGAAATGAATTGCATTGAAACGGATCAAGAACGCAATTTTAATTGTGATTTTTTTTATACAGCCCTAGTTGCTAAATATCATTTGTTTGGCTACTTAATCTACAGCATGGATGTAGAAGTGATGGATTTCCCTGGATACACTGCATTCCTAGCATTCACACCAGCAAGTGACAAGCCACTCTTGTCCGTTGTCGTTAGTCTCTTGTCGTCTTGTAGTAACCGCTGCTGTTGTCACTTAAGGGCGTGAACTGTCTAGCAGATTGGCAAAGCAACATTTCTACTACTTCCTTCCAAGCTGCTTTCTTCTTCGTAATGTCTCATTTCATGAGAGGTCATCTTCCACTTTATTAGGAACACCTGTGCACCTGCACATTCATGCAGTTATCTAAACAGCCAATCAAGTGGCAGCAGCAGTGTGAAAGATCATGCAGATATAAGTCCAGTTTGGGAAAAACATGTGCAGTTTGTCTGAGTCTGTGCTTATGATTGCAGATCCTCGCTCACTGGATGTTTTTTGTTTTTCGCACCTTGTTTTTCTAGAAACTGTTTGTGTGTGAAAATCTCAGGAGATCATCAGTTTCTGAAAAATTCAAACTAGCCCATCTGGTACCAACATGCCACAAGTCACAGAGATCATTAGCTGAAGCTCTTGACCTGTACCTGCATGTTTTTTTGTTTGCATTGCGCTGCTGCCACATGATTGGCTGATTAGATAACTGCAAGAATGTGCAGGTATACAGGTGTTCCTAATAAAGTGGATGGATACATAATGGGATAAGATGAAACCACTGTAAGTGTTCTTCCATTTTTGCCATCACACAGTACACGGGAACGAGGAAGACACTAGGGGTAGGAGGTAAAGTTGTGAGTGGGAAACAGAAGAATCGTCAGACTACACATGCCATAGGATTGGCCCAAGGACTCATTTGAGCCAGTTGTTTGGATTTATTACTGTACTGCATCATACCTGATTTGCATTTAAAATCTCACGTCAAATGTAGCTTGTCGATGTTGCTAAAACTGCGGTTCTGTATCGCACATGTGAATCCAAAATGAACGAATGTCAATTGTTTAAATATCTAGTCTAATTAATGAGCTGAAGCGTACATGTGTACAAATGTCAAATAGCCTCACATGTTTGTGCTGTGGCTGAAGTTTTTTTTCACAGTAAAATTGCGCCAAATCTAGTCGCCCTTGTTGAAATGAGATTAGACAGACTAATGATGAGGTCTTCGTGTGTGTACGTGCTTGCGATGTTTTGCTGAATTTGTGGTAAGCAAAAAGACCAGAAAATTCTAATATTATGGAGCCATGGGAAACTATGTCTGAAGACGTTTCAGTCTTCTAACTTCTTAAGTGGTCACAGATTTGCTTCAGTGTACGTCTTCCAAAAGACCTTTCACCTGAAATATTTATCCACCTGAGAGTCCATATGCATGTCATTCGAAGAATCTTATATAATATTAGTGAATTCAGGCCTCACGCTTGTCCATATGATCACATTCTTTCAAATATGAAGGGAAAATCTGGCTCTGGCTGGATCAGCACGCTCAAAGAAATAATATATTGCTTTTTCCCTGACTCTCAAGTACTAACACATGTCAGTGGGGTGGAGGGATAGAGCTTAAAGTAGAGAGAAAGCCAGAGCCTCTTTTGTGAGAAATGTTTATGAGAAGCCTGCCTCATCACAGACCATATGCAGCTTACAATCATCAAAAATGTTGATGGTTGAGTTAAAAGGGGATTTATTTTTCCAACTCAGATTTGGTTATTTTGGTTTTATAGTGGTTTTTGCACAGAAAGTGTGCAACGAACATTCCAGCCAGTGACTAAAGATAAAAGCACCAACTAGCACAGCTTGCCTCCTTTCTCCAGTCAAGAGCTCTGCAATAATCTGGGTGTCTGCTATCCAGAACCATGCTTCGAGATGCCAGCATGCTGAGAGAGATACGTTTGCAGATAAAAGGATGGCTGCTGCCGATTTATACACATCTGCAGAGCATTGGACTTGCTCTCACTGGATGCCATGCTCTGCAGAAAGCCAGCAAAGGCAACAGTAGTAAAGGGCTTATGTAAGTTTGGTCTGGCTTCAGTTTCTGCTTCTGCTTCCTCTTGTCACTTTTTCCGAAAGCTAATTTACAACCGCAGTGGACTGGTTAATAATAATGGTAGGCAGTTGGCATCACATGTAGCCGAATGTTTTTCAACTTTCCAAAACAATTTATGAAACCAATTTTGTTGCGAACATTTTTATTTTTTTTTTCACAAGAGGAAATGGTCAGAGATGGCGTAATGCTTTGCATGTCTTGGTGTTTGTGTTGCTGCTGCACAATCGTTTATTTGTTTTAAAGGGCAATTCGGAACGATTGGGTAATTGAGATGTGTGGGTGTGTGTAAACCATGCAGGTATATATATATTTTGCAAAACCTACTGCAAGTCTTTGCACCCCTAGCACCCCTACAGGAGGGTTAGCCGCACCTGAATCTCGTTACACGCCAGACCCGACGTGCCACGGTGCACAGACGACTGACATTTTGCAAGCTGCCTGACTGCTGTTTTCCATCATTCTAGGGCCACTGTAGTTTAGCTGAGCCAGTGTTCTCATTCTCTATTTCCCTCCTCTCTTTCTTCTTTACTCTATCCCTCCCTCCCTCTTGCCCTCCCTCTCTCATCCTCTCCAGAGACCTTGGGCCACACACGCACCTCTGCCTGCAGCCTGAAACAGAGAGAGAGAGAATAAGGTAAGTCAGATCCTACCTGTTAGACAAAGGGATCTTCTGAAAAGTTAGCGATTGTGCTCTTTTTTTGGTAATATCTTTGGACTTTCCGTTTGGTGTAGGTTCCAAGCGAGGTCTGTTTCAGTGTATTTGAGAGGTCTGACTGATGCAGATTTTAGGATTGAGGAGGAGATTAAAGTGTCTAGGTCGATTTCGTGTATGCATGCACTGCATGATTATTGCATATTAGCTTTAAATGTCATTTAGCAGTTTCTAGAAAGATTTGCTGAGTTTGCATCTTCAGACATTGCAGTAACGTGTCCAAGTGTTTTTGTCTGCTTAGTTGAATTTCTAACCTCAAGACATATGATAGATTAAGCTATTTTTTAAGTAAACTTTTTATATATTGGTAGGATGTCTAGTTGAGGTATGTAATTTATTTTCTTATTGCTGCTTTTGGGATTTGAATCCTACCTGTAATGGTTTACACTAGAAAAGAACAGGAGGTGCTTTAGGGGGTGTATTAGGTTGAGGAGGGGCAAGCAGAGTGGGATCATGATTGCAGTTTAAGTAAGCCATAATGAGGAATAAACTTGGGTTTGTGTATATGGGGCGTCTACTTAATTGCAGTTGTGGCAAAGACTTTGAGTTTGAGTTCTAGATATTATACAGTCTTTGTGTTAATACTTATATCTAGGTAGAATACATCTTTCTAAGATTAGAATTTGACTCTGTATCTTTCGCTTATTTGATTCCACCAGATTTTCCACAGTGTTTGTAACTGCTGTGAAACCATGTTCCCTCTTCGATCTGTCCTCTTGGCTGGCCTTGTCGGTCTGTGCATCTGTCAGTACTATGAATATTACTACGAGCCTGCTGCACAGTCTATGCCATCCTCACCCAATTGTGCTCAGGAATGCAACTGCCCCATCAACTTCCCCACTGCCATGTACTGTGATGACCGCAACCTGAAGTATATCCCATTTGTCCCGACGGGAATCAAATACCTCTACCTGCAGAACAACCTTATTGAGGAGATCAAGGCAGGTGTTTTCGACAATGTCACTGACTTGCGCTGGCTTGTCCTTGACCACAATAACATCACCAGTGACAAGATTCAGGAAGGGACCATTGACAAGTTGGGCAAACTGGAGAAGCTCCTCTTCAGCTACAACAAGCTGACTAAACCTCCTGGCCTTAGCACCAAGTCCCTGGATGAAGTGAAGTTCATTGGCAACCAGCTTACTTCACTTCCCTCAGGTTTCCTGTCTGGCATGGAGAACCTCACTACTATCCACCTGGCCAAGAACAAACTGACCTCGGAAAGCATCACCGGGGCCTTCAAAGGACTGAAGTCATTGATGCTTCTGGACTTAAGTGAGAACAAACTAAAAAAGGTCCCAGCAGGCGTCCCCACTTCCCTGCTGATGCTGTATGCTGACAACAACGATATTGAAAGCATCCCCAGTGGCTATCTGGCCAAGCTGCCTGAACTGCAGTACCTGCGTCTCTCTCACAACAAGCTTGCGGACTCGGGTATTCCGGCAGGCGTGTTCAATGTTACTTCTCTCCTGGAGCTGGACCTGTCCTTCAACAAGCTCCAGTCCATCCCTGAGATCAATGAAGCACTTGAGCACTTGTACCTGCAAGTCAATCAAATTAACAGTGAGTGCTTATGCTTTTCAAATTTTTCTTTCTGTACCACTGTGTAGTCATCACTGTCTGACTTGTGTGTTTTTTTTTTTGTTTGTTTTTTCAGAATTTGACCTGCCCAACATCTGCAAGTTTATCTCCCCTGTAAACTACTCCAGACTGAAGTCTCTGCGTCTGGATGGAAACAATGTCACCCACAGGAGCATGCCTGATGAGGCATCCAGCTGTCTCCGTCAAGCTTCTGACATCGTCTTTGACTAGTTTTCCACGCCCTGTCAACTTTGACCAGCTCCTTTAAAAGATCTATTCAAACATCAGATTTACACTTTAGTTCCTGAGGGTAACTTTCCCTCGCGAATAGTGATAGAACACCGTAATCATTATGTCAATATAGCCCCAAATAACCAAATAACTCTTGGTTATTTGTTTAAGGAGATCTGTACAATGGAAAAATGTAATATCACCCAAAGTACACTGAGATCTATATATTAAATCTTGAAGTATCCATTCTCGGCACATTCCAGTATACGGTATGAGGCACACGCGTATTATGAATGTTATGTATTATGTATGACTAGTGCTTTAATACAAACCATGCTTGAACACCTTTCATTTTTTGATCCTATCGGTCACTTCAAACATTCATGTATCTAATATTTATATGGATCAAATTGAAGCACAGATCCTCATTCGCTCTTATGCTTTTGTATAGATTGTCTAAATGCTGGCACCGACACTCTATATTTACTGTACACATGATAATAAGCCTTCAGGAATTAGCGTTAGAAATGTCATTTTAGTAATCTCTGATGAGCTTCATCTGTATACTATCGTTAGAATTTTATATCGGTTTAGCTAAAGACGGCATCAGCTATATTACTCTATGTCTCGTGTAGCTAGGAAAAGAGGAAAGCGAAGCGTTGCTAAAAGGTGTCTTGCATTACTCAAATATTTAGATATCCTTTTCTTTTCAGAGTGTGGTCCTTAACTAAATCTACTAAGATGTAACTTGCAAGTATTATAGATTTAAACTGTGAAAAACCGCCATATATTGTAACGAGACTAACATTTGAATTATCCAGTAACGGCTTGCTGCTCCATAGACTGCCAAGATTTACGCAATATGCTAATTTACTTGCATGCAATTCATCATACACTCTTTATAAAGCACTCTCTTCCACTTTTTATAGGAACAATATAAACTACGTTCAACAAATCGTGCACCTATATTTGCTCACATCGCATTGTTACAATGTCAGTAGTTGAAGATTTTGGGCATAATTGCAGGTCTATTATGTTAAATGATGAACTTTTTTTTTCATTAAAAAACAGTTAATTTTAAAGCAAATAAATCAAGTTTCCTAAACCTGCTGTAAACCTCCATTTCATAAACATGTCACAGTGCTCTAGCCTTTGCTTCCTTATTATTCACCGATTTAATTTGTACCTTAAAGCAATGATGGAATTATCTGAAGAGCCACAAATTATACTGACTTCTAATCTGATTCACTGCACGCAACACTGATGCAATAGGATATCGCATATTATATGTTTTTCCAATATAAAGAAGATTTTAAAAGAAATGTTGGAAAAAAATTGCTGTTTCTATGTCACTCATAGCACGGGCTACACAGGCGAAGCTTTTAGCACCAGTTGTAAAGACATAAAATATGCCTCATTTGGATATCAGTAATAAAAGCCTTCTTATTCATTTATTTCAATTAGAAAAGGCAGACAATTTCATTTTTAATATTCCATCATTGGCTGAATTCTGGAAAATTTGAGTTATGGACAAAATAAGGGGTTTTTGCCCATAACATACTTTGATGCCTCTACTTTGAGAAAGCATAAATACAATTCAACAAGACAATTAAGATTGTGAGTTTGTCAGGAGATTGTGAGTTTGGATCCTGGTGATGTTGAAGGCATACCTGGATTTCCTCACACAGTGAACGTCACACTTTGATCAAGTTGTTGGACAGCTATGTGTCATAGTGAAACACACATAAGTGTAATCAATTCAGTCTGTAATCTGAAATCAACTGTCAGAATGTCAAACTGCCAGAGCGTTACTTGTAGTCGAGAAACAGTATATGCAAAGAGACACATGTTGCACACACACACACACACACACACACACACACACACACACACACACATACAAGTGTCCATGATGACTGCAAAATGATTAGCTACCCACAGAAATAACAAGTAAATGGTCTTAATTGAGAAAGGTTTGGGAGAGAGTAAGAAAGAAAGAAATCCTTGAAAGCATTGCAACCAGCCATACTGCCATGTATGAGTTCTGATCTCATCACACATTCAAACAAACAAGTTAATTCTGGTTTCATAAGGTAAAAAAAAAACAACTAACTTTCAGATTTTTGCGTATGAGCTGAGTTGTGTGAATTGTTACGCATTTGCACGTGTAAGACTACGTTGGTTCTACAGGGATGTTAAATCAGAAATAACTTCAGTTCTGAACACAAGCTTGGATTTGTTCTGAGCACGTCTGGAGCATGAGCTGAAATAAAATAGTTG
>CM074962.1:3053512-3068149 GCA_037577455.1 Pangasius macronema
GTTATTTCAGCCAAAGGGGGAAACACTAGCTATTAGGGCATAGGGTGTCCTAATTTTTTCCTCAGTTGAAATACTAACTTTTCTTGATTTCTTTTGTTTAATAAGTGAAAACCTAAGAAATCTTGCAGCAGTATATGATTTAAGAAATATCTAGCATGTTTTCTTGAAACAAGCAAGTTGTCTGCATCCACCTTTTAAAATAGACAATGGACAGTCAGCATTTATTGAGTTCAAGAACAGTCATCCAGGTTTGACAAAAATGTCCTTAGATATCTTAACCAGTGTGGTGAAATGAGTTGTATGTCTTTGTTTCAACAGGCTGACGTTC
Source organism: Pangasius macronema (assembly GCA_037577455.1). NCBI lineage: Eukaryota > Metazoa > Chordata > Actinopteri > Siluriformes > Pangasiidae > Pangasius > Pangasius macronema. The sequence goes on from CM074962.1 coordinate 3,053,841, forward strand.
AACATGGAGTCATTCCTCCCTGCTTTTGCAATTCTGCTACTAGCTGTCTCGGTGGACTCTCAAGAAATGTCATATGAACAGCTGCTGTCCCAAATGCATGCATGCCCCAAAGAGTGCTACTGTCCTCCCAGCTTCCCCAACGCAGTCAACTGCAACAACAGAGGGCTGAAAAGAATTCCCAAGATCCCCCCTTTTACCTGGTATCTGTACCTGCAGAACAACCTCATTGATGTACTTTCAGCAGATGCCTTCCATGATGCCACACAGCTGAAATGGATCAACCTTAATCAGAACAAGATCTCAAATGAGGGCGTGGAGGAGAACGCCCTTAAAGCCATGTCCAATCTGCTGCACCTCTACATGGAGGAAAACCTGCTGACCTCCATTCCTTCCCCTCTTCCACCAAACCTAGAGCAGCTACATCTCTCCAGAAACCAAATCTCAAAAATCCCAGCAGGTGTCTTTTCTGGGAAGAAACATCTCACGTTACTGAACCTGCAGGGTAACAAACTACAGGATGATGCAATTACTGAGGTCAACCTTAAAGGCCTCAGTGGTTTGGTTCAGATAAACTTGGCAAAGAACCAACTGAACAACATGCCTAAAGGTCTTCCCCCCTCCACTACGCAACTCTACTTGGATGGCAACAATATTCAGAAGATACCTGCAAAATATTTCAAAGAACTCCCCATGATGGCCATCCTAAGGCTTAATCACAACAAACTAGTTAATGAAGGAATCCCTAAGAATGTGTTCAACCTCTCCAGCATCCTGGACCTACAGCTTTCTTACAACCAGCTTACAGAGGTACCACTAATTTCTTCTGGCCTGGAGCATCTACACCTGGACCACAATAAAATTAAGAGTAAGTCAACAACTACCCATCTTATCACCAACAGTTGTGCACACTTGTTGTTACTAACGTAAATGTTACAAATGGGAGTATACTACTGTCAGAGCTGCTGTTATAGAAGATTATTCAACACTTTCTGACCAATCAGAAAAGGTAAGTCAAGAACACTGTGGTATAACATGTATTACGTATCTGTATTCACTGTAGGTGTGAACACCTCTGACATCTGCCCTGGTTCTACTGACACTTTTGATGACTACCTTGATGAAAGAGTCCCTCAACTCCGCTACCTCCGTCTCGATGGGAACGAAATCAAGCCTCCCATTCCCAGAGATCTGATTATCTGCTTCCGTTATCTCAGTGCTGTAGTCATATAAATGTAGGACTAGATGCCAGCTTGCAGTGGATTGACAAGAAATGCTATTGTAAAACAGTGTGGAATCGTAGCAGGCAGAAGAGGTTTAGAGATTATTTTTCCTTATGAAGTGATTTCATTGTGTCTTCTTTGAGTTACTCTAGATCACAGTTGAGTAAACATGGTACAAAGGGAATAGCATTGTCAACCAAGTTGCTCATCTGCATCTGAGGGTAATGAAATGGATATTTATTTCCTCGGGTCAACAAATGTAATTTGACTTGCTGATTTCTAGCTAATATGTCCTTTCCCCAACATAATGAGATTGTATTAGACAGTGATTTTTTTTAATGATATAGTAGATTTTATAATCATGATATAGTTAATGGACAGTCACAAAATTGCTGTGACAAAACGAGTAGTTTGAGAACTGACATTTTAGTAGATTCGTGTATGTCAGCAGTTTCACCTGTAGAGGAAATGGTCAATATCTTTTTACTCATTTGCATTGTTTCTTTCTTTTCTTTTCTTTTTTGGGAGAGGTTCTTGGGGATGACATAATATTTAACTGAAATTGTATAACCCATTAATTCCATAGGATATTAACGCAAATTATTTTAACAAAAAGCAAATTTTTTATTTTATCACATAAATAATGATTCTTGGGGTTTGGAAATGCTGTCGAGAAAACTGGTTGCAAATGGTGTTAAATAAACATATTCATGTTTTTAAATGTATACTGTGCTCATAGCATTTTATTCACTAATTCAATTCAATTATTTGTATAGCACTTTTAACAATGGACATTGTCACAAAGCAGCTTTACAGAAATAAATGGATTCAAAAAATATATTGTAAATATGTGAAATTATCCTAATGGGCAAGCCAGAGGCGACGGTGGCAAGGAAAAACTCCCTGAGAAACCTTGAGAGGAACCAGGCTCAAAAGGGAACCCATCCTCATCTGGGTGCAATGGATAGTGCGATTATAAATCAATCCCTTCTATTATTGTGTACTATATGGACAAATAGTGCAAATGTGCAATTCATCAGTTTTTGCAAGAAGTCCAGTTGGTTAAAAATCTATCCACTGTCCACTGATGGAGTCCTGAGTATGAAGGTGACTGTCTTGGTGAATAGGTCTTGAATATTTGACTTGTTACATTTACAATGAATTGCAATTGTTTCTAAACTGCACATCTATCAGTGAAACAGTTTGACAAATATTACATCATGATCTATCATCTATCAGCTATCAACTGTTACTTATTAACTACAGAAACTGTATTACATAGAAAGAAATCGAAAATGCTTACGTCTGGTGTCTTTACATTTATTTAATGATTCTGTAATTTAGCCTTTTGTAAGGGACCACCTATATTAAACTTTTAAACTTTTTTAGATATATTATAATAACAGCTGCAACTAAATCATAAGGCTGCAAAGGTCCTTTCGATGGACATACTGCCAGTCATATTGTAACATTCGGGTTGGTGAAGCAGGACTCAAGTGCGTAAATTCAGCGTGTACTATATTTGAGGCATTTCATGAATCATCATCAGAGTCTGTAGCATAGGTCAAGTCACAGGCAGGCGAAAACAGGCCGGTATAATCCATAACCACAACTGGAACCACAGAAACCACAAGAACTAGAAACCACAAGAACATGGACAAGACCTTGCACAAGGGATTAAGTAGATAAGATACCTTTGCCATTGTACCTGTACAACAAGATTCAGTGTGCAGTTCCCTACCAATGCTCTAATACATATATGGTCACAAGTATATCAGTATATACAATATACAATAAGTGGGCAGTATTCAGATGTAGAGTCTGTCTAACTAGATGTACCTAGTGCATGGTGGACGTGGACATGGTGTCTTTTGATGCTTATATGATACAACAAAAACAGTACTGTATATTATGAATATACTGTACAATATACATCAGTGTAGATATAAGATATATTATGATATGGGCTGAAAGACTGGATAGAGTGCGATGAGGTCAGTTGGGTGCAAAATATGCAGTAATTGTGCAATGTGCAATGTGCAATGTGCAATATGCAATATGCATTTGGGGGCAGTCGTGGCCTAATGGTCTGAGAGTCAGACTTGTAACCCGAAGGTGAACCTGAAGGTGGTGGGTTCGAGNCTACTGTGTGTGTGCACTTGGATGGGTTAAATGCAGAGCACAAATGCCGAGTATGGGTCACCACACTTGGCCACAAAGTCACTTCACTTCACTTCATGAATTACATGAGTCAGTATTCAATCAAGGGATAGCAGCATGGGTGTGTGTGTGTGTGTGTGTGTGTGTGTGTGTGTGTGTGTGTTCTTGGGTAGCTGAATTGACATGTATGTGTGTTGTATAGAAGGGTTGGCCTATGAGAGTTTGCTGGTTGTCTGATTCAGAAACCTGATTGCTTTGGGGTAGAAACTGTTCCTCAGTCTGGCAGTGTGAGCACCAAGACACCTGTAGCATCGTCCAGAGGGCAGGAGAGAGAGAGGAGGTGGTGACAGGCGTGTGTTGGGTCTTGGGAAATGGTCATTTCTCCGAGTTGACCATGGATTCTGTAGATTTGGGCCATGATGATTTTCTGGGTGCTGTTGAGAACTCGTTGCAGGGTGTGTGTCTCTGTGGTGGGTGTACCACATGATGATACATTACGTGAGTATGCTCTCAATGCTTCTGCAGTAGAAGGTGACAAGCAGGTCCTTGCTGAAATGTATTTTCTTGAGTGGCATCAGAAAGTAGAGCCGCTCTTGTGCTTTCTTCCTCAGTGCTGTGCTGTTTGCAGTCCATGACAGGTCCTCTGACATGGAGGTCAGCCCTATTACGGTTGTATCGTCTGCATATTTTATAATTATGTTTGTGTTGTGGGCAGGAATGCAGTCATGTGTGAAAAGAGAGTACAGGAGTGGGCTTAACTACCACAGCCCTGAAGGGCACCAGTGTTACGTTTCAGAATGGATGATTGTTGTGAGTCTGACAGACTGGAGGTGGTCAGACATGAAGTCCAGGTTCCAGCACCAAAGATGCTGGTTGAGGCCTAGGTCTTGGAGCTTGGAGACCAGCTTGCTTGGGATTATTGTGTTGAATGCTGAGCTGTAGTCAATGAACAGTATTCTGACAAATGTTTTATGGTGATCAAGGTGGAGTGTGAGGGGCCGAGGTGATGGCATTCTCTGTAGAGAGTTAATTCATGACAGAACCCCACTGTAAAGCATGACTTCCAACATGCACACAATCGGAAGGTGGCCCTGGACCTGTAGGCAAAGCGTCCCAGAAGAAGGACTTGATCTGGGAGGCTTCGTCGTCGTGGGCATCAAGTTGGGAAGAAGAGGCTTCATAGAAAGCCTTGAGCTGGACAGGGGAGGCAAGACAAACAAGCAAGAGCCCTTGGTCTTGGCTGGAGGCTCCCTATCCCCAAAAAAAATTTCCAGAGGAAGCTCTTTTCTAGATAGCAGGAACACCCTTTTCAGAAGGCTGGGAAACTCTGCCGTGTTGTCAAGCTCCAAGGTCTTGTGGATGGGGGAGGCAACTGTTGGACCTCCACATCACACTGCTCTCTCCCTCACTGCATCCTCCGATGGTGAAGTTATTTGTAACACATTTTCTCAGTCAAAATCTCCAGAACACATGACACTTTTGAAGCACTTCAGTTCTGCACTTTGTCTCAATGTGCACCTCATGGCTCAGTTTAGCAGCTCACTTCTACAAATAAAAATTCTGCCACCCAAAACACACTTTGTGTCTGATTTACTTCCTGCACTCTGGTCAATTCCAATCTTTCTCACATCAATCAAACCATACTAGAGTTGAGCAAGATCGATTCACCTGGACACTCTCAAGCAGATTGACCAAACACTGTACGTGTGAAAGAACCCATAATTTCTGGAAGAGTGGCTAATTCTGCACTTGCAACAGCCAGGATGAGTCCACGTTACAGTATGTGTCAGCAATCATCTGGATCTGATTCATCTCAAACTCACAATGTGCTTGGTCAGGAAAAGCAAGACTGGTTATTATTGATTCATAGATTTTAAAAAGAAGCTTTAGTTAACTAAGATACACATAAGCCCTTTTTTTCTGAAAGGCTTTACTACTCTTCTTGGCTTTATTTAGCATTTTGTTTTTGCATTTTTGCATTTAACCTAATGCATGTTTAACACTTTAGGGTAATTGTTACATACTAAATATGCTGGCTGCCATTTCATTTGGGAGGAAATATACTTCTTAGATTTTTCAAAGACTAATGATGCTATTTAACCCACCTCATATGAGACCTCAAAGTCTGAAGGCGATATTTATGCCTCGCAAAAAAGGGTAGAACAATATGAATGCAGATCCATTTGAATTCAATCATTCATTTAATTCCCTCTAAAACAGATACAGCACTTTGGTGGTATATAAAAGAACAAGTGTGACTTTATTATCTGTTATAAACCTATTTCGAAACAGTGATAGGGTTAATGGAGAAAAATACAGCTGTGCCATGCAAATCGAGATTTTTTTAGGATCAAAGTAGGACTTTGTAAGGGAGAAAGATTTTGGCCTGTAGAACAAACAGAGTTGACACATGAGAGCTTGTAAGGAACCTTCCTGGCAGCGAGCTCACTTTTGTTTCTGTGGAGTGTTGCATCTCTTGGCAGCGAGACACGCTGAGTAACTGGCTCAGTGTTAGAGACTGGCTCAGTGGAGGGAGTGAAGGAAAGGCCTTTCTCCAGGCAGAGACTTCCTCCTGGTCCAGGACTAACACAGGAGCCTGACAGAGGGCCCATTGTGTACTGGGGCCCGGTAGATCCGCACATGAAAGCAGCGCATGCCTTACTTTCACCCTAGTAAAAAAAAGGAAGACAAATATCTCATACTTAACTCTTATTCTCTTATCCAGAAAAAAGCTCTGTGGGGGATGGGGGGGTGTCTTTCTGTGTATTTTGTTTCCTCAGCAGGTTCTTCCTTTGTGTGTGAGTGTGTGTATGTGCATATATGTGTGTGTGTGCGTGTGTATTAAGTGTGCCGTGGTGTGGGCTGGGTGCTGCTGCTCCTGCAGATGTGACCAAAACCAATCGCTCCCCTCTGCTCGGCCTCAGTGCCTACCTTTGCACACACACTGCAGGTAGAGCACCCGGGGTCTAGGAGTGCATACATACCCACACGCGCACACACACACACACTCACACATCCCCATACACGACAATATACAAACACACACGTATACACTCCCATACCCCCTCTCAAAGCCGCCGTGAGAGACTCGTTATTCTGGGCAGGCCCACCAGCCCTGTGCATGTCCGAGCTGAAGTGCAGGACCATCTGGGAAAGCGGGAGACAGAGGTAAGCGTTCTGTCACACTCCTATACGCTATGTGTTATGTCATAAAAAAGAAAGTTCATCACGCTTCGCTGTTAGACTTAATAATGCAGGTATTGCAGCTTAGGCATGCCTGCTGTCCTAATATACACCTGAAGGAAATTATAGCTCTGTATTAGGCCTTGGATTAAAGTTTTATGCTGTTGCTCTTGTTCCTGATGCTGTTTTAATATCATCATAATGTTATTTCATATCAGAATTTAATTGTGTGTATTCCGTATCTGTGATCAGTTATTCAAAAGCTTCAACGAATATATAATATAAAGCTTTAACAGAATATTAAAATGTCACCTCATTGAAGGGCTTGCGTTTGTTTTAACATATGGATGAGATGTGAAACTGATGCACTGGATTGCTGTTCATTTAAGGAAAATTAGTCATTCATTTTACTCACCAAAATGATTTTGTTTTTGTTTTTTTTGTATATATGCTGCACAATATTTGTGTCTGAAAACCAGATTATCTGATTATCACGCCATTGGTGATGGAGCGCTTATATCGTTCAGTGATTGGCAGTGGAAATTGAGAAAATCAGCGACTATCTAGAGCTCGACCTAGCGCCAAGGAAAACACACATATACACACTATGCACACTACACACACTCATGGGAGTGTATAAAAGCCCAGCTGTGTGTGAAGCACAGTCCCTCTTTCAGTGGGTCCCTGCTGAGTTTGATGCTGTCAGAAGCAGGACACTGAAAAGTCTCACTCTCGCAGAAGATCCTGCGCTTTCTGCCACGTCCTAAATGAATCCCTCATCATTTCTGTTAAAAAAAAAAAGGTCATCTTTTCCAGTGGGTGCTCTCACGAATTAAAACCCACAAAGAACAGATTTATATATAATCTCAAATCCAGAAAGTGTAAAAATAGCAAGTCAAAAGTAGCAACTTGACTGAAAGATCTGTGTATTTATATATATTTATATATTTACAGTGTTACAGTCATGAGTCAATGAGTCCATGGGATTTTTCCCCCCTCTCAGCTGCCATCCTGTCCACAACCCCTGGTGGAATTTCGAGTATGAGCGCGGAGACAGATTGGGATATATGCTTATAAAGAAGCTCTGTCAAAGCTTTTTTACTCTCTCTCTCTCTTTCACACACACACGCTCACACACACATACACACATACACACACATTCCCCCTTTACCAAACTTTCTCCATCTCACCTTGAGGACCAGAACTTCATCCACATCCACGTCGCCTCTTTCTGAGCTCACGTCTCTCCTCCCTCATCTCTTCTTGATCACTTAGTTCTTCTTGGACCTCAGACGAGCTGCTCTCAGTCTCTCTGTCTCTCAGAGCCAGGCCTCATCCACGATGCTACGCTGATAAAGACAATGCACAAGACGAGATGTAGCACATATATGCCACATTATAGACTCGCTAAAAGTCTATGACTACTTAACACAGTTTATTCTATGTCTCTCTATTTATTGTACCATTAAGTGCCTTGAATTGATAAAGTGCCAGAGTGTTACTGATATAGCAGAGGAACAGTGAACACTAAAACATACCAATTTACGCCACAGTGCATAAATTGGATAAATTGAATTCTGGTTTCTGATTGGTCAGAATGTGTCGGGTAATTTTCTCTGAAAGTAGCGCAGCTCCAAATCACAGGTTTATATTCATGAGCTTCTAATATGTTATTGTTTCTATAGTAACAACTCACGTGGATGATTGTATGACAGACACTCTTTGTTATTTAACAACAGGTTTTGTGCAAAGAGACACACATTAAGTGTTTATGGAAGAAGTCTAAGGTGTGTACGCTCTTTGGAATACTCTAAGGTAAATTTATATAGAAGAAGGTCAACATCCACAGAGCCAGAAATGGGACAGGACAATCAGGCCTACTCCGGTAATCAGGAAAATACCGTTCTAGCTTTCTCGGGTTGTGCTAAGAAGAGATCTCAGCCTGCAAGTGATGCAAGCGCAATTTTGGATTCAGTAATGCTGCTTTGTCAGCGGATTTCAAATGACACATATCCTATTGCACTTACTCATAAAATGACTGAGTACAAAACACGGAAAAAAATAGCTCAGGTAGCGTGTAGGGGAATGTGAAATAATACACAGCAGTGCTGACGAATGCTTGATCCTGATTGGTCAGGAAGTGTGTATGAGATTGTCAGCTTAAGGCTTTTTTTTGTGGTAAGGAGACGCTTATTTAAGATTCATGGAAGGAGTCTCCAGTGTCAGTGCTTCGTAACAGTCAGAGGTAAAGCGGTAGCTTTAAGTTTTCGGATATTGACAAACGGGTTCCTGCTTTGCAGTTACTCAGTAACATAACAATCTGCATTTTTTTTTGTCTCATTAACTTCAAGAGAGAAAAAAAAGAGAGAGGCTGGTGAGGGAACGACTGTTTATAGCTGCTATAGCGTAAGTAACAACAGGAACTATTCTGCGGACATTCCGTAACGTTAAATGTAACTATAAATTAATTATTATTCATAACTAAAACACTGTCAAATTGCTGTGGGATAAGACGAATAAAACACTTTGTTAAAGGAAAATAATAATTATTGATAAATTGATTAAAATTTAAATTGATTAGTTAACAATAACAGTACTTCCTGTTATGTTTAATTACTCACATGGAGTGTATACACTAAAAAAATAAGTTATTATCAGCAAGGAAATGAACCTGACAAAATTATACAAAACAGGCTAAAGTTTAGTTAGAACTAATCCATGATTTTAACTGGAGTTCCACCTATTATTCATGTTAAAGCATCTCATTCTCATGCAACTACTATAAATTAGTCAGTAATTACAATGAAACTAATAAGAAAGGTATGTAGGCATGTGTCCAGGGTTTTTAAGTTCAACAAAGCAGCCCTGGCCTGGGTGTCTGGCACTGTCTCTCATGCCCTTGGCTGATTTTTAGTAAGACTCAGGTCACCAAGTGCTGCGTAATAACTAGGGACTTTGTGCAATAACTACTGTATGTGCAATAACCAGAATTTTTGCGCTAACTATTGTATGTGCGATAACACAAAAACCTTGTGTGTAGCTATCTCTGCAATGACTAAGGTGTGCAATAGAGGCAGATGGGAGGCTATGCGAAGAGGGCAGGATGGGATTGTTGTATGTTATGTCTTTGATTATGACAATAATCCTTGAACCTAGGACAATCGTTTGGGAAAACGTGGGTAAGCATGCACCAATGAACGTTCTCTTTAATCGTTACTCCTATGAAAGAGATTATATTATTGCCTTTTAGAGGTACTAAAGTGAATTCCAGGACTTCAGGATTTCCACCAGTTTTAATCTTATAATTGTGTACTAAAAAAAACCAACCTGCCCAAGCAAAATTAAGATGTTCGTATGCTCTTATTCACTCAGATGTTTCATTTGGACAGGTGGATGATAATGATGATGCCATGCAGGTTAGTTTTGGGACTCCTGGTCCTGAATGTGGTTCTGGCTTCTCCCCCAAGATACACCCGACAAGTGGAGCCAGACAACTACGATGAGGACTTCGACAAGGTGGACGTCGAATATTTTGAGGAGATGACCACGGATGAGCCTGAGGTGGGAACGTGAATGTGCTGTGGGTTGTGGGTAAAAATCCTTTCCAAGCTAATAACTAATTCAGTTGTAAGGAGCATTAGGATTTAATGCTTGGATTGAACTGTCTGCAGGTATTATTATATAAATCTGAAAAGGCTTTTCATGTGTAATCCTTGAAATTAAAATGACAAGTTTCAGTTATTACAGATAACATTAAATATTGGTCATTTTATTAGTTAGGCTAGTTTGATTGTGATTAAACTTTGGTAAGGGTGTTGCAAATCACATGTTACTAGGTGTTCAGAAATGAGTCTAAGATTATTTAATCTAAAAATCAACTGATTTTTAATATTTTCAATAACAGGCAAGGAATATGCTTGTGTTAAAATCTTATTCAAAATAAAAGTAACCAGTAACAATGAGACTTGAGTGAAAGGTAAAATGGGCCACTGTATAAATGTATTTAGAAGTATAAAGTTATTCAATTTAACTGAAATTCAAAATCAGGACATGTTTTTTCCAGTATGCGTTCATACTTAAAAGTTTGTTAAGGTTAAGGTTAAAGTTGGGACACTTTAGAAATCTACATAACATTGTGTGAAACTGAAATCCAAACAAACTATTATTTATAAAAAAATTTTACAAATTTATCTTGGGATCATTACTTTCACAGGCTGTTTTTCAAATGTTTACTAAACAATGTTAAAATGCACAGGATCGAGACTGACCGAGTTGGTCGCTGGGCAAAAAATCTGTTTTGAGTTCACTGAAGGTCAAAAATGAATGTGTAAGGAGTAATTAAGGAACTTTTAATGTGTAAGTGTACAGGTAATACTATACAAATACAAATCCACTGAAATTATAATTTTGTACTTTGTACATCTGTCAGGAAGCAGGACAGGGGCAATAGGACAGGTATGGTGGACAAATAATTATAATAATTATAATTACTTGAATTTAACAACAAGGCTGTTGAATTCTCGATTTGGATTGGTCAGAAGGTGTTATGGTGATTGGTCAGAAGTCCAGCAAATTCTATATTAAAGTGTTTGTTGTTGTAATACATTATTGTTCCTATAGTAACAACTTATACTGGGACTTGCATGGGGGACACGCGCCATACAAACGGATTAAGAAGGTGTGTAAACATTGATATGGTGAAGTTTTTATGGTTCACGCTTCGTAACATGACAAGCTGAATTACTGTTGTTCAAGACTTAGGGGGAAAAAAAGCTGGTGAAGGAACAACATAAGTGATAACAGGAACTAACTTGTTTCACAATATCAAATATAACTATAAATGGCTAAATGGTATTACAAGTAAGTCATTCTAATGAATAAAAAGTGTTAGCTTTGGCGAATTGCTGTGGTATAAGAGGAGTAACACTTCAGGATGTGCTGTTATAGGACAATAATCCACTTCAGTATGCTAACAGTAACTTGTTCATTATTTTCCTATAACGGTATTATACATAGTGTTTTTCTTCCGTACATAAATGTCAATAATCGTCATGCAAAGAGCAGAATAGGTTTGTTCTGGATAGCTGCTTTTCTACTCATCACCTGCGAACAGATTTTATGAGACTGGCCAAATTATTCAGACATGCTGGTGCTGAACTGGGCTCTAAATGTAGGTCTTCAGTCTAATGCCATTGATCTGATTGCTAATTTAGATTAATTTCACCAAATCTTGAGCTCTACTAATGACTACTAATGTAAAGAATGAGTGGTTACTTTCATTTCAATACACTGTGCAAAAGTTTGTGAAGAACAGAAGCATTCTTGATGTGCGATTTTTACTCTATTTTCTGGTGTGTACATAGTTTTACATAATACTCTACCCTTGTAATGCAGGTTTAAGTCTTGCTTGTTGCATCTTCTGTCCAAAGATATTCTGGTTTTGTTCCATTACTCCAATATAAAAGCTGATTTAATGTAGCTGTGTTTTACTGGAGACCTTTCTGTGAAACGTGGGGAATTTAAAATATTTATAGTCTACCATTTTTCTGTTAGCTCACTTAATGTTCTTTTGGCTCTGTGGTATGGAAAAGTTGATATATCCATCCATGTTTGGTCTTTCTCGCATGCATACAGATTCTTTGAATAATTCAGATCCAAGTGTGATAAACAATGTTTGGTAACTTGGATGTCAGTGTAAGTATTTATGCATGGTGATGACTCATAAATGTTCAGCCTGGCAGATATTTAGCAGGCAATAATCCAAATTGATATCACCATGGGCTCCCACTCAAGTTGTGTGTAAAGATTAGAAGTTTGGGTTTGTTAGTTAAGGGTGGGGTTAACAGATGTTTGAACTTCATTCGTATGAAACTGTACCAACCTTATCATGCCCATTCACACAAATCTCTCATGAGCTTCGGTTCTTTGTACTTATATCTTTAGTGATAATATCTGTCAAGGTTTTCTAAACGTTTGTCAATCCTGGACCTGGAATACCCCTAACCTACTCATTTTAGTATTTAGTGATCCAACACACCCATTTCAGCCCAAGGTAAGCTTGATAATTAGCTGTTGGAAGAAGGGAATATACCAAGGCAAGAGGTCATTTTTAACCACTTCCAAAATGTTAACTTGGAGCAATTAGAGCACAAACGTTTTTCACTACCCGTTTGCATGAAAATACTTTGAAGTTTAGTATTGTTAAGATACATTTAAGATACGTAAATAGACATTTATCAAAGGTGGACGAATCTTAAATATATTAGCTATCCCACCAGGCAAGTGGAAGCTCTAGTGTGCTAGCCTAGTCTCATGTTTTGCCCAGAAACATAAATAACTATTCTAAGAACTGCTAGCTAAAATGATAGTTAGCTCGTTACGTGCATTAATACAGATTCGTATATGAATTCCCTGGGCAGGAATCGTATCCTCTCCAGATAAAGTTTTTGATGAACACATCGTGCTTGGACCTCGACAGGAAGTACCACTGTGAAGTGCATTCTGATTAAACATACAAATAAAACTTTTGGTTTACGAAAGTCAGTAAGATGTAGGGGTGTAAATCTCAGGCTTCGACACATACAATAAATTTAGATTCATAAGGTAGCGATTCAATATTTGATGATAAGACTTAATCTGCTACGATACAGTACAATTCAATTTAGTAGCCTGCATCTGATATGTTCCCAACTTTGCTGTTTTGAGAATGATGATAATGTAGAGAAGGACTACTTAAAAATATCAAGAGTTATGGGCAAATCATCTTGCTAGCCTATTAACATCCTATTGTCTGTCCTTTTTCAATAATAATTATCTATTATAACTGATATTAATTGAATTACGATTGTTGCATCAATTCATTTCAATCTTTGCCTTTTAAATCGATGCCATGATGCAAACTGTCCAGTAGTTATAACTTTAATCGGAAGAAGGCTTTGGTTTCTTTTTCAGGTTTTTAAACCTAGCAGGTTTAAAGTAAAGTAAAAAATAAATTGAGAGATTTTTGCCTGGTACAAACAAGGACAGGATTTAAAAATCTCAAAGATGGGAGGAGCCATATCCTGACCGTGATGTGAATGATATAGTAGAATAGTATAGTAGGATATACTGTATGGTTTGAAGATCCAATTCAACACACTTTGAATTGTTATGACATGAAATATACTTGTTTCCTGTCCTGATGAAAATGCAATAAAGAAAGAGAGAGAGAGAGAGAGAGAGAGAGAGAGAGAGAGAGGTTAGCATCGCATTACATGCATTCATTTGATGTTATGTGGTTCTGCTTTACCTTATTGGTTGCTCTTTTGAAACCATGGCAGATTTTTTTTTATTTAACATGTGTTTTAGCAATAAATGGAGGATTTCTGCTCCAGAATAAAACATGCAGCTATAAAATGCACAGAAGTATATGCATGTATACTTTGCCGCATCCTCTCCTTGACCTATCCAGAATTACTTACACATGGTACGAACTGCTGAAGATTTAAGGGCTTACAGAAACTTTATGGATTTATAACATGAAAGACTAGAGATTGATATTGCTCTGTCCCAGAGTGGTCTAGGTCAAACTTACTTAAAAAAAAAAATCAATAGAACATTTTCAAACCAAAAAAAAAAAAGTATACTCTATTGTATACTATAGGTGTCGGGAGTTCTGTGTGATGGAAATATATCAGTGAGAATCAAGAGGAAGGTGTACGAGACAGTGGTGAGAGCGGCCATGCTGTATGGTTTAGAGACAGTGGC
>CM074962.1:3068249-3079517 GCA_037577455.1 Pangasius macronema
GATAGGGATAGGTGGAGAGTGATGATTCGCTGTGGAGACCCCTGAAGGGAAAAGCCAAAAGAAGAAGAAGAAGATACTATATATTGTTTTTCATCAATACAACTTTTGACTTAGAATATGAAAGCTTGTCAGATAAAGATAAAAAGGAAGAAGGGACCCCAATTTTATCAGAAGCATTTTTAACAGGAATTTACAAATAAATGTGAGCTAGTTAATCAGCTTTTCGACATGCTATAAAGTGTGTGTAGCTTCTTCAGGATCTATTTCTGTTAGCGGAGCAAGAGTAAACAGAACATTTGGCCATAATGTGTCAGAAATGTCACGTACTTGATATTAATTTCTGGTATAAAGGCAATATCACACTCACAACCGTGCGGTTATACAGAATATTAGCACGGCTGTGATTAGCTACAGTACTTTCTCTGAGGGCTCGGGCCTACTGCCAAATCACAGCCATGCCGGTATTCGGTATAACCACACTCTTGCTCGTGCAATATTGCTTAATTAGAAGAGGTACGACAAAGCCTGGACCTTTCAGCTTAAAGCTCAGACCCATATTTGTAAATATACAACAATACAACATACACTCACCGTCCACTTTAATATGAACACATGTACAATTGCTCATTTATGCAGTTATCCAATCAGCCAATCATGTGGCAGAAGCTCAATGCATAAAATCATGCAGATACAGATCAAGAGTTTCAGTTAATGTTCACAACAGAATGGGGAAAAAGTGTGATCTCTGTGACTTTAACCGTGCGTCATTGTTGGTGCCAGATGGGCTGGTTTGAGTATTTCAGATACTGCCGATCTCCTGGAATTTCACACACAACAATGTCTAGAGTTTACACAGAATGGTGCAAAAAACAAAAAACATTGAGTGAGCGACAGTTCTGTGGGTCTTGTTGATAAGAGAGGTCAGAGGAGAATGGCCAGATTGGTTTGAACTGCCAGGAAGGATATAGCAATTCATAGAATCACTCTTTGCAACCGTGGTGAGCAGAAAAGCATCTCAGCATGCACAAAACATCAAACCTTTAGGTGGATGAGCTACAACAGCAGAAGACCACACTGGGTTCCACTCCTGTCAGCAAGAACAGGAATCTGAGCATCTCATGGGCACGGACTCACCAAAACTGGACAGTTGGAGATTAGGGGGAAAAAAACACCCCTAATCAACTGTCCAATTTGGTAGGTCTGTGCCCATGACAGCCCCGGATTCTTATTAACTACAGACTCTACATTAACTGAAGCTTCTGACCTGTATCTGCATTCTTTTATGTGTTTGCTGCTGCCACATGATCGGCTGACTGGATAATTGCATAAATGAGCAAGTATACAGGTGTTCCTATTAAAGTGGACGGTGAGTGTATATAAGATATACTATGATATGACTCTGTGGCCATTGGGTCCAATAGGTCTTAAGGTATAGTGTCAAGGTCATAAATAATTTCGAACCAAATAGGTTTTGTGCAAAATAATAATGGTCGCACTTTTTCTTTAACTGCCATTCATAACAGGTTTGTGTAACACAGCCAAGCTATATTATTTTACCAAAGTTTACCTACTACTGAGACTGAAATAAAGAGAAAAATGAAACACGTGTTCCATCGGATATCTAAATCTGTGTGTGTGTGTGTGTGTGTGTGTGTGTGTGTGTGTGTGTGTGTGTGTGTGTGTGTGTGTGTGTGTATGGTACCTTAGCCCAGCCGGGGTGAATTCTCTCACCTTGTGCCCAGTTTTCCTGGGATTGGCTTACTGGTGCTTACTGAAATTGAATGAATGAATGAATGAATGAATGAATGAATGAATGAATGGATGGATGGATGAAATAAAGTCAGAAACATGTCTCAGTTCACTTAGATTTATACCTTACTCACATTTTCTAATCCTAGATTATTTAACATGAACATGAATCCATTTCTTTAACCAACACTATTCATACAGGGGTTCATGGCAGTTTATATATATATGTATTAATATAAACTGAAGTAGATAGAGTAAAGTTGGCTAGTTTTATTGCTAGCTTGTGGAATTAATAAAAGTTCAAAAAGAAAAAAAAGGAATAAAAAATCCTTTCTGAGGATTAAACACTCTGACAAATGTGTGACTCATACTGACCAGTCACATTGTTTTGTCCATTGCGCATAACGGTCTCGGGTTCTGTGAACTCAGCTTATCTCATTGAATTTCATTTACTTTCCCAGCTTCATATGAGGATTTGTTGGCTGTAATGTGTCGGTTCTCCGGCTTATTTTAACCTGCGTTTTTTGCTTCTCGTCTCCCCACAGATATGCGTGTTTGCATTGGGGGGATGGCTGGTGGTCAGGAGGTGGGGTAGACTTACAGCTAGCACAGAGTCAGGCCTTGTTGTCTCTCAAAAACTTTCGGTGTCATTACACTGCAACTCCAGTTTTTACCTAATAAACCCTCACTTAACTACTAGCAATGGAGTTTATATAGACTGTAGTGATGATATTCTCGTAACTCATGCTAATCACTCATGCTAATCACTCATGCTAATCACGCAGACCAAGCGCGGTAGTTTTAGTTTTCATGATGGCTTCAAAATTTTCTCATTGAGAAATGCCTGAACTGTTTCTTATGACTTTGTGCAAATATAGCACTGTGCAGGAATAAGGATTTTCTGCCTCCATGTATGTCTTGGTTCCACAAGGACCATTCACATGCTGAGGATAGAATCGGTTTTTCGAGTGTGTGTGTGAGACGCGTACATTACAGAATGTGGTTTCATGGCGCCACATTCTGGTTTGTGGTGTAACTGCAGACAGAAAGGAGGCTCAGAAACCTGAACTGGATCACATTTCCTATATAGTATTTCCTCTGACTTCTATATAAATACACAGTAACATTTTTTTAAGCATTTACTTGGGTTACGATCCACCGCTTTGTGGCCAAAAGGGCGTGAGCAGTTAGGACTGCGATTGCTGTAGTGGCTTTGGGGCTGCGGTTGCCACGAGCACCTTCATACTCAGGACTCCATCAGTGGACAGAGGATAGATTTTTAACCAACCGGACTTCTTGCAAAAACTGATGAATTTTATGCTTGCACATTTGCACTATTTGTCCATATAGCACACAATAATAGAAGGGATTTATTTATAATCGCACAATCCGTTACACCCAGATGAGGATGGGCTCCCTTTTGAGCCTGGTTCCTCTCAAGGTTTCTCAGGGAGTTTTTCCTTGCCACTGTTGCCTCTGGCTTGCTCATTAGGGATAAATTCACATAGTTACAATATATTTTTTTGAATCCATTTATTTCTGTAAAGCTGCTTTGTGACAAAGTCCATTGTTAAAAGTGCTATACAAATAATTTAATTTAATTGACCAGTCCATCCATTATGCCTCACATCTAAAGCTCATTAACATTACTGGGTATGAGACAGTGTGAAACGTAAAAAGCACGGATGCTCTGACAGCTGAGATAATGGGCCTCCCTGTGCAGTTTGGTGACCATTAGCAGTGTGAATGTGTCTCTTGTTTGTTGGGTTGTTCTTACTTGTTGAGGCAGGCAGACTTGTCAGGTGTATAAGGAGTCTTGATGTCTTAGGGATTCCTGAGCAAAACTATCATCAAGGGCCACAAATAAAGTCTATACATTTCATGAAAATAAATGGAATAAATAAGTATTTTTACTGCCGAAAAAGACTAGTTAACAAGAAAAAAGCTCAAATTAATTAATTAATCCTAAATAGAATCATGAACTAAATTAATAATGTAATAACCTTTGGACAGACTTGTCTTCATGTTGAGTTTTCCTGAAGGTTATCACTAATGAGACATCTGATATGATGTTACACACCTTCGTGACTCAAAAGGAGATGGAAATAGAGCATGGCGGTATGAAAAGCATGTTGGTTTTTGCCAAAACCTTGCAATTCCCCTATCATGTTGAGGCCTGTTCATAATAAACAAATATAATCTTTATTCATTTTGACTCAAAATCTCAAAGTGCTTAACATTATTAGTTAGAGAGTCGGACCGGAAGGTGAACCTGAAGGTAGTGGGTTCGAGTCTCGGGTCCGGCAGGGATTGTAGGTGGGGGAGTGAATGACCAGCGCNGTGTGTGTGCACTTGGATGGGTTAAATGCAGAGCACAAATTCAGAGTATGGGTCACCACACTTGGCCACAAAGTCACCACACTTCACTAAGAAAAAAAAAAAAGATCAGTAAGAGATACCAGAGCTACACCACTGAGAGATTTATACTGTATGTCATTAGCAAAACTGTGGGGTGGTATGAAGCGGAATTACAGCTACCACCCCAACACTGATTACTTTTCTTATATCGCAGCCGTTTGCCAACGATTACAGTTTTTTTAATTTGTTAAACCACGACACGTCATACCTTTTATCTATTTATAGTTTATAGATATGTGTAATGTTGTGGAACATCCGAAAAATAAGTTACTTCCTGTTCTCACTTTCATTACGTTACGTTACATTAAAGCTGCTATAGCAGTCGTTCCCTCACCAGCTTCTCCTCTCCTGAAGCTAATAAGACAAAAAAACATGTAGCTTGTCACGTTACCGAGAAACTGGAATGCGTATACTCCCCTGTCCTGAAGACTTTCCCGTGATAGAAAACTGACTGTTACAAAGCACTGACACTGGAGACTCCATGACATAATGCTCACATAATGCTCATTATCATGCTAATTAAGCTAATCTACTTCAGAGGTAAGGCCACGAACAGCTACTTAATTTAGTAATATATTCAAAATGTGTGTGTTTGAATACATTTATTTTTTTACTTTTTCTAATTACAAGAAACTAATGTATCAGAATGAATTGTTATTATTGCTTTATCTCAAAGCAATATTCTGTGGTGGTTAACATTAAGCAGCTAGTTAGCTGACATTAGCTAACTGTCTTTAGGGAAGCTAGCTAGCTAACAGATAATTTTTCAAATATAGATTGGTAGAATGTAAATATTTAGATTAAAATTCTTTAAAAAAAACAAAAGTACTAAAAAAAATTTTTTTTGCAACATTTTTTGCAACATTTTTTAGCACAGTCATTCACGTGGTGTTTTCTCTGATGAAGGAATTCTCTTAATTTCTCTTAATTAAGGAGTATTAAATGTGTTTGGTTCTTTGTTATACGCCTTGGGAGGTGAATCGCAGTTCAGTTTAGAGCTGTTTTGGCGAACGGACGGTCGAGAAATAGCGGTCGATTTGAGAAGGAACTAATGTGTTTGGAGAGAAGAAAAAATGAAGAGGAGTAAAAGTTAAAGCATAGAAACGGTTATACTCATGTCTTTGGACTGGGGGAGGAAACCAGAGTACCAGGAGGAAACCCCCGAACCACAGGGAGAACTCGCATACGCCACATGCACAGGGCGGAATCACAAAAAGTACTCTAATCAAGTATTTCTACTTCAATACTATACAGCACTGGTTATACTGGCTATTGTTTTCAACACTTAAAGAACATTCATTATCAAATGTGATGATTTAATGAATAATATATGAGATCATATGAATAGAGATTTTAGTGTGTGCTGTTTTCTATAGTTGAATGGATATTTGGGGTCAGAGAAAATTCATAACTCCTTATGGACATAATTTTTATATAATTAATTTTTTCCAGAATTATAATCAACACTTCATTCATGCCATATTTTTGTGTATTTTCTTGACTTCTGTTGTTCTGCTGAGTCCCTCCAGGTTGTCAAGGAACTAACGGAGGTAGACGGATGGAGAAATTTTTCGATTTTTATTACTCAGTTCCTACACTAGTGTAGCGTGTCAGTATAGTGAAAAAAAGATTAAAATCGCATATACATTCTTAATTTAAATGTGGCATGGTTGAATTTAATTTTTCTAAAAAAAAAAAAAAAAAATCCATAACAAAACCTGTTGTCATAATTTGTAAAATAAATGAACCAATTAAAAGCTGTAAATTAAACAATCTCACATGGGGTCGTGACCCATAGTTTTGGGACCTGCAGTGCTATAGGGTGCAATGACAGAAGATGTTCCCATTGTTAAAATGTCCTTTGTCCTTAATTTTGACCAAAACCTAATTTTGACCATAAGGCCCAAAACCTAATCTCAGTACATTTACTGAGTGGCAATGGGATTGGCTATGATGCCATTTCATTTGGGTAACTATTCCTAAAGTGCAATTGTCCTTGCATTTTAGTTATTTATGTGTTTATTTCAACGTGTAGCATACATGATATGACTGTTTGTAGAGTCCTGTGGAGTGTTATTAATTTTTATTTTGAATGAATGAACGAATGAATGAATGAATGCACTTGCACAAATTCCAGGAGCAGGTCATGCTCCCACTTTTCACAAAAAAATGTAAATGGATATAATTTAGTGTGAGTAGTGTCATGATCCTATATACATAAAAGCCCAGTGTAGCCTGCTGTTGCCTATCTTGGTTGGAAAGCAGTGTGCAATAGATTTTTTTTTAACAGCAACATGGTATTGTTGCTCAGTATAAGTTGTATCAGTGACCAGTTTCATTGTGTCATGAAAATGATTGGGGCCGATGGTGGAACTAAAGTCGGTGCCTGTTGGTCTGTTGTAGTTGCTGCACAATGAACAGTGTTTTTGGCTGTAATGTGTCCTGGCAGCAGCTTCATCATTCATGGGCAGGCTTACCTGAGGGCGTATTTCCATTTAGGACTGATAGGACTTATGTGAATGATAAGACAATGACCCTGGCTTTGAAAATTTAAGTGTGCCACATGCCAGGTCCTTTTAGCTGTGCTGATTTTTAGTGCAAAACGTCAAGTCTAAGTAGCAACCCTGGCTCACAGGATAGGTTTCACAGGGTTGATGACAAGTCCCCAGACTGTGCCATCCATAAACCAGATTGGCAGAGCCCCACCCTACATCCTGCCCTAGGTTTTAAATTGCCAGGATTGAGGCTTCATTCAGGTCCTTTAGAGAGACGTCAATAGCTGCAGATTGGAGCGATCTTTCTAGTGCATGCAGCAAAATGGCTAAAGCATTTCAATGTCATACGTGACAGCGCATCGGAATGGTATCAAAGCATCTGCATTGGGTGTGTGAGCAGCGTACTGAGTGTAGCACTCAGGATAGATTCAACTCAGAATCAGGGTTTAAATATGTCAGGCCGAAGTGTTGTATCGACATCGGAATCACCGCACTGTAAGCTAAGGGATGTCCAAACTGGAGACTGCTTCTCTCATATATTCAATGCCATGTAAAAATAAAAATAAACGGCAATAAAAATACATAAATAATGCCATGTTTTTCCTCTTGTACTGTAACCCACCAGATGGCACCCATTATATTAGCCATGTCAACACTGGATTCACCTTTCCTTTCCTTGCAGATAGAGATCAGCACTCTGTCCCCAGATGAGGACAATGATCCCACACCTGGAGCCTCGCTAGAGGAAGAGGAAGAGGAACCAGAAGAGGATCCAGAAAAAGAAAGTGGGGAATTACCCATAATGCCTTCGCTCATCCCATCAGGCTCTGGAGTATCAGGGGTTTTGATGGGACCAGACACTTCGGGAGGTCTGTATTACACCAACCCAATCACACACACACACACATACACACACACACACAATACTGTCTTACCAGCACTTGCCAACATAAAAATTCCTTAATATCCATTTAACTAGCAGTTTGATTGGTTAAATGTTATTTTTCATAATCCTGTAACCCTGCTTTCTTACAATGCATCACTTAAACCATTGCTCCCATCATCTCTAACTGTCTAAACTGAATCATTGTCATCATGCAGTTCTAATCAGTCTCTTAACACCTAATCTTGTCTCTAACAAGAGGAAGAGCTGCGTCTGACGCCCACTGAAATCCTTCATATCTCTGGAGACTCTTTGGGTTCTGGGGACATGCTGAGTTCTGGAGGTTCTGGGGCTTCTGGAGCTTCAGGGGTTTTTGGAAAGATTCCCGATGCTAGAGAATACCATTCTGGGGAGACTCTGGGTTCTGGAGGTTCTGGGAGCTTGAGTTCTGGAGTCTCTGCAGATGTAAGCTCTGGAGATATTAGTTCTGAAGTCTCTGTAGACCTTGGTTCAGGAATCTCTGGAGACCTTGTGTCAGGAGTATCTGGTGAATTTGTTTCTGGAGTATCTGGTGGCTTTGTTTCTGGAGTGTCTGGAAACTTTGTTTCCGGGGTCTCTGGAGACTTTGTTTCTGGAGTGTCTGGAGACTTTGTTTCTGGAGTCCCTAGAGACTTTGTTTCTGGACTCTCTGGAGACTTTGCTTCTGGAGTCTCTGGAGACTTTGTTTCTGGGGTATCTGGAGACTTTGTTTCTGGAGTATCTGGAGACCTTGTTTCTGGAGTATCTGGAGACTATGTTTCTGGAGTATCTGGAGACTATGTTTCTGGAGTATCTGGAGACTATGTTTCTGGAGTATCTGGAGACCATGTTTCTGGAGTATCTGGGGACTTTGTTTCTGGAGAATCTGGAGATTTTGTCTCTGGAGTCTCTGGAGTCTCTGGAGACTTTGATTTGAGAGTATCTGGGGAGTCTGTCTCTGGAGACTCTGGGGATTTTGCTTCTGGGATCTCAGGGGACTTTGTTTCTGGAGCCTCTGGGGACCTTATTTCTGGAGATTCTGAGGAACATATTTCTGGAGATTCTGGGGACTTTGGCTCTGGACCCTCTGGGGGTTTGAGTGAAGAAATAACACTGGTTCTTGGCAGAGGTCAGTACTATTGACTGAAGTGAAAACTGCATTCTGTACACCTAAAACCTGTGTATTCTATAGTATAGAATGTGACGTGTTTCACTGTGGGTTGAGTAGTTGTCTAACTGGCCAGGTGAACAGTTTCCTATTAGTCTTATTAGTAACTTCTTATTAGTTCTTACTGCTAAAGTTACTATCATACTGTCAGGCCGCTTCTTGTGCTATGGGACTCTAATTGATCTCTTACCGCATCGCCTTGTCTTTACCAAGAGGAGGAGATCTATATTACAGTTACTACTGGCCCCGAAGAACTCTCTGGGGAAACGGGGGCACCAGAGAAACCTCTACTCCCTGTGGTACCTGTGACTCTAGGGCCTCCTGAGGAATCTGGGGTTCCTGAGGAATGGGTAACAATCATCCCTACTCTAAAGGAAGGTTAGTACTTCACTTGCCCTGTAGAGATCATATTGTTAATATTTGCGACTTGGAAGCACAACAGCCTGAAAAGAGCCCCAGAGTCTTAGGCAGCCATATATTGGATCAGGCATATAATGGATCATTTTAACCATTAAAATAATATGCAATTTCCTGTTTCACCCAGTAATGCTAACACATTTACTATACACCATGTCTACTGATACATGATATTTTCCTCTTCTCATAAACCCTTGTGCTTCATTTAACTGGCTGTGATGGGTTAAATGTGTGTTATTTGTGTTCAACCCAAGATCTTCACTGCTCACTTTATCTCTTTGTCAAACCCTGTGCTAATCATTCTCCTAACATCCTAACGTTGTGTGTAACAAGAGGAGACGCTGTTTCCCACCACCCAGACCCCTGGGAGTACAACAGGTTCAGGGCTACCTGAGAGCCCTGAGCCTGAGGTTGATGTCAATGAAACTGACATTCCAGGTTAGTGTCCTACCTCTTTATTGTGCATTTACGGTCAACCAACATGAATATTGTGAATTACAACAATCGCGTAGAATTTATCAAAATAAAATAATATTCCACTAAGAGATATGAACACTAATGTTGGTAAGGTGGGTACAATTTCATTATAATACAATGTCCTATGTTTGAAATTCTACATGGTTTACATTTATCAACTGGAACAGCCCTTTAAAACTTTCCATAATCTCAGACATGTTATTTGTGGCATTAGCCCATACTAAAGCTTCATAAGGGTAAGATAGCAACAGATTAGTAATCCAGATATTATATGTACACACATTGTATATTGTTAGTTTGTTGTGTTTCACTTAAACACCAATGTGAATGAATGTATGCATAACTCATGTTATGCGATTTTTTTTTTTTTAAATATAGGGGCCAGATCACATCATACAAATTCGAACATGTTTCCCAAACTACCTTTTACTCATTGTCAGCTTTGTCACTTTTTTAAATGGAGTGTTCATTTATGGCAAATTCTTTTTAAAATTGGTACTTTGAGATCCCCGCTTGGTCCGCAATTTACTTTTCCCCAGCTCCCAACCCATACCAGGGATCAAGTGTCCTTGATTGATGGGTTAAGGTGTATTGCGATTGTATTGAAGAAAGTTGGACAGTCCAGGGTTCCTGAGGATCAACTTGGGAAACACTACTACAGTTTATTTGTTTCTTCGGTTGCATTTTTGGACTTATATTTATGTCTGTTTATTTATTTATTTATTTTTTTGTGGACACCATCTACTGGTTTGGTGGCAAGGCATGCCCACCTGTATGCTGTGTACCTGCCTGAGAGGATCTGTCTACTGTGATGATGTGAATCTGGTGAACGTGCCTCCTCTTCCCAAAGATACCACTCACTTCTACGCCCGCTACAACAAGATTACTAAGATCAACAAATCAGACTTTGCTAACATGAGTACGTTTACTTGAGTATTTTTTTTCTTGCATTTATAGAAAATGTTATAGCAAACTAAAGATAATTCACTGCAGCACTGTTGAGTAGGGCTGGACAATATGACTATATGATATCTATATTGTGATATATTAACTTAATGATACTTTTGATACTTTGGTTTTCTTCGGTATTGCGGATATCTTCAGGTTAATTATAGAACTGTTGCCCACAGTATCTAGTCAACATTAACACACACACACATATAAAACATTGTGTTTTTGTGCTCTCCATCACAAAGACAAACTGAAGCGGATCGATCTGACAAGTAATGCCATCTCAAAGATCGAAGACGGCGCTCTCTTCGGCCTGCCCGCTTTAGAGGAACTGGTAATCCGAGAAAACAGTGTAGCTCAACTCCCAGCACTGCCTCGGTGTTACTGGGAACAACTACGGTCAGTGTTGGTGGACCCGTCTTGACCATAGGTCTTGCTTCGGAAGTTCCATTAAGAGAAAGAAAACAGCACTATACAAGCTATTGTGGGTGCAGGTTAAAGTAATATTTACTTTTAATTGTTCCTTAGGTATTGCTTACTAGCCTACTAGTCTAATATGTTATTGTTTCTAAAGTAACAACTTATTCATTGACTTGTACGACAGACCCTCCATATAAACTTCTTCTTCTTTGGGCTTTTCCCTTCAGGGGTCTCCACAGCAAATCATCACTCTCCACCTATCCCTATCTTCT
>CM074962.1:3151395-3162638 GCA_037577455.1 Pangasius macronema
CACAAGTGCACGAGGTGTGTGTTATGGCATTTCAGAGCACCTTCATACAGCTGTCTTGGGGCTCAACTGCTGCTTACGTTTTGTCAGAATACATGACACCGACCGCAAGTGTTTGAAACCAGGAATGCGTGTGTGTGTGTGTGTGTGTGTGTGTGTGTATGTGTGTGCGTGCGTGCACCGTAGGTCACTCTCAGGCATCATACAGAGGGGGGTATGAGATATTTTTGGGTTGTGTGTTTTCCAGAATGGAAGTTCCTTACCCTCTGGCATCACTACTTGAAAGTTTATTCAGCGTTATTTTTATTATTAAGAAGAAGAAGAAGAAGAAGAAGAAGAAGAAGAAGAAGAGCCTGAATATGCCTTCATGTATGATGGCTGTGAAAGTAAATTAATACAACTGAAGGGCAGGTAATAAATTAGCAAAAGCCAATAACTGCAAAATAAATCAAAAATAAAATGGACTGTTTTAATAATGAGAAACTTTCTCTGATGTCAATAGGATTTAAAAGTATTTCTATGCATTTACATAAAATAAACAGAACTCATTCTCTATTTTGCATTCATTGTGTATTTTGAATCATTTTTGACGTCCCAACATTTTAATTATTAAAGTGTTAAACTTGTATATTTACACACATACACTCTTTTTGAAGTCTGAACTCATCACATCTATTGTGAAATATTAGCATGTGCAAAAACATGTCATTTAAATACTGGTTTCTCGGCATGAAGGTTCCCCACCCTCTGGCATTTGTGTGAAAACAAGCGACACGTGAGTTGAGATTTTCTCCACACTATGCAAATTAGGGGTAAAGCGACAAATCCAAACAATTGGCTTGATTTCTTGGACCAATCCTGTCACATGTGGTCCAACGTTTCTTCAGTTCCCCATTCACAATTTTAGTTCCTACCCGCAGTTAGTACATGTTTACTGTTTAATGCCCAAAAATAGAAAATATCTACCATAGTTTCATCTTATCGTCATATAGGACCTCGCGTTATATGTGTATAGAGGTAGACCAGAGATCACACCCACAAGACACAAATTACAAGCCACTTCCTGGTGTGAACGTAGGTTTACTTACTTCAAGAAGAACATGTTAGCTCTTTTGAGAGTGTGAGGAACTTCCATAAGAATTTGATAAAGGCTCATTCCAGCAAGCCTCAGCCATCATAAAGACTGCTTTCATCAATTTTGATGTTGAGTTGACATAAAGACCTGAGACAAGTGACTTTTGGTTGACATAAGGTTGTGCTGTGACACTATTTTGAATCATATACTCTCCAAATGTGAGGAAAATTCGATTCCACTGTCCGCAATAAGCCTCCAATGCAGCATGACATTGATTCTTCGTCAAGTCATGATTGTCTGTTAATGATGTACAGTAGCACCTATGAACATTGGATGTAGTCTCTGTGTGCACTGTGTGTATGCTTATGCATGTGTGTTTAGTGTATAAGTGACGTGTACACTTGAGTGTGTATCAGTATGTGTGTGTGTGTGTGTGTGTGTTTGCATTAAGCATGTCTCTATCTATTACATGTGTATCTGTAAGCGTGTGCCTTTTTTCCTGACTGGTCTTTGTGTGTAATGGAAAAAAAGAATGTGTACACAGCTATACACACACACACACACACACACACACACACACACACAGGCACACATATACACAGTTTAGATAAGCTACAATAACATCAACAAGCCTTATTGCACTTCTGCTTCTCACTCTCAATAACTAAAGTCAATATGACAGCAGCTGCTACCTCTGCTAACGTCAGCACGCAGAAACATCTTCTTATTTAACTTTATCCCCGAGATGTTCTTGATAGCGCTTGTGGAGTGTTACTAACAAAATGGGAAAGCAACATAAAGAGCAAGCATTCACAAAACCCATGCAGTGCATCACACAATGAATCGCATGGCATGGAAGAGTGATTAGACAGCACTTACAAGAAATGCTAATTCTCATGGTTTTACACTACAAGTGCAAGTCAGTAAGAATCCCTGAGTATCACCGCTAACAATAAATGACTAATCAGATCCATATAAACAGCATTCTAGAAGGAGTCTCCGGTGTCAGCGCTGTGTAACAGTCCAAGGAAAAGCTGTAAAACACTTCGGGACATGCTCTGATAGGAAAAGAATCAACTATGTGGTGGTGATAGTAACTCTGTTTCATCACACCACCCTGTTGTTTTATGAAGCCCAAGTAAATATATCCTCATTCACATCATATCAGTATTAATAAAACCTCCACACACACACACACACACACACACACACACACACACACACGCACACACATCCGTTATAACTGATGGAACAAACCACCAGGGACACAGAAGGGGAATTCTGAAGGGTTTTTTTTAGGCGAGTCTGCAGCGTTACAGCTCATTATGGCTGACTAGTCTGCTCGATGAGAAACCCCTTTTCCTCCCGTGAGACAGCCGAGCGAAGTCCAGGAAACACTAGTGAGGGGGAGGGAGGCGAGGAAGGGTCGCGTCAGGGTCGCGTCAGGGTCGCGTCAGGGTCGCTATCTGAACAGCTGTGACTCAGGGTTATCCTGATGATAGGGCCAGGCATGGGCTCTACCACCATATGGGAGATCGGGCGGGCAGGCGGGGGGTGCGATGAGACAGATATGTTAACAGCATTTCTCTCTTCCTCTCATGGGCCTGATGATGATGATGGTGGTGGTGGTGGTGATGATGATGATGATGATGATGGTGATGGTGGTGATGATGATGGTGATTGTGGTGGTGGTGGTGGTGGTGGTGGTGGTGATGATGGCGGTGGTGGTGGTAATAATGGTGATGGTGATTGTGGTGGTGATAATGGTGATTATGATGGTGGTGCTGGTGATGATGATGGTGATGATGATGATGGTGGTGATGATGATGGTGGTGATCGTGATGGTGATGGTGGTGGTGATGGTGATGGTGATAATGGTGATGATAATGGTGGTGCTGGTGATGATGATGGTGGTGGTGATTGTGATGGTGGTGGTGATGATGATGATGATGATGATGATGATGGTGGTGGTGGTGGTGATCGTGATGGTGGTGGTGATGGTGGTGGTGGGGATAATGGTGATGATGATGGTGGTGATGATGGTGGTGATTGTGATGGTGGTGGTGATGATGATGATGATGATGATGAGGATGGTGATGATGATGATGGTGGTGGTGATGGTGGTAGTGGTGGTGATTATGGTGGTGGTGATAATGGTGATGATGATGGTGGTGCTGGTGATGATGGTGGTGGTGGTGGTGATGTGATTCATTTAAACTCTTAAGTTTAGAAAGTTTTTTAAAGTAAAGACTTAGAGTTGCTTACTGACAATGACAAAAAATGTCAGCAATAAAATAATGAATACTACAGACATGTCTCTCTCTCTATCCCTCCTTCTCAATCTCTCATTCTCATTCGATCTCTCTCTCTCTCTGTCTGTTCTTTCTCTCTCTCTGCCTTTCTCTTTCTGTTAGTCTCAATCTGTCTATCTTTTTGTGTCTCTTACTCTAGCTTGTTATCTCTGCCTGTCTCTGTCATTCTGTCTGTTTCTCTCTTTCTGTCTGTCTCCCTTTGCCTTCCTTTGCTTCGCGGTCTGTTTGTCTTTATCTCTTATGATCTCTCTCTCTCTCTCTCTCTCTCTCTCTCTCTCTCTCTCTCTCTCTCTCCCAGGTAGGAAATCTTTCAGCCTCTAGAGACAGACATTCTGAAGAACATATTCAGTGGAACTCATATTCCTCATATTATTGTCGAACCCGTCTAGAGTGTTTTTCATGGATAAATGCAGCGTGAGTCGTTTTGCTAGATAACGACCGCAGAACATAATGCAGGCGTCCCAGAAATAAACAGACTGCTGTTCAAGGGCAGCCATTCCGGCTCTGCGGTGCTTTCTGCTGTGATAAAACCCGTTTCCCCTGAACTGCTGCAGAAATCCTCGCCTCCCCGGTGCCTGCTCATGTAAATACTTCTGCCTACTTCTGTGGTGTTCGACTTAAGCCAAAATGGTTCTGACTGCAGCTGAGTGATACATATGAATGTAAAAATACAACATGCATTGGATTTGTTTATTAAAGCGCATATGTGTGAATATTCGATGGTAGGTTATAGGCCATTTGTCACACTGCTGTAAGTATCTTAATTGCCTTGTGAGAGCCTACACTGGAAAAAAAGCTCATTTATTTCATTCAAATGGGTACATTGGTACCATGTGATTAAATTGAGTTACATTAACAATTTGCTTGTCATACATCCAACTCACACTGCTGTTTTTGTAATGTCTCTTCATGGTCACTTCCAAAAGAATGGCTGTCTTTTTGTTGATGGTGCAAACATGATACATAAATCTAAATCTACACATTAGAAACCTTGTTAGAATATAATAATAATCATATAATTGTTTCTTTTGCTAAGTCTGTATTTATTGCCGAACATAACTAGCGAACTAGCTCACCATACGATATTATATTAGGTTTAATTTTCAGTCTTAATTTGATTTACGAACAACAATATCACAGACCTGGGTAGCACACTGGAGCATTTACCTGTTTATTGTGCTAGCTAATGGATTTATAATTCTTCATTATGTCATGACGCTCTAAGGATTAGTGCATGTGTTATTTCTTCATTATGAAAGCATTAGTTAAACATGAATATACACTTATTTGTAGATCTTATAGTTAACCTATATTAGACATATTAGTCATTTCCAATTACTATTCTTTTACAGATCACAGCACAGGAAGCCATTTTGTGGTGTTTACATGCTTACTCTTCTTTTGCTCACTCTTTATATAAGTTCCTATACAAGTTAAACAAGCCTCTTTCAGTTCCATGTCTGAAACTACCCACCATGTGCCGTTTTCTATAGTAATAAAATGACCACATAGCCCAAATCCATACAACTAGCTGGGGATTTAAAGAAAGGCCACTTCTGGTTATTTGCTAGGTAACTGTGCTGAGGAGCGACTAGCGTGTTACGACACATTATGCCTTTAATCATTGATGTGGCAGGGAGCAGGGCTTAATGAAGGAAGAGAGATTCTGAGAACTCGGGTGTCCTCTTGGTCCCGGTGCGAACGGAGCCAGCGTGCACTCAGTCCGATTACCGCAAGCCAGTCCGAGCCGGCTGCTCCGATTTCAGCTCCGGCTCGATGTCGCCAAACTCAGTGCCATTATGGCGACTTGACACTTTTGTATTCCTTCATTAGTGTATTACAAGTGCTTCGTTTTATGACAGGCACGTCACTCCGACAGTACGAGGCGGTGTTCTTAGGTCCGCACTTAGTGAATTAATTCACACAATCCTGCCAGAGGAGTGTTCGGTTACGCTGTGAAGATATCAATGAAACCCTTAAAGGAGCACTGTTCAAACCCAGGTTGGATTTTCTGGGGAATCCAGAAAGTGAGTCTCTGGAGTCCCCGTCTTCTGTCTTCTCCCTTTTATCTTTTTCATTCTGGCTACCCCTTGACCTTGCTACTTACCTCGTAATGTTCCTGTGACACAAGTTTCCCCCACCCACCTGTGGCCATTCTGGAAGATGGCTGAATAATGCATAGGCCTTTGCGTCACCGCTCGTGTGCCAACAATGTTGGCATGTCAAGCTGCAGGCACCCAATCCCATTGTCCAATGACACGATGGAAGATATTGGCCGGTGTTGGCTTTCCGCAGCTACGGCTGAAATATTGATGAGCACTGAGGCAGATTTTCCACCGCCATCCAGCCACTGCCAGCCCTTTCACCCTTTCTCCATCACCTGATATGGGCCGCCCGAGCCCCAGGCTAGTCGGCAGCGGAGAGGGAGAGGGAGAGGGAGAAGCACCACATTTTCCATCTGCCATGAAAGTAGAGCAGCTCATTATGCATAAGTGCTAAGGGTGCGTCTGCGTGAGTGTGTGCAGCCATGCATAGGGTTGCATATTTCCCTGTTCTTGTAGAAGACAGTAATGATGAGCAGATGGGCGTGTCCTGTACCAGTTTGTTCAATAACTCTTTATGAATGAGCCTACATTTCTCTGTTGTGCAATGATACAATGCTCGGCTTACTTAAAAGTGGCATTAACCTCGCGGGTACATGTTCAGTACCTTTATGTTCGGTCACTGTGAAACGTGAGTGTAGTGTAC
Source organism: Pangasius macronema (assembly GCA_037577455.1). Taxonomy (NCBI): domain Eukaryota; kingdom Metazoa; phylum Chordata; class Actinopteri; order Siluriformes; family Pangasiidae; genus Pangasius; species Pangasius macronema. The sequence continues at coordinate 3,157,528 of CM074962.1, forward strand.
CTTTAAAACTCGGCCATAGTTCTTGAGGTCTAATTATGTACATTAAAGTTACAATACAACCAATTTTATAAGGTGAGGAGCCAATAATAAATGGACCAAACATATGCACTTGAGGGTCACGACCTAGAGATTACCACTGGTACAGTTTTGTATCTTTTTTTCTATGAAGCTGATCACCCAGTTGGACATATCATGATGCACCCAGTTGGATATATGTGAAGATAAAGCAAAAAAAACAAACAAAAAAAAAAACAACGCAGTATGCGCCCTTGACTTCATCACCCTATTTAAGTTCCAGGTTATGCTAATATATGGAAAGAGTGTCCCCTGTCTATTAGAGTGTGTCTTTGTCCATGTGCCAAGAGTTGAGGTCATTACACTGCTTCCCCCTCGAGACTCTCCTTATCTGCCCTCTCTCTTTTTTTCTCTCCCCCATTTATTGAAAGTAGGACAGCAGCTACGTCACCACTCCATTCCTATCAGGGCACAGCAAGTAGGTTGACTTCTCTTACACGTGTCCTGGAGAGACAGCAAGAGGTTTTTATGATGTATGCTCTAGCATATATTGTCAACTATTCCACCCCTTTCAACCATCAGGCGCAACAATGGACTTCATTTTCTGGCTGGTTTAGTACTAATAATACACTATACATCCACTCACCATACATCCGGATTAGTGAGCGGCAATGTGACGAGCAATCATTATTAATTATTATCTATGTACGTGCACAACATGGATGCAGTGTCAGCAAGAGTAACATTTCAGGAACATTGGAATTGGATTTTCTCAATGAGGTGTGACACCACAAAGTGACACATCCAAACGACTGTCTCGGATGATTCTTCAGACCAATCAGATGGTGCGTGTGCTCCACCGTTTCTTTAGTTCCAACCTGCAATTACAGTCTGATGTGCAAAAATTGAAGAAAAATATCCATTAGATTTGAAATCTGCAATCGTATTCTCATGTGCATGAAATGCAGCCAAAGACGACGTTATTTTATAGCTATTTAACAATTACTGCTCTCTTAAAAGAGTCTACCAGGAACCATTTCTGAAAGGGAACCACTCTGGTGTAGGGTTCTTCACAGAACCCAGACAAACCAAAAATATCCTTTTAGTCTAGGTGTGTATAAAGGCTCTATCTGACTGCCTGGATTACATTCTGTTCAATTCTGTTGTTTACTTTTTGTTGGAGACGTCCCAATTTTTTTGCCAGGCCTTGATTCGCAGCGAGACGCCCAATAAAGCACAAATTGCAGCTCAACTGGTTGTCCTTGTTGCCTCTGGCAACACTGAGGAGCATGTAGTACTAGCAGCCAAATATTTCAATATGATCACCCTCACACTCAATTTAACTTCCTCCTGCCAGACTGGAATGATTGATTTCAAGGCCATCCCAGAAGCCTTCGGAGCAGAAAGCGGCTCCAGACCCTCGCTAAAGGGAGCTGTTCTCAGTAGCCACGACAGACCTTTCATATTCCCTTGTTCGACAGGACCGATAACAAGGAGCGGAAATTGATTTTTCACCATGTGTCCTTGTTATGTCTGCAGCAATCAATGTTTTGGGAACTCAGTTGGCACGTCTGAGTGGAACTTGTAAACTGTCCCAAATAGGCTATGTATAGAACATGCTACAATTCACATTCACAATTTCATACATAGTCGAGTGTACACCACTAGCACGAGGGCTCAGTTTTAGCAAGGGTATAAAGAGGATTCCAACCTCCAGTTAAAACAAATGACAGAAATCATCCATCTTATAAAACTGCTGTTAATTCCATCCATGTACACGCAGTAAACTTGGATAAATCAAGAGTCAAACCATGAATTAAACTGAGATGCATTAAATAGTAACTAGCTAGCGTCTGCCATGCTAGTTTCTTCTTCTCTTAGGCTTTTCCAGAACAATGTAATGCCATTTGGGGAAAACATAATGAGGTAAAATGAGCAGAATCAGAAATACTAGTTAACATAACATAACTTTTAACTAGCTACACCACAGCTTGGTTGAATTCTCAATTCTGATTGATCAGAAGCTTTTGATCAAATCATAAATGCTAAAAGGATTTCAAGACAGATGGTGGCTGCGAACAATGTGAGCGAGGATGGATCTACCATGGGAACATGAGATAAGTCTATAAAGTACAAAACACTTCGAGGCGTGCTGTTATAGGAAAATAATCAACAACAATAAGACAAAAGACTCAGCTTGTCACGTTACAGAGAACCCACAAAGCATAAACTCAAACTGAAGTTGCAGCTTTATCTCTGACACTGGAGACTCCTTCCATAAATGACAAATAAACGTCTCTTCACAAAAAAAACTCCATCACCATATCAGTGATTATGCTTTTCTTTGTTAAACGACAGCACGTTTTAATCCATCTATATTATGCTTAGACCTGCACTACTGATAGAGCTGCTGTTATAGAAAATTAATCAATACCTACTGACCAATCAGAAATGAGAATTTAAGAGCTTTAATGCAACAGCAGTATTGCTTTGAGAAAAATTTGTTGTCAAAGACTTTAAGGATTTTCAGTGCTAACTGTGCTAACTGTGAAATATTGAGCATTTAGACACATGCATGACAAGAAACAACAAGAAACAGCATCAGTTTTGTCTATCAGCCAAAGTATAAAGTTCTGCGACGGTGTGTTCAGTAAACATGAGGACTTCCGTTTAAACCTTTGCCCTGAAATTTTTTGACCCGACTGAGAGTAAAATTTGCGCCACCTCTGATAACACAATAAATCTCCAACACTCACATGCTATATTTTCCTATCAGGAGTGGTTTACAGCGGAGAAAAGCGACACGGTGGAAAACCGGCGTAGATGCTGGCTCAGGATTTTAACCTGTAATCTCCTTAATGTCTTCAGCATGACTCAATTAAAGTTTAACCTTCGTATTTAATCTTTGCTCCTCTTCCTTCTACACGTGCTGCACACAGGTCACTGGGTCAGTTTCTGTAGCTGTGTGTACAACTGCATGCCTTTATCCTTTATTTAGGACACCTGAGTGATGTGCGTTTAGTGTCTAACTATCTAAATACACTGAATTTGTAGGAGAAAGGAGAAGAAAATCCCTGTTACTTCTTGTGAGTTTATTTCTTACGTCCCGGCTGGACATCTGGCTCGGTGCTTGCCCTTGTGAAAAGCTTGTTTGAATTCGTGTCTGACGCTGATAAGCTTGTTTATAATATTTTTTTAAACAGTCAGCAGCACATACAGTACACACTCGAACGGTTTTCTTATGGAACCTTGATCTTATGAGCCAAGACTGTTTATGTATTTTAATCACATCTAAGTATCAGGTCATGTTTATGATTTATGATGTAATATGTACAGTAAATCTATCAGACAGTAAATCTAAGGTACAGTGATATGTGTGTGTGTGTGTGTGTGTGTGTGTGTGTGTGTGTGTGTGTGGAGGTGTGTTTTCACATGCCGTAATTTTGCATCTGCACTTTTATGCATGAGAATAGAGACCTTAAGATTGTAGAAAATAGAGAAAATTGAGAAAAAAGAATAATTTCTCTTTTCTTTATGCTCAGGGTTGAACTTTTTGTGGTAATTTGGGTTAGTTTTGGAAAAAGCAAGTCTGCAGGTGGTGTTTTTTTTCTTTCTTGGGGCTAGTTATAGTCCATGGCCACCAAGATCTTGTGTTAAAGCAAGCATTCAGAATTAAATCTACCGACTGCAGCAAACACAGATTATGGCAAACAAAGGGATAGTGCAAGTGCAGGCAGTTTGTCTACAATTCACACAACCTTTTCTGTTGTAGTGGGAACTATATACACATATTACATTGTTGTTGTTTGTTTTTTGAATAGCTAGGCTATTTACTTTGTGAGAGTGTGTTTGAAAGGAGCAGTGGAGCTTCTATGCCTGCTTTGGTCTAAATATGGAAGAAAATGTTGCCAAAATTGAGAGAGGGGGAAAAGGGGGGATTACTGAGTGGATAATGGCCATAGCAGGCAATAATAAACATGTGTACTGCAAATTCTGGAAGTCAGAAATGCATGACCTTGTTTCCCACGCAAGAAAAACGTCCAATACCCAGACGTCTTGCACTAGTTTTAGGTCTTTTTGTGTGTTTTTTGGGATGTAGTTGTAAGTTTGTAGGTTTGTAAGTAAGGTTGTGAGTTTTGCTGAAACCTGGCAACCCTGGCTGCACCAGTTCTTGTGTGTTTGTGTGTATATGTGTGTGTGTATGTGTGTGTGTGTGTGTGTGTGTGTGTGTATACAGCGTGCCCTGACTTTGGCCTGATTGCAGAAAGCCCCACTGGATCACTAGACGTGTCGTACTAGGCCATGGGCTCAACTGGTGTCCTTCAAAATCCACCTACTTTCCCAAAACTCCACTTACAGATTTTTGGGTCATGCAAAACTTCTGTCTGTCTGTCTGTCTGTCTGTCTGTCTCTCTCTCTCTCTCTCTCTGTGGATATGAGTGAAGTCCATCCAGCATCTCTTCTCAATAATATGCCATGCTAATCTCTGTAAATAGGTCACAGCGCTGTTGTATTGCATGTTGTATCCAAACTCTGAAATCCTGTCTTATCTGTTTCGTGATATTTATTTAGGCCAGCAGATGTTGTAAGGAATAAAACACTCGGGGACATGCCGTTATAGGAAAACGATCAACGACTGGGTGGTGTGATGCTGAGAAACCTGAAAGCTTAACGTCTCCTCTGGTGGCAAACTTACTAACCAACTTACTCACAAAGCACTGGCACTGGAGACTCCTTCCATAAATGTAAAATCAACATGTCTTCAGAGAAAATCAACATTTTTATTTATTAAACAGCACATTTTTTAATCTGTTTATTATTAGTATACATGGTAATGTTATAGAACATTAATCAACACCTCCTGACCAATCAGAATTGAGAATTCAACAGCACTGTAGTATAATATACTGAAGAGAAATGTGCAAAACCTCGTTTCTCACAGGATATATAACAGAATCTTTACCGCCATATTACCTGGAATAATGTACTCATACTCATACACTTACTGACATGATGATGTGGACAGGACTAATATCTCAGAGATACACCAGTAACAATGACATTACCCCACCTCCCTGTGTAAAACTAATCCTGTC
>CM074962.1:3209849-3227223 GCA_037577455.1 Pangasius macronema
GGAGCTCATTATAACAGTAAACAAAGGGGGAATAAATCTGGAATGGGATGTTCGACAAGCACATATGAGTGTGATTATTAGGTGTCCACAAACTTTTGACCATATAGTGTATATACAGTATAGTTATAACTAATGCCCTGTGTATGAGTGTAGTGTGTTTAATGCTTTACATGATATCCAGAATGAAGGAAATATCTAAATATCTAAATAAAAATTGCACAATGTGTATGACGCAGTGTCGAAAAACGGTGTCACTGTAATATGCATATATATATAAAATAAAAAATATTTTAAAAAATCAGTAAAAAAAAATATAAAAAATGAGTAGTCTCAGGTGCAGTGTGTGCAGTTTGAACTAAAAAAATAGGGTGCCTAAGACTTTTGCACAGTACTGTGTGTATCTATCTATCTGTCTATCTATCTATCTATCTATCTATCTATCTATCTATGTGTGTGTGTGTGTGTGTGTGTGTGTAGTTAGGTCCTGCGTGCTGCCAGTACAGCGCCATCGAATCAAGATAGAAAATCTCTACGTCATGGAAAGAGTGACGTCGGCTTTAATTAGCCGCTGGGGAAGACTTGTCCCAGACTGTGGGCGGGGCTTAGAGAGCCGGAGCAGTGCTGAGTTGTGCACGAGCTTAATTTCTATTTTAATTTTATATTATATTTCTTTCTTTTTATTTTTTGACGTCAAATGAATACTACAAACTACTGGTGGTTTGAATTCTGCACTCGTATGCCACACACGGATACGGTTTAAAGGAAAATGTGGAAACGTAAAATAATATATATGAAGATATATGTATGTATCCTAGAGAATAGGCGGTGACGTCACGGTTTCCAGCAGCGACAGAGATCTCGGTTAAGCCAATAGGGGATTCGCATTAATATCTCTCCGAGCCTTCCTCCTGACGTGGGTCACGTGTCCCTCAGCGACGCTCGCCAGTGGGCGGGGCTTCAGCGCAGATTGAAGGAGGGTGGTGGACAGGCTGGAGTGCGGCTCACGGAGACTTGTGCGAACGCCGCTTGGTGAGTGTCTTATATAAATATATATATATATTATTTACAATAATTTTTTTTGTAGTATTGCGTTGAAAAATATTTCTTCCTGCAGTTCATTTTAATTTCCAGCACGCGCTTCTGAGCTGTGGCTAAGGTTTTTTTTTGGTTTTTTTTGTATATATATTTATATATATATATATCCAGCTCGGGAACTGTTTTAGCCCTTTCTTTAACGTTAGCTAGCCAAATTGGCTAGCACTGGGAGCTAGCTCATAGTAGCGACAAGTCAAGTCAAGTCAATTGAAGTGAAGTGAAGTGGAGTGAAGTGAAGTGAAGTGAATGGACTGGTCCGGTTTAAAAAAACAAACAAACAACAACAACAACATCAACAGCAACAAAACTACCCACTAGGTAAATGAACTAAGAGGAAGAAGAATAAAAAATAAATGTTGTCTTTTTTGTTAGTTTGTGAGTTAGTGAGTGAGTGAGTGAGTTAGTTAGTATGGGTGACAGAATGAAAGAGTTCCGTTGGAGAGTTACCGTTAAATCGTTGGGATTTAAATATTTAAAAAAATACGAAGACGAAGCAGAAGAAGAACGATTCGAATGCACGCGCGTGTCACACACAGGCTGCAGCAGCATGATGACAGGTCAGAGAGAGAGAAAGAGAGAGAGAGAAAGAGAGAGAGAGAGATCATTGTATGGGTTTGGTTTGGTTTTAAATGATGGCTAACATGATGTAGAAAATTACACGTGAATACATAACTATGAACTATCACACACACACACACACACACACACACGGTCCATGCATATCGACAGCGACATGGTCCTAGGCTAGATACAAGGTGAGGCACTTTCTTCCCCTTAGATCCACTGTGTAACGTTATCTAACCGTGGCGCGTGGACGAGGTGGATAGAGAGATGGATGGATGGATAGAGAGATGGACAGAGAGATGGTCATCGCTGCTAGCTAACGCTGCTTGCCGTTTAAAAGGGAAGAAGGTAAATGAATAAGGAGCAAAGCCCGAGTGTCGAGAGCGGTGTGCAGATGTGCAGGTTTTAGCCGGACGGCTGCTCTGAGATCAGCTCTCGATGGCAGCTCGAGCTTCTTGATGGTGATCATTCCAAGAGAATAAAGGCGTCTGGTCTTCAGTTGCATGCTGACAGGATCACTGTTAAGCGTTATGCAACGTTAGAAGAGAAAGGTGTTAGCTTGCTAGCTGGCTGTCATTTGCTGTGTGGCTGTGTGTGTCCTTCTCCTTGGGCGTTTTAGCTTCTGATAAAATAAATAATAATAAGAAGAAAGAAAGAAAGAAAGATCTGCCTTGGTGTTGGATGAAAGATTAGCAAGATAACATTAAGGCATTAGGAAGATGTCCTAGCACTGATGCATCATGTGTAGTGTTAGCTGTCCCTTTTTTTTCCTGATTGTGGTGTGTGTGTGTGTGTGTGTGTGTGTGTGTGTCTGGGCTGAGATCCCTCGTGTGGTGGACTTGCACAAGATTTAGGGATTCAGTTTGTGGAAATGCAGCACAAAACCTCATTTGGTTGTGCTAAACATTCTGCTGAAGCACTGTAATGTAGTAGTATATAAGCCTTGGTGTGTGTGTGTGTGTGTGTGTGTGTGTGTGTGTGTGTGTGATGCGGAAACGTCTGGTATAGAAGCGTCCACCGTTTGACTCCTACACTGTTCATTATCACTTCAGCTGTGGTATTTTGTCATATTCTTTCCCGAGTGATATTTTTGTCCCTGAGCATTATTTATACCTGATGTGCAACGCGAGAACGAGACTCCTCATCAAACACACCTGTTAACACACCTGATCTGTCTTTTCCCGATTGAATTTGTGCGTTTATGCTTTTGAAAAACAAGAATATCTCGTGCAGACTTAATGAGTTCGGTTGTAAGGTCAGCAAGTAGATCTTCGCCTCCTGGTTTTTTTTTCTGTTTGTTTTTTTCCTTTCCCTAAACGTAAATCTCTTGACGTTAGGCTGTATGATGAAATTCTGCTGCCTTAATAAGCGTAGGTGTGCACTCGTGTTATGAAATAACCTCCACGAGAAGCCTTTAGGTCTTTAGACTTTTCCTCTTTTTTCTTTCTTCGTTTCCTTCTTCTTCTTCTTCTTCTTCTTGTCACTCAGTCTTATAAATGAGAGACAGCCTCGGTGTGAGTCTGATTAGATAACTGTGTCTAAAGCTATAGAGTTCCAGCTCGTTTGCCCTTTTCTAAACGAACATCATTTGGAAAGCATGCGAAGTTCAGCAGCGACGCCGAAGAATTATTCAGGCGGACGTTTCTCGAGGTTCCCCTCGACCCCTCGACCCCCCTCCTCGTCAGCGGCTCACGCACACGGCGACAGCGCAGCAGCTCGAGAAGAAGCGCTCGACGCCACGCAGATCAATAGGCCACGCAAAGTACAAGCCAGCAGTCCCCGGACGTAGTGAAATTCAAGTATCAGTGTACGTGAGGAGCAGAGCGGCGGGGGCGGCCGAGCCACCGTCACCGAGGGCACGGGTTCAGAGCAGAAACGCCGCCGGTCAAAGTTCAGGAGTAGTAAAGACACGCGACGGTGGACACACTCAGCTCTTTCACTGTTCTGGTAGATTCAGCTCGATTAGAGTAAAGAGAGTAAAGGAAAGTCGAAACGCTTTGGGGGAAAAAAAAGAGAAAGGAATATCATGGTTTAGTATCAGATCAGATATATTCTCGATGAAGGAATATCTTCCATCAGCGCCGTGCTGGAGTGAAGTACACAGACGTGGGATGTGATGTGATGTGATGCTGAAGGACGTGCGAGCTAATAACGTGCACCTCGGCGTGTGTCGGTGTGTGTCAGCAAATCCGTCTCAAATAATTTATGAACGAAGGATAATTCATAAGGGGTGATGATGATACGTGATGGATAAAGGTGCAGCTTTGCATTGAAGCGGTTTTTATAAAGTCTTTCTTTCTTTCTTTCTTTCTTTCTTTCTTTCTTTCTTTCTTTCTTTCCACCCTTGCACGTATTGTTGCTGTCATTAAATGAGCTCTCAAAAGAATCATTAGTCTCTCTGCACTCTCTGCAAAGTCATCTTCTCCTTTCATGACAGTTAAAAAGTAGAAATAAAGAAGCGTTAAAGAAAGTGTGCCGCGTTTATAATAGGGCTGAGCGACACGCCGACATAACATCGATATCGTGATGAGTTTTTCTGAGATATCGTGATACGTTTTAAAAAATTTACGAAATGTTAACATTTACAGTTTTAATTGCAACACTGCTGTTTTGCTAGCAGCTTTTTGTTGTTGTTTTGATTTTTTTTTCAGTGGAACAGGTCGTCGTAGAGAATGAACGTGATAAGTAGGGCAAGACCTCACGTGTACTGACACGCCGTGAGGTGAAATCGCGAAACCGCGGTAACTGAAACGGCGGATACGGTGTTTTGCTGCATGGCTCGGCTGGTCGTTCCTAGCTCACGCACGAGGCATGAATGCACTTTATGGGGTCGTGGCATAGCGTGGCATGCCAGCCATGAACCCTCATGTCGTGTGTGAAGATCATGACTATGATGGTGTGTTAGATATCACACACACACACACACACACACACACACACACACACACACACACACACACACGGGTGCACATGATAGAGTTTAATTTCCTGAAGTGCAGAAAATGACAGGCATTACCCTAAGGTGATACAGGTTCAGGAGACAGTAATGCTCAGGGGTTATTTGTGAAGCATTTACCTGCTGTAGGTGTGTGTGTGTGTGTGTGTGTGTGTGAGAGAGAGAGAGAATGTCTGAATGAATCCTCTTAACTCCGTGGTGGTGTTTGAAGTGGAACAGAGGAACAGTACAGCAGCAGTGTGTTACTGTTACACTGACGCAGGAGCTAACGACACAACCCCCGACATCTAAGCTCAACGTGTTTGTGTGCTTCAGTTGTCCGTACGAGTGTTACTCTTCCTACAGCGCCATTACCTGCACTAAACATCTCACCTTTTCACAGTATCACGGTAACAGTCGTCCAGGTTAATCGCACAAGCCTGCACGCAATCCCTGCCCCGAAAGTCTCTTTGCACATCCACGCACATATTACACCAGGAAGGAAAAAAGATAACGTCCCCTATAAGCTGAGGTGCAGGAAAGGCGAAACTTAAAACCATTGTAAACCTTGGTGGTGGTTTTTTACTGTTTCTTATTTATTAGTTGTTTTGTTATGTCACTGCTACTGAGCGGTGTTATATAGGCGGCGAATTAAGCTAGCTGAGACGTTTCAGCTGATCGAAAAAAATGGACGCAAAGCAAGAAGTAGCTTTATTCACTTGTTCCAAAGAAACATTATATCCTACCTGCAACCAAAAGCCGTTTGGCCTTGAAAGAGCACAGCAGCTTATATTTATTTATTTATTTATTTTGACAGAAGATGTGGATTTTCATACAGAACAATTCAAATGTACCTGCAGCAGGTTATATGCGCTATAAGCCCCGGTTCCTGTTTTCATTCGTCAATCATCATTTAATCAAACTTCTCCGAACGCCCCTGACGCATCACTGCACTCCTGTCTTCACTCTTTCACACGCACGCTAAAACTCTATCTCGAACCTCATGTGCAGAGACAGCGAGGTTCCTGCTCGTTAATCAGCCAGGCTCGGCGTCACGCCTCTCCGCACTTAATCTTTTATTTTCTTAAATACAGTCGAAGGAGAGAGACGTGTGCAGGAAAACTGGAGACAGTGTGATCTGATCAGTTATCAGTGAAGATGTTCAGGCCACTTAAAGCTGTGCTCTCTCTCTCTCTCTCTCTCTCTCTCTCTCTCTCTCTCTCTCTCTCTCTGTAATGGAAATGTCAGAAAGGAAGATGTTCCAGGGTTGTGTGATGATGAAGACCGACTGTTCTCTGTAATCTCAGTTCTTCCTTTCCTCTAGTTTCGCAATCTTCCCCATCGACGATCATCGTCACGTCTCCGATTCCCGCTTCGATTTTTGCGATCTATATATTTTTCTTTTCTTCTTTGCAGTCGTCTTTTTTTCCCCCAGCACTCCGGCGCCACCACCAGATTTATTTGTAATTGCCATGCTGTTACTCAAAAAGTCCTCAGTCCTCAAGTGCTGAGTTTGAGCGTCCTCAGTATTCCTTCATTGTGAAAGTAACGCAGGAAAAAAAAAAAAAATAGGTGGAAAAGCAACGAGTCACTCATCAGTCTTTGGTGGAGAAGCACCTTTGTGTTCTCTCGCTTTTGTGCGACAAAAGGTATTCTTCTAGACATAAACACCCAAAAAAGGGACTAGTATACACTACAGACGAGTGTAGAAACTGGAACTAATCACACTTTTTTTTTTTCCCTTCAGTAAGTTCCCTTGTTGCTGTGCACAACACCGTGTCAAATCCCATTTCATCACAGCGCTGTTTGAACCCTTGCCCAAAACTCTGCGTTCTACCTGCTTCTGTTCATGAAGACAGGAAGAAGGTGTAGATGTTCCTTGGTGACCCCCAGTTAGTCCACATTTCTCACTTCCCATTCAAGCTCCCGTGATGAGGCCGAATACCTGATACAGGTGTGTTCAGAAGCAGAAATGTGCGACTCTGAGAGCTCTGGTCTCGCCCGCAACACATTCAGAGCACAAGAGTACGTTTGGGAATCATGAAAGAATTTGATTGACGCAGGAGCGATTGATTTATTGACTGGAAAACAAGTCGGTGACCGAAAACACAACGGACGTAATCAACTTAATAGTATGAGTATGAGGTATGCAGTGCTTAAACCCGACCGTAAAGTGGATCGGGTTTAATTTTGGTAGCTAAGGCCGGCGATCCCTGACTCACTCCACATCCGCTTGTAGTCCGTCTCTTGTGCGTGTGGTGCGAGTGCTGCTGTTGTGGCGTGTACCATCCGTCCCGCTCCGAGGAGAGAGAATCATGGCCAAAATGTAGCCTGCAGCACACAGTTCACTACAGGTTACCATTTATTTGCCTTTAAACGCTTTTTAATAAAGTGAAATAGTGTCTGATGTACGTGTTACGTGCCCAAGCGCTAGCTACAAACACTCTCCAGAGACACCGACGATCTTTTTCCTTTAAAGCTTTCTTTTTCTTTGTAATGTCTCCATACACACTTATAATAATAGGATGTATATGACAGGATAAGTTGAGACCACAGTTTCGATCTGAGGACTCGTTCCAGCCAATCTTTTGGATTTGTCACTTTATCGCATCATAGCTAATTTGCGTATAGTTGAGAAAATCTCAGCTCACCTGTCGCTGGTGGTTCTGTGTTGTAGAAAACGAATAGTCGCCTGTCGCTTTGTGTCTTAGCGTGGATTTTATTCCTGCTGATTAGGAGGCACACCTTAAAGTCATCCGAACGCCAAGATCACTTGATTAAATCGGTGGAATCTACTTGAAGCCATGTCGGGTTTTTGCGGTTAGGATTGGTATCCTTCCATGTGACTGTCATGGTGCCTTCAAGAGTAAAGCGTATATACCTGTCTTTCACACAGAAGCTTGGATATAGTGAACCTTTTAAACAGATCTAAGGTTCATAATTCTACCCTTTCCTGCTTTAAATCAGTCCATTCACTACTTTGTGATGCTCCAGTTGTTACATCGCGTGATGCTACATGTGTCTTTAGCAAGCAGGTCGGTTTAGCCGTATATCTCAACGAGTGCTTTATGAACTCCTTCAGTTGTTCTTTGGACCAATCAGAATCTCCGAATCTTTGCAAGGATAGAGAGACAAGGTTTTCTCGCATCGTCCTTTTACTCAGTGCGAATAACCGATGATGTTATTTATGGAAATAAGGACGTTTTCTGTGTTGTCGCCGTGCTTACTTGGAGATTTCCCGCGCCTTGGTGTCACGCACGGGGAAAGCGGGGAAAGCTCTAAAAGCAGCGAAGCGTGCACGTGCACACACGTACACGTGTCGAGCGAACGACACTCAGTCCAAGGGGTTTCTGAGCCATACAGTGCGATTAAAACAGACACCTCTGCTTTATTCCCCTCAGATAGACGTGTCATGACCCACTTCAGCTGCAGCCGCAGTGGAGACAGGGACGGGGACAGGGGACGGGGACGGGGAGGGGGTCGGCTGGGCGCTGCTAAAAATACACCACCGCCTGTGACTCCAGTGCAGAGGGATCCCTGGAATCGCTGTCCTTGACTTGCATGCACAGAGCTGGCACACACACACACACACACACACACACACACACACCGGGGGGTTCAGTTGCCAAGCCAGGATGCCTGGGGGGGGTTTCCGTAGGTTTTCGTGCACCAACGCTGCCAAATCAAAATCTAAATGTTTCAACAGATGTTTTTTTTTTAAAGGCAAAAAAAAAAAAAAAAGACAGTCAGAGAAGCTAAGAATATCATATCATCATCAGAACGCTACGAGCGTCCGGACGTTTCCGAGCGCTCTTCCTATGCATCCGTGTTAAAGCGTGCAGCTAGTCCAGCGTCGAAAGGGTTAACGCAGAGTGTGCCGATGCTCAGCCATGTCCCATCCCAGCTGTTCTTCAGCCGTCCGGTCACAATGATTTTCTGCTGTTGTGACATGTGACCTGCTTTGCAACTTGAAACTGTTAGCGTGTAGCAAACGTTGGCACGGCACTCACTCCGGCCGAGCGCGATCTCTTGTTCCAGCTTCCCAACTGCCAGCTCCAGTACAGCAGCGAATTTTTTCTTTAACATGTTTCATTTGATCAAAGATTCGACCAGGATTTTTTTTTTTTAAAAAGTAGGAATGCCGTGTTAGTGCTTCCTGCTATAAACAAGTTATCTGGCTCATTTGATTATGACAAGACAGTTACGTAGACAGGAAGCCAAGCAGGTTGTTTGTCTGATGCACCCTCTCCTCCTGCCACATGAGGAAGCGTGCTTCTTTAGCCCTGGACCTGAGAGCTGCCGAGAGAATGTCTTGCAGCTTCTCTGTGAGGGAAAAAAAAAAAAAGTAGTACAGGACACATTTATCAGCTTCCTTGTTCATCAGCTGACTTTTATTTAAAGCTGCAGTGTGTATTTTTTTTTTTTTTTAAATACTGATCATTACTGAGTCAGGGGAGAAAAACGCTTTTATAGCACAGTGTTCCTCATAGTGCACGTACATCATACGTCCAACGTCATCACGGAGCGAAGTTACGCATGAATGAAATCCTTAAAAGATTTAGGACTGATGGACTTTTAGCTTTTCCTCACTGTGAATTGTTAATTTGGTGAAAAGCTAAGTACAAGTGGACATTATGGGAAGCTAATTTGCCGGGGTTTGAGCACTGTTTGCATTTCCTGCTGTGATTTTTTTTTCTTTTCTCTCTCTCTCTCTCTCTCTCTCTCTCAGCCTTTCCTAGTGAAAGTTATTCTGTCCAAAATAAAAGCAGGCCAAAAGCTACTTTTACTTATTACTTCCTCCATTACTTCCTCAGGTAACTTAACTTTCGTTTAAAGATCTGAGACGCCGCAAAGACGTCTTCATCGAAATGAGCATTTAAGCTCAGTAGACATGGCCCAAGGTTGGTCCCCATAAAAAAACACACACACACATAGGATATCAGGTGTATATGTAGGAGCTGTGATGTTTTTCCTCTTGTGTGAGAGTAGGTAGTGTGTCATGTTGAACCTTAGCCAGTGACCTGGTGTTCCTACATTGTATTTATTTTTAGGTGTAATGGAATCTTGCTGAACTTTAGGTGTTCAGTGTTTCATTTCATAACAACCTTGCGTAGTTCTGCACACTGTCCAGTTGCAATACGTTATTCTTACCTCTGATCTCTCTCTCTCTCTCTCTCTCTCTCTCTCTCTCTCTCTAGATTTGTATGGATTGTGTTCTTCGAGGCTCCTGTCAGCATGAACGAGGAGTGAGCTTATTCAACAAGCTGAGGGAAATGGCTTTTGAATTGTCCCAGTCCTGCCACGTACAGTCAGTCGTCCTCCTCCTCCTCCTCCTCCACCTCCTCCTTCCCTGAAGGACGTCAGCTGTTTATGGGAACTACTGGCATCGGTCTCCTGAGGATTTAGCTCTCCTTTTGGGACGCCTTTCTCTCCCCCCCTCCACCCCCCCCTCGCCTCCACAGCGACATGGCTAACAACTCGTACAGCGGGGTGAAGAACTCCGTAGCGGAGCCCAATCACGATGGGGAATTCGGCTGCTCGCTCAAAGAGCTGCGCTCACTCATGGAACTGCGGGGGACCGAGGGATTACAAAAAGTCCAGGATTGTTACGGGGACGTTAACGGACTCTGCAGCAGACTGAAAACTTCACCTACAGACGGTACATAAGAAGTTCCTACCTTCTGTTAGTTATGAGTATGAAAAAGTGTGAAGCACAGAGGGTTTTACTGAGTCTGCACGTGGTAAGTGAAGCCTTTATTCGTGGCGTAGGACGACGTGGAAAGACCGTTTTGGAAGTACAGCATCCAGTAACGAGAATGGCGTGGGGGGTGCGGAAGAGTCACACAAGCATCCCTCGCTGTTCCAGAGATCTAGAATAGAAATACCGCAGAAATAATCTGTTAGTTGTAAAAATCGCGTTCACCCCGCAGCAGCAAGTCGGAGCCGTGACAGCAGGGTTGGGGATTGCGTGATGCCCTCTGTAACGCGCTTCCCCCATCACTTGTCTCTGCCCACTCGGTGTACCTGCTGAGAGAGTGAAACAGTAATAAGCACAGAGTCAGAGCACAGCTCTCATCCCCTCGCCTGCACGCAGCACTCCATTCCCTTCTCACAGACACCGCGCTTAATCATAGGCATGACCTCCACTGAACTGTGGCGGGAAACGAAGGATTTTCAGTTTGATCCTAGATTAAAAAAAAAACAAACATCATCCGTCACATCCACAGCTGCTTGATGTGCAGGCTTTGTAGACGCAGCTCGCTCCTACACGGCCGTGGCGTCTGCACA
Source organism: Pangasius macronema (assembly GCA_037577455.1). NCBI lineage: Eukaryota > Metazoa > Chordata > Actinopteri > Siluriformes > Pangasiidae > Pangasius > Pangasius macronema. Next base: position 3,220,732 of record CM074962.1, read on the forward strand.
CATCAGTGGCTTCGTCCTGCTGTTCACATCAGTCTGTTTTAAACGAACTAATCAGCAGACGGTGGCACTTTGGGGGATTTATTTATTATTTTTTAATATTTAAGATACCTAGAACATAAGACATTGTGTGTGTGTGTGTGTGTGTGTGTGTGTGTGTGTGTGTGTGTTAGTTATTCAGGTAACTGCTCACATCGATCTGCACTCTTTTGTTGTAACAGTACAGGTTGCTTGCTTATTTATTTATTTATTTATTGGTTGGGCTGAATTGTAGGGAAAATACTACACAGATTTGCATCATCTCTTCAAAAGCCGGCAGGCCGATGTGGTCTCTTCCTGTATCCAGGCGTGCAGGAAGTGATGAATTCCAGACAGGACACTTTGGGCCTGTTGGGAAAATGTTTATTTTTAGGCTATTGCTCTCTCGACATCACACTGGAAAGGAAAAGTAACAGTATCATCGCTTGTAACGTTTTTTTTTTCGCAACGGAACAACGTAGAGCGGTTTCGTTTTGATTTTTGATTACACTCGGCGAAAAATTCCATTCGTTTTTGTTTGTTTTGTTTGTATTTGCTAGCGTGTAGGATTACTAAATCGGTAATTCAAAAGGTTAGTTCAAGCTCCGAGAACAGTACAAACGCTCTCTGACTCACTAGCGAGTGAACTATCAGCTGTCGTTACTTTTCCTGAAGGACACCGATGACAATTCAGTCGAATTTTGATCAGAATTAGTGTTTCAAAACTGAAGCACATGAAATCAACAGCGTGATGCTTCTGTTTGAGAGACTTTTTAGAGCTTTTGAGTCGACATATCTAGTTGCTTATAAAGGCTTTAAAGCTGCAATAGTCTTTTTTTTTTTTTTTTTTTTTTTTTAACCTGGAGGATATGTAGAACATGATAGAAAACAAAGCACTACACTGTGGGTTTCACAACAGCGTAACAAGTCTCTGCGGAAAACCTGTCTGGAAAACTGACTTCCGGTCCGGAAAGCTGTCAGTCATTTTGTAGACGCTCTACGGGTCACTGTAGATCCTGGGGGCGGAGCATCGTGTGGGAGTGGGCTCAAGGAGTAAAAATAAATAAATAAATAAATAAATCATTCATATGTTGAAGTTAAAGACTTTAGTCTTTTTTTTTTTTTTTTAATCTCACCTAATGCGTGTTTAAAAGGCAGCAAGGCAGCTCAGGAAGTGTGCAAATGAATGTGTTTCGTCAGCAGTGGATCACCGGCATGGCTTTATTTTGTCGTCTTAAACAGTTTAAATTCCACAGTGTTCATTCTGTTCATCCAGTATATACAGAAACACGTGCGTTTTGATTTGTGTTTGAATTTTTTTATAAGCCACATTCTTGCGCTGTGTACGTAGCGCGCACCAAACTGGCGTACGTCGTGAACAGTGCAGTGCGCCAGATCGCAGCGTCCCATGCTGCTCTGTTTCCCTCGCCCAAGAGCCTACTTGTTATGAGAAGATATCCTCAGTGCACTCCTCTCGTTAACTAAAGGCTCCCTTAATTACGCGTCAGTCCATGACAACGTGCTACACTTGTGATTTAAAGTCCCAGTGAACGGCTGAAATCCCGCACACTGTAACCTAATGACCTGTAAAGTCTGGCTCTTTCTGTCACTTTAGCAACACGGCTGCACATCATCTAAAAAACAAAAAAAAACAAAACAGCATAATATTGTAACAATAATAATAATAATAATATCCTTTTGTTTAAAAAAAAAAAAAAAAAGTGTGATAGCCAATTACGCCCCCCTCTCAGCCAAACCCCACATGTAAGAGTGTTTTACAGCAGGGTTGTCATGGTAACCTGTTTCTCAACCATCTCATGCTGATTTCCTCCTTTTTTTTTTCCTCTTTTTTTTCTTTCTTCGCACTACTCTCATTCTTGTCCCCGACACATATTTTTATATATCCGAATATAAAACAGGGTTTATACTCTTCATTTGGTCCAGATCACATTATTATTATTATTATTATTATTATTATTATTATTATTCCTCAACTCATGCGTGGTGCCGTGATCGCTCGTGATTGGTGGAAATACCCGGCCTAAGCAGGAAGTACGTTTTCCTTTCATCATATTTTAGTCAACATTTTAGAATCTGGTTTGATTTTTCGAATATATCTCATCTTGCTTAATCACTTAGATTCATAAGTTTGGAACGCCACTGCTAGTTTTCTTCTTTTACAGAATAAAATTACTGTTGAAAATGACGACTTTCTGCCTCACTATCCGTTTCCAAAGCCTCCGACCAGCCCTAGAGTCGATTTACGTTAGTCAGACGTTGCCAGTATCTGATGAGGCCGCCCCATCCCCCCAGCCCTAGTTACCACTCTGTCCATGCAGTTGTGCTTATTTTGAAACCTCAGCTTTTGTTGCAGTTCTGCATTCATTCGTCTACCTTTTATATATTTCCATCTTTCCATCTTTTGTTCCTAAACAAAATGTTCGCTGAACATTCACCCGGCCCAGCGCTGACAATTTGTACTGATGCTTGTAAAGATCTTCTCATTTGCACAGGATTATTTTAACTTGCAAATGTGAGCAAAATGCTTGTACTGTACGGCTCCCGCTTGTGCCTGGGCTTCTGGGGTGTGATGTGTCCACATGAATAGACCGTCTAAACTTAGACGTTGAGTCAGAGCCGGGTTCTGCAGCAGGAGAAGGGTTCTGCGGTGAAGAGACATCTGTCTTGCATTGCAGCAGTACGCCGAAGAAGAACCCGACTTGAATACGCTACACAGATTAATCAGATCATAGACAATGAAGCAGCGGTTCATGCTAGACAAGGGAAAAGAGATTTCAACACAAGGTCTCAGTTTCAGTGCACGGGTATTCAAATCCTGCGCGTTAACGCGCGTCCTGGGGGATCGGATTGTAAGTGGACGGTGCAAAGTTCAGGTGTGAACGTGGTTCAGGTTTCTCAGAGACGCCTCGTGAACTGAGCACTCAGGTGATCTGGGATAGATATGACCATTTATAACGTGAAGGCAAAAACATCTTGATGCGTCCCGTGCAGCAATGAAGCAATGCTTGATCGAAAGTGCGTAATCATCATGAGACTGTATAGAAATCATGCTGAACGCTAGAGCTTTCCACCTCTAGGCTAATGGATAAAGGCGATGCTGTAACAGCAGAGACATAAGCCTTTTTTGGCTTCTTTAAGTCGTTTTTTTTTTTAAATATCTTCTGTTCATTTATCAAAACATTCAAACAGCAGGTACACGAGAGATAAGGTACACGAGAGATAAGAGTGTAACCCTCCAGTCATGATTCAATTCGATTCATGATCCTGGCTTCACAAATTAATTCAGTTTGATTCTCAGAATATTTGGAACAAGATTTGAATGAAAAAAAAAATTATGACTGAATCATAAACAATGCAAAACAAGCGTCTGTGTCTGTATAAAACTAAATAAATAAAAAAAATTGCTACATGCAGAGTTTTAATATTGTAAACAAAATGTACTACAGGTTCACCATATCTTAAAAATAATTATTTATTTATTTATTATTACAGAATTATAAATTCCCGCAAAAATTTGATTGAATTAACAAGACGTCTGGCAGGGTCAAAATGATAATGAGCTCTGTATCAGTGTCTTAGGTGTCATTTTAATTGCAACTAGAGCTCCAAAGTCGGCTAAAATGTCCGACTTCTGTGACCTCTTTCTCACGCACTCTAGATCACAGTGGCACTAAAATGCATTTCGGTCATTGTGATTCGGAGCCATCAGGCTATCGGTCACTTCACAAGTGCAGATGATTCTCGGTAATGGCGCAGACTGTCCTTGAGAGAATGCGGTCATGTGACCAGCGTGCTCTCTATACATTTTAATTTTATGGGTTGTGCAGATTGGGACCGCTGGTGTTCAAGCTGTGCAGTTGCATTAGATGCATAATTAATAGAAAGCTGATTTACACGATATGAATCACACATTTCCGTGATACTCATTGTCACATTTTTTGCACCCTGATGCATCGTTATATCCCCAAAGAGACAGGATTGAAGGGACATTTCAGCCTGAAAACAAATGCAGCAGAAGACTGATGTAACAAACATGCAGGACGCCCTTCCTCCAGCATAAACGCCGTATGAAATCCTATCACAAGCGTTCACAGGAGACGCGTTCAAAATGCCAGGGGTAAACCGCTACACGTTTCAGCTCTCCACCTGTGATTGGATCACCCGAGACAGATGTCAATACCAGGGGTGAAGACAGCCGTAGTTGATTGAAACTACTTGTTTTGCTATTTTCTATGCTCGACATCCACACAAAGTCAGCGAGGTGACCTTCAGTAGGTTTTCGATCTGCGTTCAATATTACCGTTCATCATTTCACGTTATTCAAGCACGATCGATTCTCAAATCTGATTGGTCAGAAGGTGTGCATTATTTTCGTACAACAGCACGGCTCAGACAGTAGCTGTAACGTGAACAATGGGTTAATATTACTGTGCCTGTTCTAATGTTGATCATGTTTCTATAGTAACAGCTCATACACAGGGACTCGTACAGTGGGCACCCCACATTAATTAAAGAGCAATAAAAAAAATCGGATTGTAACGTATGTTGTTTAAGAAAGAAAAACGTATAACTGTTGATGTGGTGAAGATTTTTAGGAGGCGTTTATTTAACATTTATGGAAGGAGTCACGGTTGTAAGCGCTTTGCAACAGTCACGGTGCTTTGCGAAGTTTATCAGTAGAGGAAAGTCTTCAGGACAGACAAGTTTACTCTCTACAGTTTCCTGGTACGATGACAAACTGCAAGAGAGAGGGAGAGAGGCACGAGGGAGGCAGTTAGGCAAAAAAGACGGAAAGAAATGAAGGAGATAGAGAGACAGTGACAGAGAGAGAGAGAGAGAGAGACCCCGGTTATTGCAGCTATAACATGAGCTGCATTTTTAACTTCACACCACTCTGTCGTGGATTAATTTCCTGCAGCAGCATGCCTTGTTGTGTTCTATTCCTTACGTTACGTCGTCTATCAAAACCATAAACACGTGACAGGAGGTTGAATAGGAGGTTATGGCATGTTTGTTATTCTTGGTAAGCTGGTTAAAGAACTTAGCGTCTCTTGGAGCTCATAGTTTTGTAGAAAGGGAATAAATCGGAGGTTGAACACTGTTTCTTGTGGATGCAGCATTCTGTGTGTAACTCGAAGTGTAGATCAGTGCTGCAGCTCAGTCTTAATTTAAGGCTGGACTGAATCTATTTGCAGGACCAGGCAGCGATTTGAATTACTTGCAGTCGGGGTTGTCTGTCACCTTGCTTTTTAAACCATAATTACTGTCTCTTTCTAACGTGGCCACGTCACCCTAGCGGGAATTAAAATATCCTCTTGAGTACACTGTGAAAGGGGTGTATGCAAATGTGACTAAATGGCATTGAAACGCACATGTGCTGATGGGCCTGGGAGGCTGTACATTTTTTTTTTTGTCTTCCTCTTAGCTGGGCTTTAATCTCCCCCTGTCGCTGATATTGCAAAAATGTGGGCAGAAAGGAAGTACCGTGGAAACATCGACTGCGTCTTTGCTGTTCGATTGTCTCATGGGATGTGCTGAGGGATGGAGTTTTGAGTAGTGCAACATAAAGGACAAGGAATAAATTCATTAGCTAGCAAGAAAAAGCTGCACAGGTCCCTGCTTTAATTGCTGGAAATTGATTAGGGTAAAAAAAACAATTCCATCTATCCTCCCTTCATTCCTCCCTCCTTCCCTTCCCTTCCCTTCCTAGCTCCTTCTCTCTCTCTCTCTCCCTCCCTTCATTCCCTCTCCCCCTCTCTTTCTTTCACCTTCTCTTCACTCCCTTCCTCCCTCCCTGCCTCCTTCCCTTATTTCCTTCCTGCCCTTTTTTCCCCCCTTTCCTTCCCTTCCTTCATTTCCTTCCCTTCCTCCCTTCTTTCTTTCCTCAGTAAGCTCTTTATCCCGGATATAGTGCCAATCCCGGTAACACTGGATGCAGTGGTAGCTACGTAATCTTAATAAAGTGTGGTGAGCTAGTTAGCTAGTTAGTGCATTAACACAGAGCGTTTAATCTCATGCATAGGAGACGACTCTGCTGTAGTCGTTATAATCCCCCTGAAAAAAAAAAGTCTGCCTGTGTTTGCATAGCACAGACATGTAGTGTTTTTTTTCCGGCTCTGAGTTTGCCTGAGCTACCCATTCGTCCAGTTCCTTTTAACTGGACTTTAAGAGCGGAGTTGTCACGTCACCTCGCTTAGCTTGTGTGAGTGTATATTTCCTGCCCGAGTCACGTCGCTCCATTTCACACACACGCTCACTCACAACAAAATCATTGTGGAGTTTTCTGCCACTTGCCATGTACTCGAATGAAAGGCTGTGTCTAAATCTGTAAGGAAAGTGTGTGCGGGAGCATGAGTATTTACGGATTTAAATGTAACACAGCCACGACTGGCTGATATTTAAGTTACGGATTTAAATGTAACACAGCCACGACTGGCTGATATTTAAGTTACGGAT
>CM074962.1:3227341-3244841 GCA_037577455.1 Pangasius macronema
CTGATATTTAAGTTACGGATTTAAATGTAACACAGCCACGACTGGCTGATATTTAAGTTACGGATTTAAATGTAACAGAGCCACGACTGGCTGACATTTTACCCCAAACCTCACAGTGAGACATTTGTGATGTTTAAAAAAAAAAAAAAAAAAAAACGTCTACAGTCTCACCTCCATTTTCCTCCTGTGTTCTCTTTTTCAGCGTTTGACCCCTTGTGGCTTCTCTTTTTTTTCCAGTCTAATATCTGATAATGTTTTGTTTGGCTGTGTGTGTGTGTGTGTGTGTGTGTGTGTGTGTGTGTGTGTGTGTGTGTGTGTGTGTGTGTGAGCGACCTCAGCCGTGTGGTGTAAAACACACAAGCCTACAGCATGCCGTCTGTGTCTGTGTGTTATTTCCACTCATTACATTAAAGTGTCTGTTCACTGCATAAGCTCGCGTCGATATGGATAACGACTAAACATCCAGCGCCGCGGCGTAGTTACTGTTTCAAATCTCTTCTCCCCTCCATATGTCCTCTATACAGACAGTGATGTAAAGTCAACACGCCGTGTTTTGCTGCTGATAAGGTCTGTTTGTACTGCAGACAAGTTGTATGTACTAAAGACATCGAATTTCCATCCACAGTCATTTGCTGACTGCAGCCACGCTTTATCAATGTTTTTTTTATTTATTTATTCATTCCTCTTTTCTTTTATTTTTTTTTTTTCGTGGTGAGGAAATGTGCAAAATCTTGTAACAGTTTGTGCAGCACCTTACTTACATCCTACACACTTCACTTCAATTCCTCACACACATTTCCTCAGTTGAGTTTGTGAATTTTTAAGAATGTTTAATTACATAACCCTGATGTTACCCTGATGTATAATAAGTCGTACATGACAAAGCGGTTTAACAGAACCGCAAAGTTCGAGTGCTCATAAACTCGTCATTTTTTTCCTGTCACACACAGTCTCTTGTACAGACGTTACGAAGAAAAAATAAAGCTGGGAAGGAAGTAGCAGAGATGGCTAGTGCCTCTGGAGCGTGCTTGTAGCTAGTACAGTCAGCTCTTGCTGCTAATCTGCAAAAGCCTAGCCTAGTATACATTTTTAACTAAAGTAAACTGAATGCTGTCGCAAATCACGTGCCCAAGGCAGTGCTGTTGCTTTCTCATCAAAACTGAAGGAAAAAAAAAAAGAAGGACGGACTACGACCAGCGCAAGTGACGCGTAGCTCGCTAGCGTGAGCACGGTATGCAAATCAAGGCATCCGAGGCATGAGTTCTTTTAACAGGAACCCTTGGAATAAAAGGAAATTTGCCTAAATGAGAGTCTTGCATGTAGAAACAGTCAGTGGCTCTCAAGCGACAGCTGGAAAGTAGGTCACTGATGTGATGCAGTGCTGCCAGATGTTGATCAGAATTAGCCTTGGTCTTTGCTCTGTTAGTTCTTATGCTCTCTCGCTCTCTCTCTCTCTCTCTCTCTCTCTCTCTCTCTCTCTCTCTCTCTCTATGAAACTGTACCAATTAATCAATGTTTAATGTTTGAAAAGTAATATGATTTTTCTCTCTTTTTTTTTCTTCTCTTCTTTTCAGGTTTAAGCGGGAGCCCTGCCGATATCGAAAGCAGAAAATTAGCGTATGGACAGAACTTTATACCTCCGAAAAAGCCAAAAACGTTTCTTCAATTAGTATGGGAAGCATTACAAGACGTAACGTTGATTATTCTAGAAGTGGCAGCCATAATTTCATTAGGCCTTTCTTTTTATAGACCTCCGGAATCAAGTGATCAAAGTAAGCACCTTTCTAAGTTTCAGTGTAACATATAATGCTATGTTCGCAATGTTTTGGATCTGATATGGTGTCTTTTTTTTTTGTGTGTGTGTGTGTGTGTAGAATGCGGAGAGGGAACAGGAGGCGTGGAAGACGAGGGCGAGTCAGAGGCAGGATGGATCGAGGGAGCAGCCATCCTCCTTTCTGTTATCTGTGTGGTGCTAGTGACTGCCTTTAACGACTGGAGTAAAGAGAAGCAGTTCCGTGGCTTACAGAGCCGCATTGAACAAGAGCAGAAGTTTACAGTGGTGCGCGCTGGGCAAGTCATTCAGATCCCCGTGGCCGAGATTGTAGTCGGGGATATTGCACAAATCAAATATGGTAAGCTCACACACTGCACAGCTGCGATGTAGAAGCAGCGCTGTGTTCATCTGTCGTGACGTAACACAGTGTAACACAACAGAAAGCGTTCACATCGCCGTGCTCTCTGTGTGGGACCGGAAGGGTGAAGGGTGTCACGCTCTCACAGCGAGACTAGCCAATCACAGGCGTCATATACGTGAGCTCACGTATGCGGAAGAGGGCAGATAGCGCCTTCCTCCGAGCGTGTTACGCCACACCGTGACGCAGAAAACGTGCAGTCGAATGGTTTCATGTGTCTCAGAGGAAGCACGTGTTAGCCTTCACCCTCTGTGTGACATGCGAGAGCCGGCTGAGTAAATGGAGGGAAAAATTATATTTCTAGAGTACAAGACATTCTTTCTAACGTTGTTGTTGTTGTTGTTGTCGTTGTTGTGCAGGTGACCTCTTACCTGCCGATGGCGTTCTCATCCAAGGGAACGATCTTAAAATCGATGAGAGTTCTCTGACAGGAGAATCGGACCACGTGAAGAAACTGATGGATAAAGATCCTATGCTGTTGTCAGGTACGAAGTCGTCAGCGATCTCCAGCATATCAAGGCGTCGTGTCGTTTCATTTTAACACATTTTCTCAAACAGAATTCAAATTAAAATCAGCACCCCATTGTTCAATATTAACTCGCGCCTCCACTGGAGAGCCTGACGTGGCTGAGACACTTTATATAATATCTAACGTCTAACATCGCTGTAGACGGATCAGGGACCTTCCTCCATCTCAAGTCTGTGTGCACGTGGACGTCTCTTCAGTTCGAAACCACAGGATTACAAAACCCAGAGGTCGAGCTGGCTGTTGCCAAACACTGCTGTTGTGTCTCTGCATCCGTTCCTTGGTCTAGTTTGATCATCTTGGATATCCGGGGTCATCGTCTCGTTAAGAGATCCGACTGCAACCGAGAGAAGACCTGATTTTTTTGGGATGATTACGTCACAAATGGTTCCATCATTTCGTTAATCTGTCCCAACCTGCCCTGAGCAGCACATAAGCCTGCTCTAATGCTGCGCTTTTTTTTTCTCTCTCTCTATCTGTAAAACGGTGTGTGACGTGAAAAGGTTTATCTCCGTTATTTTGTGCATATAGACATCAGTATGCTCTGATAACTGCTGAGACAAGTATTTGAGCTAAACAGCAGTCATTGGAGTGAAGGGTAGATTTTCTCATTTAATGCAACCACATTTCTGACAATACGTTCATCTCTAACACGCGCACGTTTTTAATACCGACCGACTAATCACACTGGGGCGAGGGATTATTCAGGTTCTGAGTGACGTCCTGCCTCTTCTCAGTTTGCTCCAGACGTGACCTCACTGAGCTGAAGATTGTGCGTTATGTATTCCAGGCAAAATTAAAGCCACGCCATTTTCGGGACTCTGCGTTGACCGCACTTTAGCGGCCGTCTTTGGCACTTCACAGGGGTTGGGCGATATGACACAAACACATCATATCACGATATTTCAAGACATTCCTACGATACACAATAACAGTGTTGCTGCATTTTAAAAAGTTAATTCACTGATACCTTTTGTATCAGTTTGTTGCCTGCAAGAATAAATTGGACTAGGTTCATTGGAGAATTTGTTTTTAAAGGTTCAAGCCGTATAAAATCTTATAAAAAGACATCACGATTTCTCAGAATTGTGTATCGTGACGTCATTTATCGCGATCTTGGTATTACATACATGTCATAGCCCTGATATCCAGTGGAGTATTAAAATGTCCAGGCAGTAATGGATTTGCATTTATTTGCCAATTGACTGGAAGATGAGATTTATTATGTCTTTGACGAAAATGTACCTACTTTATCATATTTACGAAAGCGTTTTTAAATTATTAACGTTCAAAGCCTTGTCATTTCAGATATTCTGGACCTTTATGCGCTTGGATTTTGTGCCGAAACATTCAAGCCCTGAAATTTGCTGGACCATTTTAAAGCATCAAGCACATTTTCCCTATAAAGATAAATACTACTATCAGGCAGTTAAAGTTCTGTAATATAACTGATGCTGATAACCTGGGTTAGCTATACGAGAAATGCTATCACATGAGAACAAAGGTCGAATTGCGCTCTCTTTACAATCCCCCTGGGCTTCTTTGGCCTTGTGAAAGAAAGCTCAGGAGCGAGCTGGTATTTTTCCGGGCCTTTCTTTGCCCGGCGCTGTAAGACGAAGCAGCAGCCTCGATCTGACTTTGCTCGATTGTCAAAGGAGACACTTTTCAATCCCAGAGCACTCCGTGCTTTATAAATAGCTGCTTCTTTGGGTCATTTGGTCCGACGGACGACCCATATTTAGATGGCACTTACGCAGAAATTAAACACTGTGTGTTTGTTTGTGTGTGCAAACTTTTGTGTTTATTGTACTTGCAACCAAATGGCATGCCCTCACCCGTGCGTCCTCTTGTGTACAGGTACCCATGTCATGGAGGGCTCTGGAAAAATGGTCGTCACTGCCGTCGGCGTCAACTCCCAGACCGGAATCATCTTCACCTTACTGGGGGCGGGAGAGGACGACGAAGACGAGGAGAAAGAGGAGAAGAAGAAAGAAAAAGAGAGGAAGAAGGAGAAGAAAAGTATGCCAGCGCTATTATTTGGTGTCCTTCCAGCCTCTCTGGCAGTCTGACCTGTTTTAAAATAGATCAGCCATGTTAGTCTGTGGCCTTTCAGCGCGTAGAGGCAGCAGTGGAGTCGTTATCCAAAGGGGGAAAAAAAACTGTTATCTAATTTGGGCGTGTCAGCTGTGTAAGGGTGACAATACACAATATCTGTTGCGCGCACACACACACACACGCACACACACACACACACACACACAGAGCTGACAGGACTGCACTAATGCCTGACTTACTGCGGGTTAGAGTAATGTTTGTTTTATTTCCTGTTCAGTCAGGCTCACTCGCCATAGACAAACACTGTGGTGCCTAGTCTTAGGCCATTTTGATTTAAGGCCATATCCGCGAGTTGCTAGACACTAGGGTTGCCAGAACAAATATTACTGTTCGAATTTTCATAAAATTTACATACTTAAAAAAAAAACAAAAAAAAAACAAAAGAACTCTGTGTTTTGAATATTTAAGGCAAGGTGACTTTTTAAAACAGAAGCTATCACAAGCAGTGTTTGCCAGTTGATTTGCTAATATTTGTACAAGTTACATTTGTTTATGCAAATGAGGCTAAAGAAGTATAAAGTCGCACATTTACTCAAACCATGAATTCAGACTGTTGAATAAGATTTTTGCTAGAATAAAAATAATTATTGCACCCTGTAGAAACGCTCAAGACCTCCTCAGTAATATTCTTCAAATTAGAGGCAGGAATGAACATGCAGAATTAAAAACAAAATGCATCCCCACGTTTGTTGGAGGTGTGACAAGGAAAAACAACTGGTACATCCGTGTACATCAGGAGCCCAGCTTTTCAGGGACATAGGACATGATGTGATTGTGAAGTGGGCGGAGCTTAAGCCTTGTTGCAAAGATGTTTCAGATAGTACGGTGGGTGAGAGTGGACAAAACACTGAAATAAACATTTTTGTTGATTTTTTTAAAGGTATTTTTCTTATTACAGTTTGAGATGTTATAGATGTATATATTTTTTTTAAATCTGGAAAATAATTGACGTAATCAAAACTATCGTTTGTGCCTATAGTAACCTTAAAAGATGACACAGGGACATCTTATCGAGTGAAATTTTCTTTAATATAGTGAAACGTATCTAGCATTTCCTTTTATCAGATCACATTAAACCAAATATAAGATTTTTAGAAAGTCTTGTTTTATTGTTCTGATCTTGTTCAGATGATTTTCTAATCTTAAGCATTTGCTTCTGGAACAAGCCTGAAACAAGTAAAAATATCTACAGATAAGTTTAATAATCTTTAATAACATTTGCTTTATTGTAGTGTTATAATAGGAAATATTAGATACATTTCACTATATTCAATATATTTTCACTAGCTACGATTTTTTATTTTTTTATTTTTTTTTTAGTGCCTGCTCTGCTTTTAGTCGTTTAATTTACGTCGACCTTGTTCTAATTTTGGCCGCTGACCTTTGCGTCGCTTGTGGCGCTCGTCGCTCTGAATAAATGAGGTATTTATGGCATACCTTTCGCACAAATGATTTCGAATACTGATTCTCACCTGTAACAGAAATCCAAAGGCTTTTTAAGGGAACATGGCAGCAGGAGGTGAATAATACAGCACTTTACATTACGTTGGCTGTTGATCATTTAAATCGAGCGATGATCATGGACGTGCGACGTGCTCTGTGTACGCCTTCATTTCAACACCACAAGGCTTGAAAACTAGATCACATCAGCTATTTGTTAAACGCTATTAATTAGACGCTTAATCTTAAATTAAACAACAACTAATCATATAATATTTGGTACAGCAATAGAAGTTTCTAATAAGCTTGATTAGTTTGTGTTTGTTTTTGCTCCTGCCAATCAGCAGGGACCAAATGGAGCTGAAATGTTTTTCTTGCTGTCTGTTCATCATATTCCCAGTTTAGCATATGGCAAGGATTCCTGCTCCATTAGCCAACAGCGTTTGTACTGAATTTCAGCAGCCTCCTGTGCTCACGTGTTAGCAGTTCCAGTGAATGCCCCTAGACCTTTCAGCAGCTCAGCGCTCACAAAGCCCGCGCCGTGTTTCTGTTCATCGCATGTACGGATCAGGATCAGCACAGCTACATGTGTGCACACAGGCGTGTCTGTGGCCTGGCCAAAGATTTTCATCCTGCATCAAGGCCCCAGCCCACATCTGCTTTTTCTTTCTTTCCTTTCCTTTTTTAATATATATAAAATACTAAGTACTGCCTCTCACTCTATTAAATCAAAGAGAGCATTTGCATAATTAAAAATACATTTAAATGGATGCGGCAGAATAATCTCAGGCACAGCGTGGGACTGTTAAATAAGTTTCAGAGCCTTTCTGACGTACTCTTTCTCTCCGTAGACAAAAAGCAAGATGGCTCTGTGGAGAACAGAAAGAAAGGTGAGTAACCCTATTGACTTAACTGCATAATGAGCCACATATTGGCTTAGCTGGCAATCTCTGAGGTGCTGCAGCTTGCGTTAAAACCACTGCCTCAACCCATTACTTCTATTGGATAGTCATTAGAGCTGTCCTGCTTGCGCTAGTGTGCGTGTTTCTGTGTGCATTGCTTTTTTTTTTTTTTTTTAACTGATCTGATGCAGTTAAAGGAAAAAAAAAAGAAAACAGACGCCATTGACAGATGAGCGAGACTGAAACGAGGAACCCGTCCTCCTCTGGGTAGAGGATAATGGGATTTTAGGCACGATCAGCTTCTTCAGGAGCTTCACGGGGAAAGCTTTTTGCTGTCAATTTTTACAGTTCTGTGTCATTAGGATAAAGAAACACTTTTCCATTGAAGCAGGCATGATGGATTATAGATAATGGATAATGTAGAACAGGAATATTCACCTAGAAATCTTTTTTAAAGGTCCAGTTAAATACAGTGCCTCACTTATGAAGATCCGGATGAGCCACTACCATGACTGAATGGCGAAGACACTTACCTCATGACCATTACCTCACTGGCTGTAAATTTGAATAATTCGAAGCGGATGCGTTTTGTTTCTCGTTGGCGCTTCACGTTGCCACTCACTCTTACTCCGTCAGAACGTTTGACCGTTCTCACACATGCTACGTTTTCTAATAAACCTGGTTCTATTTCCCAAATTATAAACATCTTAATAATTCAAGCCGCCCTGACTCTAACTGGGATAAAACGGTGACTAAAAAGGAATGAATGAAGGAGTGTAGTAAATCCCATATGAGGAACCTGGACATTCCCCTGGTAATGAACTTGGCCTTTCTTTGTCCCACAAGCTTCACATCTGAACACCTGTATTAAAGTAACTATTACACAGCTCTACTCTGAACAGTTTTGAACGCGAAGCAGGCGGGCTAAACTGATCCACTTCCTTCTGATCAATAACTTACATGATCGCATGTGATTGGATAAACTGAAATGGAGGATCTGCTGCAGGAGCCGTGTTGGTTCGTGTTTAGAAAGCTGGAGTCGCTGGGCTACGGTGCTTCATCCGGTTCATGTCTGCATTCAGACCACAGTCCAGCAGGCGACGTCCCCTGCTTACACACTTTATACATCACACCTACTGGAACATCCAAAAAAAAAAAACATAGAGTACATATAGGCATGCACTCGTTTTTCTACATCATGTAACTACAGTGTATTCTGCATCATGTACTTGTACTAAACAGGTACCTTAAATATTAAAATAAAAAATTTAAAAAAAAAAACAGCAAACTGTTACTGTTCAGAAATGCATAATCAGTCACAGGGGAGAGTCGTGTTAGAGCAAATTGAGGCTAGTGCCAGTTCTGATAACAGGGAGTCTGTTCTGTGTTATTTGGTCTGCATTTGATATGGAAGCAGGACTGTGGTGTTTACTAAAGCGCAGGCTGCACAGCCTCTCTCACTTCCACGCTTGCCAGGAATGAGGACTAATACCTCAGACTAGGATTACAGCCCTGCGTGGAGAACAGTCCTGCCACAGCACAGAGCAAGCACGACACGCACGTTCCGTCCTTCAGATCTTCTGACGGCAGCCTGGACTTTAACCGTGGTTAGAATAAGCACGTTACACAGGGGGTTACAGATCACTGAAGGTTACGTTAGGGTGTGAGCGTGTGTGTTTGTGTACAGCGGTGCAGTGACATGCTGTTTTTTAACGTGCTGATTTCATCAGCGTGATGGGTGTGGGTTTGTGTGATAACCCAGCGATAATACTTATACTTTGAGCCTGTATTAGGGCCTGGGTTGCTTGAACAGAATACAACCTGTTGAATTTCTATTCACCATTTAAAAAGAGATGTTTAATCAGAGCGCTGAAGAGATGCCCTAGTTTCCTCGTGGCTTTTGTGCATGCATGAACATGGCCTGTTTGCTTGCAGGAAGAACAGAGGGACCCTACGGTCATTCTCTCCCACAGAGAAGGAGACCCATTATATCTGAGGGTCCCGAGACACACAAAGCATGTTGCACAGCTGGACCTGAACCTAAGGCCCTTCGGGAAGCCACACAAATGAAAAAGTAGCTCTTAAACCAAAGAGAGGGAAGTGAAAACTGCTAGTGAAATGCGGGCTGTTGGCATTTGAAGATTAAAAGACATTATGCACTCATAAACTTTATCACTGTGCGCAGGGCTATAAACCTGCTTTGTTCTTCATTGACATTATTATAATAAAGAGGTTTTACCACGCTCGAAGCAGTCGTTTGATTTTGTCCGAATTATGGAGACGCGTATCATTTCATTGATATCGGAAGTACTTTTTAAAACTGGCCCACACGTATTGATGACAGCGTACAAACAGTAATAACAGCGTGAGCGAGATTAAATAAGTCCACACATCTCGCACATCTCACAGCATATATTACTACACCATGCTGATATTTCGACACTGACCTTCCCCAATGTCCTTGTGTGCTGTAGCGTTACAGTCTCCCTGGGATGGTCAACAAGCATGTGTGTGATTGGTCAGGTGTCCACAAACTTTTGGCCATAAAGTGTATTTTGTCACAAATAAGTAGATCACTTCCATGACAAAGCTGTGTATGTGAATTTTAGTGTTTTTGTTTGTTTGTTTTTTTACAATTTTTAATTATCATGATGATTATTATTATATTGTCTCTCAAACACATTTTTAAGTCTCTCGCTCTCTCTCTCTCTCTCTCTCTCTCTCTCTTTTGCACTGTTCAGCTAAAGCCCAGGATGGAGCTGCAATGGAAATGCAGCCCCTGAACAGCGACGAAGGGGCAGATGCGGAGGAGAAGCGCAAAGCCAACTTGCCAAAAAAAGAGAAATCTGTTCTGCAGGGAAAGCTGACTAAACTCGCAGTCCAAATCGGCAAAGCAGGTCAGAGCATTTTAGTTCTCTTCCTAACTGCCAAACCTTACTGTTACTCTGCTTAGAGGTTTGCTGTGGCTGTTTATTTATGATCCTGTGGTGCCTTTTTTCCCCCCCCTGAAGCCGACCCTTTTGTTTACAGTTGATCTTTTGGGTGTAGCACTGGTTTAAGGGTGTGCTCATCTCGTCTCTGTGCAGGTCTGGTGATGTCTGCCATCACCGTCATAATCCTGGTGGTGTTGTTTATAGTGAACACCTTTTGGGTGCAAGGCCTTCCGTGGGAGAAAAACTGCACCCCCATATACGTCCAGTATTTCGTCAAGTTCTTCATCATCGGCGTGACCGTCCTGGTGGTGGCCGTCCCTGAGGGTCTGCCTCTTGCCGTCACTATTTCACTGGCTTACTCTGTCAAAGTATGTCCCGCCCTGTAAAGTAGCCACGTAGCTATATCACTGACCTCCATGTTGGACAGCACACACATTATATACCAACAGATTTTAGGATTTTAGGCTTTCTCTTGGTTAATCTTGTCCTTGCCCTGTCTAATCCTGTATTGCCCCACCTTCCCACCCCCACCATCTTTTTCCGTTTTGCAGAAAATGATGAAGGACAACAATTTGGTAAGGCATTTAGATGCCTGCGAGACCATGGGCAATGCTACTGCCATCTGTTCAGATAAGACGGGCACTCTGACCATGAACAGGATGACTGTGGTGCAGGCTTACATCGCAGACCAGCACTACAGGAAGGTCCCTGAGCCAGAAGTAATCCCTGCCAGCATCATGGACCTGCTCATTCTGGGCATCAGCGTCAACAGCGCTTATACCACCAAGATCATGGTGAGTGCACCTGCATCCATTGTGCGATTCACTGGTTTAGATCAGCTGTGCCTGTGTCCATTATTCATCACACCTCACGGACAGGAATCCGTGATAGGCCAGTTTAAAAAATATCTATGTGCCGTTTTTTTAGTCAGTATTTTTTCCTTCTTTTCTCCCCCCAGTCTCCTGAGAAGGAGGGAGGTCTATCTCGTCAGGTGGGCAACAAAACCGAATGTGCCTTGCTTGGCTTTGTGCTGGACCTGAAAAAAGACTACCAAGCAATCCGCAACGAGATCCCCGAGGAGAAGCTCTATAAAGTTTACACTTTCAACTCTGTCAGGAAATCCATGAGCACCGTGCTGAAGAATGCTGACGGAAGCTTCCGGATGTTCAGCAAAGGAGCCTCGGAAATTCTACTCAAGAAGTAGGCATCTCTCAAACGCCGAGCCTCATGTCATTTTATTAAAAAAAAAAAAAAAGAATCGTGTCATCACGCTTACTAAGCAGATCAGATGCTGTCGTTCTTTCTCCCCCCACCGAAACCCACCAGCCAGGCTACTGATGCATTTCCCTAGAGAAATTACCCAGATGGTGCTTCTCATCCTGCTGTCTCCTAACCGTTTCTCCTGTTCTGCTCTTTCCCTGCCTAGATGTTATAAGATCCTTACAGCGAATGGTGAGGCCAAGGTGTTCCGGCCCAGAGACAGGGATGACATGGTGAAGAAAGTGATTGAGCCCATGGCCTCTGAAGGCCTGAGGACGATATGCCTGGCCTACAGAGACTTCCCTGCCTCAGAAGGAGAACCCGACTGGGAAAACGAGGCCGATGTACTCACCAGACTCACCTGTGTGTGTGTGGTGGGCATCGAGGACCCCGTCAGACTGGAAGTATGACCCTGTGTTTGGTTAATAAATCATTAGGAACAGCTGTTTGTCAGATGTCCTTTAGCGCTAGTTGAATATCTTGAACGCTTAGTGAGGTGTGCCCTCTGACCCAGTTCTCTCAATCAGGTCCCTGACGCTATTAGAAAGTGCCAGCGTGCCGGGATCACAGTACGCATGGTCACCGGGGACAACATCAACACAGCTCGCGCCATAGCAACCAAATGCGGCATCCTGCAGCCCGGAGATGACTTCCTCTGCCTGGAAGGTAAAGAATTCAACCGGCGGATACGCAACGAGAAAGGAGAGGTGAGACAAACACTGTTTCTGCTAGAGTGCTCACGTAGAGATTTAAGATTTCCTTTAAAGTCCTGACAGGCATGATGTGCTCATTTTATAGATCGAACAGGAGCGGATTGATAAAATATGGCCTAAACTCAGAGTCCTGGCCAGATCCTCTCCCACAGACAAGCACACGTTAGTTAAAGGTACCCTGTCCTCGTTGTTGTTGTTGTTGTTGTTGTTTTTCACACATTGTTTTATGAACCAGGATAAACTAATTATATTGCGCAGAAGTGCTAAGCGACTTATTTCCTTTTCAGGTATCATCGACAGCACTGTTGTAGAACAGAGGCAAGTAGTAGCAGTAACGGGAGACGGTACAAACGACGGCCCTGCCTTGAAAAAGGCCGATGTTGGATTTGCTATGGTATACACCTTACATGCGTTAAAAAAAAAAAAACCAAACAGACCAATAAATTTCACACTAGTGCTCTAAACGGCTGCATGCTTTTATGAAATGCAGAAGCAGACTTTGTGTGTTTTCCGTTGTTCTCAGGGCATCGCAGGCACAGACGTAGCCAAAGAGGCCTCTGACATCATTCTCACCGACGACAATTTCTCCAGCATCGTCAAAGCGGTCATGTGGGGCCGCAACGTCTACGACAGCATCTCCAAATTTCTGCAGTTCCAGCTCACTGTCAATGTAGTGGCTGTGATCGTGGCCTTCACTGGAGCTTGCATCACACAGGTAATCGAATCTCTCCTGCACTCTTCTGACCAGCACGAAAGACAACAACAATGTGGAATAGCCAAATGGGATAAACGGACGAAGTGCTGAAGGAAGTTTGTTAGAGCAAACTGAGCAGCTCTAAACGATTGCTTATTAGTACGCAACAGAAGCAGAGGCTTACAACCCACCTGGGAGGAACCGATTTAAAACTGGAGCAGGCTGATGAGCAGTAAGCTGATGATACGGCGTCTTCCTGGTTGCTCGCGTTGCCGTCAAATGGCAAGCGTGTTTTTGAAACGGAGCTCAAGTACATGCTTCAGTGAGACCGTGTCAAGTTTCAAAGGTTATGCTTTAGACCACGGGTGTCCAATCTTATCTGGAAAGGTCCGCTGTGAGTGCAGGTTTTCATTCCAGACAAACAGGAGCCGTCTTGGTCTTGGCTCAGGTGTGGCTTCTGCTTGGTTGGAATGAAAAGCTGCACTCAGACTGGAGATTGGACACCACTGCTTTCCTGTTATATGCACAGCACACAGCTTCTACTCTCTTAAATAAAATAAATAAATAAAAAAAGGGTTCTCCTTTCATTTCTAATTTCATTGTTAGAACATGTTTTATATGGGTGAAAACCGGTTTTCCGCATCATTCTCAGTCGTCTTGCGATTTCACACACGCTTGTTGTAGGTCCTGATTTTAGATTTTAGTCCTGATACAGGATGCAGGAGTCATTAATCATATTTTCCAGACAGTGAGTCACTCTGGAGTGCTAATATTGTTCTTAGTCTAAAAATCTGACTAAGCATTTTTATTTTTGCTGCTTCAGAGTGTAGACTAGTTATGTTTGTTTTTTTTTCTTCTTTTCTTTTCTTTTCCTCCCTTTAGTTTTGCTTGTTTTCTAAGCTGAAGTCTTTGCTACATCTTAATTCTTTTGTCAGTCCTGGAAAATGGCTGTATGAACTTCATCATGAAGTCTCTAAACAGCAGCGTGTAGAAGGTGTTCTCCTGTTGGCTGACGCCAGTATGGACGTCCTGTCCAAAGCTCGATTCTGGTTAACGTCTGTAACAGACGACAGAGCGTCATTTTCACACTTCCTTTCATTTGTTGGTGAAACATTCATGGCAGTTAACAAATGAGTTCAATTACAATACGGCTAATAAGGAAATTATAGCACAGGCAGCCGAAAACGTCCAAAATGTAGCAGGGCAACAGTTTGGCCACTTTAATGAACGATGTCTCAGAATGGTATACTTTATTCCCCTAACTCTTTAGAGAGGAGGAATTATTACTTAAATATTAGCAAGATTGTTAATGAGAGTTCTTTTTGAGAGTTGATTTTTTTATTTTCTCTCCCTCCCCCAGGATTCTCCATTGAAAGCAGTACAGATGTTGTGGGTAAATCTGATTATGGACACCTTTGCCTCACTGGCTCTGGCCACTGAGCCTCCCACGGAGTCTCTGCTGCTGAGGAAGCCATACGGCCGTAACAAACCCCTCATCTCCAGGACCATGATGAAGAACATCCTGGGCCATGCCGTTTACCAGCTCACAGTCATCTTCACTCTGTTGTTTGCAGGTGCGAACCAACAGCGCTTTACTTTACTCAAACGCCAGAAAAGCACTATTAGTCCTGTAATCGGTTTCGAGCGGACTTCGCGGCTACACGAGTACAGAAAGCTTGACTTAACCTTAACCTTATCCTTATCCTTTTTTTTTCCTTAGGCGAAAAGCTATTCGACATAGACAGCGGCCGTAACGCCCCTCTCCATGCACCGCCCTCTGAACACTACACCATTGTCTTCAACACCTTTGTGTTGATGCAGCTCTTCAACGAAATCAATGCCCGCAAGATCCACGGCGAGAGGAACGTCTTTGAGGGTATCTTCAACAACCTTATCTTCTGCTCCATTGTCTTTGGCACGTTCGTCATCCAGGT
Source organism: Pangasius macronema (assembly GCA_037577455.1). NCBI lineage: Eukaryota > Metazoa > Chordata > Actinopteri > Siluriformes > Pangasiidae > Pangasius > Pangasius macronema. The sequence goes on from CM074962.1 coordinate 3,242,051, forward strand.
GAGTACTAATCGAAATGCGGGCGACGGAAGCATTCCAGCGAACGATAACTCCGCTAACGCAACCCATTTCTCTCCAGATTGTCATTGTGCAGTTTGGAGGCAAGCCCTTCAGCTGTGTGGGTCTTAGCATCGAACACTGGCTCTGGTGCGTCTTCTTAGGCTGTGGCTGCCTGCTGTGGGGTCAGGTAAGACCGCGGTTATTTAAATATCACACTGGAATATTTTTGACCGCCATGTTGATTTTGGACGTTGTGGCGTTTCCTTGTCAAGCAGGTGGATCAGCTACATTCTAGTCATGCAGTGGTTGAGCACTGCCCTCTTGTGGTCAACACCTGGATTGAAATCAGTTGAAAATCAAAGTGGATGATGGAAAAATTAAATAAACAAACGTTCATTGTCATCAGAATGGAGCCAGAAATGCAGCCGTTATGTCTGTTTATGTTGTTGTGTTTGTTTACAGTGGCATTTTGGGTCGGCGCAGCAGCTTGTGTTCCACGGAAATAATCATTTCGCAGGCAGAGAAGGGAAAGTTACCGGAGAAATTGGCCAAAGCTTTGCTGTCCCGTTTTGTGTTTTCAAATACTCATTTATTTTCTGTCAAGTGCTAACAAAATGCACCTCCTGCTACGTTTATTTAACAAAGATTTCACACCATGTTAGTCCATTTGTCAAGTCCGTATCAGAGTGAAATGGACACTTTTGGTTTAATTGCTATTTGGTTTTATTTGGTTTCACACTGCGCACAATTAGACTAACCAGAAAGCAAACAAAGTGCACACAGAAATCACAAAAGCACAGAGAGCACAGGGTCGGCACTCGCTAGATACTTTAATAAATAACAAGCTGAAAGCATTTTGTGTGGTGCAGAGTTCTACAGCTTTGTGCTTTGGCTCGGCTTGCCCACTGCGACTCAGTCGAGCAGCTCACATCTACAGAAGAAAAAAAAAAAACTGCTGCAACCAAAAACACATGACAAGTTTGCTGCAATCGGGTCGATTCAGAATCACTTTCTCACTGCGCTAGAGTTCGCTTGGGGGTAAACCGAGGCCACCTCACTCAGACGCATATGTGAACACACTCTTCATCTTAATGTGCATCATCCTGACTGAACTGCAGCGTGTGACCGAGTTCCTGTTGCTCCACCCTTGTGCAGGTGATCTCCTCCATCCCGACCAGCCGCCTGAAGTTCCTGAAGACGGCCGGTCATGGAACTCAGAAGGAAGAGATCCCAGATGAGGAGCTAGAGGACATGGAGGACCTCGACGAGATTGACCACGCTGAGCGTGAGCTCCGCAGGGGGCAAATCCTCTGGTTCCGAGGCCTCAACAGGATACAGACTCAGGTAGCTTCCCCGAGACACTCGTCTACACACCCCATGTTGAGGAACGTCAGGATAGGTCCCCGTACACTCTGTGCTTTCTTCCCCCTTAGTTAGTGCCAGCATCTTTTCTTATGGTTAACTTTACAGTACCTTTTGTGCAGTCTGATTTCTGGTGAAGTAGCTCTTCTGCTGTAATGTACTGATCAGGGTAAAGTCAGGGAGGCTAACGCTGGGGTTAACTGTCTTCCATGCAGTGCCTTTTCTCTCAATGCTGCTACCTGTCTTCTCTTTATATGGGTGCCCTTCTTTTTTTCTGTCCTCCCTCCCTGCTTCTCTTATTCTCACTTTCTCTTGCTTTCTCTCTCTTTCTCTCCTATATGCGTTCTTTGGGCCCTCCTGTCACGCTCTCTGATTCCTTGCAGATGGATGTAGTGAGTGCGTTCCAGAGCGGCACTTCCTTTCAGGGGGCCCTCAGGCGTCACCCCTCGAGCACCAGCCAACAGCACGATGTAACCAATGTTTCTAGCCCTACACATGTAGCGTTTTCTACTGCCACTGCCTCCAACAAAGCTTCTGCCACTGTGGGGTGTGAGTGCGTGTTTCTTAGTGCATGACAATTAACATTTCCTCCTTCACTCGCCTAACGTTCTACATTCTTCTGTAATGTCCCTCTCTATGAAAAGAGAACAAAAGAAATTGAAATAATGAGTTTAAAACCCAAAACTAAATGAACAAACAAACAAAAAAAACAACAACTAGATGTCCACTACATTGCTTCTGAATCCAAGTGCTGATATTTATGGAGATATATCTGTGTGTACTGTTCTGAGGCCAGTGGGGCTGAGGTCTCTCCGTCATGTGTCCTGTTTGATAGCTTTGGCTGGGTTTTTCCTCAAATAAACAGTGTGTTAACATTCTAACAGATCAACATCGTGTGTGTTGCGTCTGCAGCCGCTGCTGTGCCTCGGTCCCTCTGCTGGGCTCCGTGACTGCTATAGTCCTCTGTGTGTAAATATTTTGAGTATATGCCCATGGTCACACTGACAACCAGCTCAGTCACAGCACTGCTAAAAAAAATAAAAAATAAAAAAATTGGCCTTGCTTAGAGGCTGTGTGGAATTTGTTTTGAACTCGAAAACTGCCTTTCTGCGATAATTCCTGTGACATGATGATTTTTTTTCCCCCCTCAGCTAGTCCAGGTTTCTGCAGGTTTGTCTCTTGCTGGCGTTGGACATGTTCCTTAATCCATTTGCAGCTGAGACGCAGGGGAGGGAGCACAGCGTCTGCTTCTCCTGGAATGACTGTCCTGTGTTGTGTCCTCTGTGGAATGAGGATTTATTTATATCTCTCCTGCCATTCTTTCTTTCGTTTTTTTTTTCCCTCTTCTGTTTTTCTGTCTGTTGCCTCTCCAGTTTGTATCAGTGTTTTTTTTTTTTTTTCTGTTGGATATCATAAACAGCGCATACCTTT
>CM074962.1:3257748-3279122 GCA_037577455.1 Pangasius macronema
CACAAATCCCCACAGCCTCGCTCCAACATCTAGTGGAAAGCTTCCCAGAAGAGTGGAGCTCATTATAACAGCAAAGCGGGAATAAATCTGGAATGGGATGTTCAACAAGCACATGTTGTATGAATATTGTGGTCAGGTGTCCGCAAACCTTTGGCCATATAGTGTATCTTGGGCTCTCACTTTCTCACTTTCACCTCCTAATTCCTAATTTAACCCCTACGAATGAAGTAAAAAGTGTAAACTGGGATTTAGTTTTTAGTAAAGTCTGCTAATCATGTGCTCTTCTGCAGTCTGTAGCTTTAAATGAACCATCAACTATCTTACACTTGTTTCTGGTCATCTGGTGCTTCTGATACTTTGGATAAAAAACATCTACCACGTATGTAAATGTAGTTCTTGGGCTATCAGAGTGAGAATGAGAGGTATTTAAGATCCCCTGAAGAGGCTGATAGATTACTGGTGTGTTTGTACATGTGGTCTTCAGCAATCTTACTTACAGTCTTAACACACAGGAGTGACACCAATCGAACTGGACACGTGGCCATAAACAGCCTCTGCCTTTCAAACGGAGGTACGTTTTTCTCTACGTTTCTCTCTGTTTCTCTCACTATGTCTCTCTCTCTACGTTTCTCTCTCTGTTTCTCTCTCTGTTTCTCTCTCTGTTTCTCTCACTATATTTCTCTCTGTTTCTCTCACTATGTTTCTCTCACTATGTTTCTCTCACTATGTTTCTCTCTCTACGTTTCTCGCTCTGTTTCTCTCACTACATTTCTCTTGCTACATTTCTCTCTCTCTACGTTTCTCTCACTATGTTTCTCTTGCAACATTTCTCTCTATGTTCCTCTCTCTGTTTCTCTCACTATGTTTCTCTCACTACGTTTTTCGCTCTGTTTCTCTCACTATGTTTCTCTCTCTACATTTCTCTTGCTACATTTCTCTCTCTACCTTTCTCTCACTATGTTTCTCTTGCAACATTTCTCTCTATGTTCCTCTCTACGTTTCTCTCACTACATTTCTCTCTCTACGTTCCTCTCTACGTTCCTCTCTACATTTCTTTCACTACATTTCTCTGATGGTCCCAACAAGCAGGTGAACCCCCACGAGACGACATCCAGACTGAACAGACAAAATAAAATTTGCACTGGAGACTCCTTCTTTATTTGTTAAAGAGTGTCTCCTAACGATATGTTTTTCTTTGTTTTAATCCATTCATTACTCACATTACTCCACACTATGTGCAGCGTCCACTATACAAGCCCTTTTGACTGAACTATAGATTGTTGTTACAGAAACGAAACCTATTAGAACAAGCGTATTAATATAAACTTGTTACTACTGTCAGAGCTGCTGCTATAGAAAATTAATCAACACCTTCTGACCAATCGGAATCGAGAATTCAACAGCGCTGTGGTGTAATGATGTTCATTTCACATGATAATTCCAGGTATATTCCCTGAGACGCATTACCCGAGGTTCCTTCAGAAGGTGAGTCCAAATTCACAGCACAGTCTATAGGATGTTACTGATTTATTTTAATGTTTTAACGAATAAGCAATTTGTCCACTTCATTGATGTGTGCAGGTCCTGAAGGATTCTGGATTCATCTCCCCTCTGCTTACCAGACTTATGAACTTCTACCTCTTCTCTAAAGGGTGAGTAGAACAGAAGACTTTCCCGGATACACACCAGCGCATGTCAGCAGTTTGATAAAGGTGTTTCTGTGCGTCTGGCAGGATTGGAGAAGTCTTTGGTCCGTACACGCAGCCGACTGAAGCGGAGCTCTGGGACATGTGGACGGGAATCCGCTTTAACGATGGAAACCTGGTTATGGACAGGTGATAGTCTGGCTGTTGTGAAGTTTGTGAAAGCTGCTATGATGCTAATGATCTCAGGATGCACAGGCTCTTAACTATTCCTGAAATCAGCTTACTGATATGCATGTGAAAGCAGAAACACGTAGGGACATGCTTTATAGGAAAACAATCAGCGACAGTGTGATGGGATGAAGCGGAGTTAGTGAAGCTGATGATTTTCCTCGGGCGGCATGTGCTGAAGTGGTTTCCTGAGGATGTCAGAAATGCAGCAGCTTTACCTCTCAAAGTGCTGACACTGGAGACTCCTTCCATAAACAGCTTGTTAGAGAAAACTTCATGTCTATGATTATACAAATTTCTTTGTCAAATAACGACACGTGTTAATCTGTTTTATTATTATTAGTCTTGGATTATACGGAGCATCTGTTATACAAGTCCCAGGGTAAGCTGTTACTATAGAAACGATAACATGAATGTCATCATAAATTAGTGGACATCATCTGACCAATCAGAATCCAGAATTCAGCAGCGCTGTGGTATAGTTAGGATGTCCTGTGTAGGAAGTTAGGACGTTCTGTGGTTTGTGTGTCTGTTGTTTTGTTTTGTTTTTTTTTTGGATGCAAAGTTAGAAAACTAGACTTAAGTCAATCAGAAAGTTCAGAAGGCTGTGGATCTTTCCATGACAGTGTTCTTTCTTTCCGTCCGTCAGCATCCTGCAGTACATTAATCAGAGACTGAAGCACAGAGAGAGATGGGTTGGAGCGCTCACCTCTACATTAACCCCACGTGAGTACGGATAGAAATGAACAAACCTGCAGTCAGGAAGCAGAAACCACACTGCTGTCCTGTGGAGGCGGAGCACATTCACTGTTACGCCTTGTTTAGATTCAGAGGTTTAATCCACTGAAAACCCTCGAAGGAGGCGACTGGCCTCATCTACACCTCACACACAGGAGCTGCGTCTCAAATCACATGCGTGACTACTTTCGAGTACGCGTGTTTGTCTTGAAGAGTTTGGTTCCAAAACGCTCTAAATCCAGTTTATTTAATTTGAGTAAAAATGTGTTTCCTTTACCAAGAAAGTGGCGAGATGAAAACCACTATTTTCTGTTTCAAACTTTCACATAACATCTTTAGATCGAATCGAAACTGTTGAAAATACACAACAAAGCAAGTTGATCCACATGACAGCTTCTGAACTCTTATCTACAGGCACTGGACTAAAAGTACATTCAGTCAGTCATCGCTCCCAAAATGAATTCAACGGCTCATCTTGTTAATGCTGTAAATTAATTACAACAATAAGAGAAAATTTCATCATGAACAAGAACCTGAACAACATCACGTTAGACCACAGAAATTCCTAAATGACATTTCCCTTATGTTCATCTTCCAAAAGTTCATCATCTCTGCCATGTTACATTCATTTAGCTGCTTAGTGCTATACGCTGCGTTAATACAAACATTACCAGCATTAATAAAAATACTTTGTCATATTAGGGACGCTGTAAAGAAGAAAGATTCACATATTATAGTATCAATTTTATATATCACTTGGAGGCCTAAAAGATTTTTTTTAAAAACTCTCGCACTAACTCTGTCCCATTATGCACTGTGGAACTGAAGGACACGATGCTACATGTATCATAAAAAAAAAAAATAAATAAATAAAATAATTCTGTGTTTAGGAGGAGTTATATTTCTTCTTGCAGTGTCACCAAACTTTTTTTTGTAACTTTGTCAGTAATTGTGTTGTTTGTGTTACATCGATTTGTGTGCTGTGGTTGATTTTGTACTCTCTCAGTGCATATGATCTACGGGCCGCTCGATCCAGTGAATCCACACCCCGAGTTTATTCAGCTCTACCAGTAAGTGAACAATCACTACTCAAAGGAACAAAATTAGACTTAACACCAGAGTGATTTCAGGTTTATATCGATACGCCCGTTCTAATACACGAACGTTTCTATAGTAACAGCTTACACAGGGACGTGTACGGCAAATGCTCCACATACAAGCCTTAAAATCCGTGTCTAATTGTTGCTTTCTGTAAGGAGACATTTAACACTTTATGGAAGGAGTCTCCAGTGTCAGTGCTGTAACCGTCAGAGGTAAAGTTGCGACTTTTTCCGACATCCTCAGGACAGAGGCGTGTACGGTTTGTAGTTTGTCAGTAACATGACGAGGTGTGTGTTTCACCTTATTAACACTGAAAGAACAAAGAAGACAAAGAAGAGGCTGGTGAGAATATGAGCGTTACTAGCTGCTACATCGTAAGTGATGACAGGAACTAGCTGGTCTCGGACATCCCACAACATTAAGTGTAGCTATAAAAAGTTAAACTAGTGAAAAATTGAAAAATAAATTAAATCACTGACATATTGCCGTGGTGGTTGAAACAAGAAAATACACTTCGGGATGTGCTGTAGTACAGTAACCCTCACACCAGCCTGTCGTTGATTAGTTTTCTACAACAGTGTGACAGTTTTATTCCTGACATAATAAACACGATCGTGAGGAGACTTTTCATTTGTATTTTTTTAAACCTTATATATATGCGTGTGTGTGTGTTTGTGTGTGTGTGTGTGTGTGTTTTTTTGCAGAAAACTGGTTCCGAGGTCGACTATAACGGTTCTGGATGAGCACATCAGCCATTACCCTCAGCTCGAGGATCCCACAGGCTTCACGAACGCCTACCTCAACTTCATCAACTCTTTCTGAACGGAGCACTCAGACGTCACGCGCCGCACCGCTGGAGAAGTCACGAAATCACGGCCCAGGGTCACGACTGTACAGGAATAGTGAGAGGAATGTGCAGAGTAATGGTATGAGCCATGAAGAGCGAGGACTCTAAAATACTTGCTCAGATAATTAAGATTTTTTTTTTTGGTATTATTGATTTGCAGGTTTTAAAATCATGTTGTTTCTATACTTTGATATCGGCACTGAACACTGTTCCCTGAGTCTAAAAATAATTATGCACTGATTATAACTGGAATGTCTTAGTGGAAATTTGGTTTAATTATGAAAGATATACGCGCCTAAACTACAGTCCAAAAACCTAAATCTCATCAGCAAAGAAATATTTCAAGATACAAAAACAGAAATGATCAGAATAGATACGGATAAGTGTGAGGCTCTCTATATTACACCTCTGTACCTTTAATAAGAGGGAGGATGGCACAGAGTCGGATCGGGGTGAGTGCAAACATGTTCAGTCAATCAGCAGGATGTGTAAAGGCGCCTACAGATGAGCAGCGTTTCGCTCAGTGTGAAATTTTTTACTGCTTCGCCATCAAGACACGTGTGAAAACAGAGCTAACCCTTTCACAGAGGAAAGAAAATGGGTCTGAGACCATCATCACCATCCTGTTTTCAGATGGTCTTTAAGGTTGTATTAGCTAGCTCTGGATACTGTGACACAAATAATTAGCTGCTCCTCCACTGTAACTAGCAAGCTGCAGCTTTGCTAATGTCGAGTATGAGGGCTGGTCTTACTGGTAGCGCTTTGAAATGATTAGTATAAACAGGGGTTAACACTGAACATCAGGACAAGTGCCAAGGCTTCGAATCCAAGCAGTGCAGGTAAATAAAGCGGCTCTGCTCTCTTCGTGGGGAAGCGATGCCACTGCAGGCGCTGATCGAGACACTCTGAAAGGACGGTGATGCACTGGCAGAGGTTCAAACTTGGAAAATAAGAAACTGTTTCATTAAATAATGTTTCTGTAGCTTCTAGAAAGGGAAGTTTGTCTTAGAGCAGAGGGTCCCAGCCCTGGTCCTGGAAAGCCTGCTGAGCTGGAGTGGGTGTGTTAGAGCAGGGGAGGTCTCCAGCTCTCCAGGACCAGGCCTGGGAACCTGTGGCTTAGATCACTGTGACAAGAACCGTCATGTCATTAAAAAAAAAAGAAAATCCTGAATCGCACCAGCTTAAGATGTTTGCAACTTGAATTTAAAACCGTGAGTATTTTTGAAAGCGTACTTGTAACGAATCAGTAAGAAAAATAACTGCAGGAGTAAATAAACAACACAAATGTGCATCCATGTTTGTTTCGTGTTTATTAAATCTCTGTAAAGAACATTTTGGATTTAACAAATGTTGCCCACGATCTAAATGTGAGGGAGACAGACGAATTAAATTAAAGCGTCTCAGTTAATGCACTTAACATTTTTTATTTTAGTTACTTAATTACTGTGACGTTATGTTTCACCACCGGATAAACAAAGAAAGTCGAAAGAGAGAGAGAGAGAGAGAGAGAGAGAGAGAGAAATGTGCAAGGTATACAAACGCTGTACATATGAACCGGTACAGCGTGGACCGAATGTGATTGGCATGTGACCTCATCACCAGGATTTGTCCAGGATTCTCTTAACCCACAGAGGCCAGGATGACATCGACGACGTTCTCGTCTGTACTTCGCACCGTCACCTGCATGGTAACTCCATCGGCGAGGGCGAGGCGCGCACGCACCAGCACATCGTAGCCTCCCCGGAACACGCCTGCACAGAGCCACGACACGCAATCAGTGTTTGTTACCGATGGATTTAAACTTTCACATCTAAATCTCATCAGGAAAGATTAAAAAATTCAAGCTACAATGACAGAAATGATCAGCTGAGTGTGAGGTTCAAAACATTACCCCTCTGTACCTTTAATAAGAGGGAAGAGGGAACCGAGTCTGCGTCTTAATGATCACTCCGTTAAAGAACGACATCCGAATCAACACGCTCGGAATTAAAGCCAAGTTGTGACTTTTGGAAAACTTCAAGGAAAATGAACGTTAGAAGGAAATGCTTTCCTACCGGCGAGGAAGAGGACGTGGGAGTTCTTGTTTTCGGGCACCTTGTCTGAACGTTCGCACGGCTGCATGCCCAGGAAGCTGATGATGTTGCTGACGGCCTCTGTGGAATCACACAGCAGAGTTTGCAGCCTCAGTGGTGTGTTTAGTCATCTATACAAAGCTTTATACAATGTCTGTTCCTCATGGCAAAACAAATGGCTACACAATGACACCACTGTATCGGCTTCGTTGTTGCTCTGTAGTTCATCGTAGGTCTCAAGGGGTCTGATCAAATTACCTACAACAGTACAATCAGCATGAGCTGGTTACGCTGCGTTCACACGTGATGTTGTTTCTCAACCACCAGCACACACCTTTAAATAAATGCTGCCACTGGTGTGTTACAGTGGAGCTTCTAAAATTGAAAAAAAGCTAAAATTTTCCTCAACTGCCTTTTTTCCCTCTTTTACATTCAACCAGTGTAGTCGCAAGTTACAGGGCAACAAACATGGAGGAAAGAATACTGGTTGTGAGTCTTGTTAGTGAACCAATATGAGGAGATTTACTCCAAGATACTGATTATAATGATAAAGCTAATCTAGAGACCACGCTAGGCTAGTTAGTTAGCCAATAGTAGCTAGGATGAGAGTGTTGCTATGGTTATAGTGTTCATATTAGCACTAAGAAAGCTTAGCAGGTTTTTTCCCCCCTATAAAAAAAAAAAAAGTGTGAATGCAGGGAAGGAAAGGAAAGGAGGGCAATTGGGGTGGCAGCTGCCTCACTGAGCCATTAATGTGGCCACGCCCCCAAGGTTACCTTCCAGAGTCCTGACTGAAGCCAGAGCGAACGTCTCCTCCTTCTCGAAGTCGGCCCCGACCTCCTCCCACGCTGCACCGAAGTTCGGCTTCAGAACTTTCTGGATGTGGTCTGCTACAGTCACTTCTAGATCCTCTAACTAAAAGAACCACAGAGAGTGAGTCATGAATACAGATTTTACGCGTACAAAACGTGCGTCAGGAACAAAGACGATGTTGAGATCAGTGCACTTACCACATATTCGTCGTCGTAACCATCGTCGTCAGGCTCGCCGGTGTTTGGATCGCAATCACGCACCAGATATTTCATGGTACAGCTGAACGTGCAGGACACTGAGGCAAAAAAACACACGGATTGAAATTCAGGACACGGTTCATGAAGCTTGATCGAGGCCACCGATGATCAACAGATTAGAAATGCGGCTAATTAATTAGTTTCAGAGGCGCAGGAGCTTACTGATGCAGCGCGTGAGCTTAATTAAAGGTCTTTATAATAAAAGTAGTCCTGTTCAGATGGTAAGATTTTAACTTGTAGCATGAGGCAGTCAGAGAATGTGTTCTCTCTTCCCCCAGCGATAGTTCATATAATCTTTCCTAGCAGACGTTTCCACCGGCTCTCCTGTGGATAGGGTAATGCCCTCACTGCAGCAGGTAAGAAGTAAACAACTGCTGTGGGGTGAAGATAAAACAAGCCACGGGCTGGTAACAGTCGGAGATGTCTCAAGTTTCAGCAGTCAGGAGAAATGCTTGGAAAAAAAGCTCTATTCAGACTTGTGACCTCGTATTTGGCCGGTTTTCTAAGCCGCTGTTGAGTGTGACGTGAGGTGTGGAATATCGCGAATGCTACTGGCTTTGGTGAAAATAACTCAAGTCCTGACTTACATACTGAACCAAATCACGGGTCTAAGGTTAATGCTACACAACTGACTTATTAGCCTCGGCAGCAGGGCATCCGGGACTTCTGTGTCGCTCTCTCTCTTTGGCAAATTTGTGCATCCCATCCAAAATCAGTCGAACTCCTTACAAACGACATTATCGGACCTTCTCTGATAAAAACTAATCCAGCTGTATCGTGACATGACTGGACTGTAAGGTCACCTGCTGTGGGGTCGTCTTCTGGCAGGCGGACGAGTGTGTAGCAGGAGCCAGGCTGATTGTAAGGCAGGCTGGCAGCCGGGACGTGATGCACCACTTCGTACGACTCGGACGGCTCCATCTGCACCAGGACGCGCTGCAGGAGCTGGTCGTTCAGTGTGTTGGTGCAGTCGAACTGGAACACCATGTGACCAGCAAACGTGTGCTTGATGCAGCGAACCACGTATTCTGTCTCAGCCTCCGTCAGCTGCACCGGCTCCGACGACTTGAACAGAGGACCGAGACCCTGGAACTCGGGGATGGTGGAGAGTTGCTCTGAGAGAGAGAGAGAGAGAGAGAGAGAGAGAGAGAGAGATGTTCACTTTATGAAATGTTTACTTTAACATATACACTCCAGTTAATACTCAATTCAATTAATATCAATTAATTAATATGCCTAATAAATACAGGATGTGTGTAAAGTCAGGAACCAATAAGGTTTTTTTTATTTATTATCTATTTATTTACATTTACATCTATGTTTTTCTCTTAAAGATGAAAAACATTGTATTAAAGGGTAGAGACACTGCTCCTCGGTACTCTTATTGATTTCTGACTCTTCGGACCTGCTGTATTTTTATCCGGCACATTCACTAGCTTGAACGCATACTAGACAATCTTTCCAGAATCAGGAACACGACGGGAAAGTAGCTAAAGCGAACAAAACACATTTGCAGTGCGACAACTGTAAAAACATGGCGACCTGACATTTACACGCTTCGTCGAGAGAGAGTGCAGACGCGAGCCTGACTCAGACGAGAGAACGCCACGGCTCACAGCCTTTCTCTTTAGAGGGCACACAAACATGATGCTTCATCACCAGAGCCATTATCAGGAGATGATAAAGACTTCAGCTACATAAAGTCGTCCCTCTCTCTCGCTGCTTCTTCTTCTTCTTCTTTTTTTTAAATAAACGTTCTGCATTAATGCACATTACCAGCTCATCGTACTTTTCAGCCCAGTTAATGACTGGGCAACACGCTGGGCGTCTGACATGCTGAGAACTCGAACTTTCTGAACTCTAATTTATAACTTGTTCAGAATGATGTGTGCCGCATCAATATGCCGCGTCTGCTTACCTTGGTAAATGTCTTGGCGTGAAGGTGCCAGTTTTTCAGGAGCTTTACTTGTAGCCACTGGTGCGAGTTCTGACACAGGATTTAAAAAAAAAACAAAAAAACAATTATGTGATGTATGTAGCGTTTTCCACTGAGACACACACAGGAGCGGGAAACTGAACGGACTGAACAGATGAGCAGATTGAAGGTAAAACAGAGGGACCGAAGCGCACCTGTCTTCTGCTCTGTGATTGGTGCAGTAGCCAGAGGAACTGTCTTCATGTCGAACGGCTTCTCTGAAGGCTCCAGCGTGTACTGATGCAGCGATTTCTCCAGGCCAGGAATGGACACGGACAAACCTGAGCACAAAAACACAAACAGTTTATTTATTTATTTTTAATAAAAATGTCTCATTAAAAGGAGAAGGAGTGGCATATTTTTATGTATCTTCGTTCCTTGCTATATATAGAGTAGCGTATGGTTTGACTGACATGTCTCTAGCAGTTAGAATCTGGGTCATACCATTAAAGATGTAGGCAGCGTTCAGAGCCTTCTGTTTCTGCTGCAGCACATTCATGTAGAAAGTGGCTCTGTCTCTCACCTCATCATCACTGTCCATCATGCACCTACACACACACACACACACACACACACACACACACACACACACAAACTCAGGTACTGCACATACATAGCTATAAGTACTGCTAATTATGAACATTATACAGTGGGGCAAAAAAAGTATTTAGTCAGCCACCAATTGTGCAAGTTCTCCCACTTGAAAAGATGATAGAGGCCTGTAATTATCATCATAGGGACACTTCAACTATGAGAGACAGAATGGGGGGAAAGAATCCAGGAAATCACACTGTAGGATTTTTAAAGAATTTATTTACAAATTGCCCCACTGTACATGAATAGAAAAAAAATAACAAACCTGAAATAGATGGCTCATGTATTATTAACATAAATGTAATAATTGCAGGTGTGTGTGTGTGTGTGTGTGTTGTCCTTATGCACCGTACAGCGGGGCTTACCTCTGCATCAGGACCAGCACGCTGGGCAGCAGGTCATCGTTCTGAGCTCCAAACTTAGCCAGAGCGCTCACGGCAGCTTTACAGCAGAAGAGAGAAAAAAATGATTTAAAAATTGATTCAAAACATAAAATGGCAGCTGTTGATTTAGTGGAGTTTTCCCGAAAAGCGTTTATGGAAGGAGTCTCCAGTGTCAGCGCTTTGTAACAGTCAGACGAAAAAGCTACGACTTTAAAACGTCAAAACATTTTCCACCTCTATGGTTTCTCAGTAACATGACAAGCTGCATGACAGTTTTTTTGCCTTGTGAACTTCGAGAGAGGATAGCTGGTGAGAAAACGACTGTTAGCTGCTATAACGTAAGTTGCAGCTAAGTTAATAACTTCGTATTGTTGATTAATTTCCTGTCACAGCACCACCCCAAGTGTTTTATTCCTAATTTGATGTAGGCTAAATACCTGTGATTACAGAAAGACATCTTCTCAGCAAACTTCTATAAAAAAATAAATAATTTCGGCCCCAAGAGAAGCTGAAAAACCTGAAAACTCCCTGCAGTCAGTCCATGAGCTTTATACTGATGGTGGAAAATAGGTCGAGCTACTTATCCCCATCTTATTGCGTCTGCTTTGTTAAAGCTGCTCAAAGCAGCCATGACGTTATTTTGAAATTCATGAACCTGCCGTTTCCTGAGGCTGTAAGTCAGAGGAAGGCTCACCTGCGCGGACCGCCTCGCTCTCGAGCACCACGCGGTTGAATATGAAGCGGATGTATTTGGAAGGCGAGGGGGTGCGAGGGCCCTCTTTCCCCAGCAGGTGCAGGATCTTGGTGGCCAGAACCGTGTGCTCGCAGTCCTCGATAAACTCACACAGGTGAGCCAGACCCGTCTCCTTACTCTCGGGATTCTCCTCAATGATGCTGATGATGCAGTCCACGATCGCACGCTTGTACTCAAAGCCACCCTGCAAGAAACAGATACAAGAACCAGTTAGCAACCTTTCTGAACTTTTACACTCATCTTATTCTATTAGTGGTGCAAGTCAGCTGAAGCTCGCTGAAAGAGGAGCTTTCTGAATCGAAGGGAAACGTGACGGACAGATTGGTTGGATGTTATTAAAAAAAAAAAGTGTCCAGATTAAACAATATAATTTAAATACAACTAACTTTATTGCTAAAAATTAAAGGGTCCTGTCTAAAATACAATCACTGAAGCCAGCTCAAATCTAGTTTTAATCTGAAAGATTTCTTTACTTCTCAAATGATGCGTATGTAAACGTCCAGGGAACCACGAGGGCTGCTATATTAAAAGTTTGCGCGCCCCTTATTGAATGGGAGAGGAAAAAAAAAGGTTGACCGTACTGGTGACCTCTGATGATGAGGTAACATCCATGGAATCCAACACACACGGGGGTGCACAAACTTTTGCATGCTGAACTGATATTGAATAACAATAAACCTACCCATAATCCCCTGTGTGACTTACATCATCTCTGAGCATGTTAGACAAGAAGTTCATCATCACACTGTGCTTTCTGGGGTATTTCTGGCACAGGGCACTGATCGCCTGGACCACCACCACCTGGGAAACACACACACACACACACACACACANAACACACTGACATATGTTTATGATTTCCCAGCGTATGGACCTTGAACTCGTCAGAGATCTCCGAGACGAAGGAGGAGATCTGCTTCATGAGCCGGTCCACGCTGCTCTCACTGCCCGTCTTCAGCAGCGTGGTGATGGCCAGAGTAGCAATGCTGCGGTTCGAGTCAGTGATCAGGTTTTCCAGATCCAGGTTGCAAGCCGTCACTGCAGATGGGTGCTTCATCGCCACCTGGTGGACACCGAGAGAGTGACAGTGATCATAAAAAAACAGGACAGGATGCTGCATGTCTGACTTACACCTGGCAAACGTTTCACCGATTTAAGCAAAAAAGTACGCGGTAGGTCCATGAACAGAGACGGGTTTAAAACTAACATGCTGTAGAACTTCAGCTGCACCACTGACACTTTAAGGTCTGATATCTAGTAATGTGTAAAGTGATCGTAGATCAGACGTTTGTCACACGCATTTCACAGGAAATCAGTCCATGACTGATGATATGGCGAAGATATTATTAATATAAAATCTTGTGGAAAGAAGAAGAAATCTCTTGAATCTGCTATGAGCTAGTCGATGTATTTACTCAGACCCCGAGCCCCTTGAGCGAACAGATTTAGTAATATCAGCCATGATGAAACGGTTAGCTACCGCTCGCTCAGGAGTGAAGGGCAGAGCGAAGCTTTTTAGACAGAACTTATTCGAAGTGAAAATGAATCAGAGCATCGACGTACTTAACATCGAGCTCTATACTGACATCTGCTGGACAATAAAAACTCCTTCACCACTCCCATGTCAACCGAGTGCACAAAGAGGCTGTTAGAGGCCGCGCGCCCCGTTACAGAGGCCACGCGCCCCGTTACAGAGTCCAAGAATTATTTCAGCTGTTTAACTTCATGAATAATTTGTATTGTTGTTAGTGTTTAACCATTTCTGGGCTTAAGATNTTATAGAGGCCAAGTGCTCCGTTATAGAGGCCACGGGCTCCGTTATAGAGGCCACGTGCTCCGTTATAGAGGCCACGGGCTCCGTTATAGAGGCCAAGTGCTCCGTTATAGAGGCTACGGGCTCCGTTATAGAGGCCACGGGCTCCGTTATAGAGGCCACGGGCTCCGTTATAGAGGCCACGGGCTCCGTTATAGAGGCCAAGTGCTCCGTTATAGAGGCCAAGTGCTCCGTTATAGAGGCTACGTGCTCCGTTATAGAGGCCAAGTGCTCCGTTATAGAGGCCACGGGCTCCGTTATAGAGGCCACGTGCTCCGTTATAGAGGCCACGTGCTCTGTTATAGGGTTTTGGATGCTGTTAAATCAACACCTTGTCTAAACGTAACTAAAAACTGATAAAGTCTAAACTCTGAGGTTCTGCTGGAAACAATGATACCAAACATTTGAGGGGAAAAAATTGTAAGATGGAATAATACTGTAAATCTAAATCTATGGCAAAATGTTATTTAAACACCAAAAATATAAAAATTAATTTTTGATAAAAAAAAAAAAAAAGCCTCAAAACAGCATTAGAAACTCTTTTACCCCATAATTAATATTTACACTGTTTTGTAGAATATAATCTCTATCAACATCAATTTTCCAGAATTAACAGAATAACAATGATGGAAAATACTACAGCAAATGATAATGCTTACTACTACCATGACTACTATTAATAATAATAATAATTATAAATAATAATAATAATATTTCAATCAAATGCTAATATGGCCTGTGAACTTGTAGGTAATATAATGCTATACTTATGTCCACTAGAGGGCAGTAACATAGCGACAGGAAATTTCATTCACTGTTAGAAAAAGAACAAAATTAAAATAAATATTTATGTCAACAGTTCAGTTGTGTATCAAGAATTATTTCAGCTGTTTAACTTCATGAATAATTTGTATTGTTGTTAGTGTTTAACCATTTCTGGGCTTAAGATGATATTCAGGGTATAAAAAAATCTTTAGGGACGTGTTGTTGCTAAACATGATACAAGTGTTTTAATTACAGTTTTAACCATTATTAGGTTATCAGTTTTTTAAAAATGATTTATATCGAAATGACTTCGAGTCCTGAATGCTGACATGACTCGGGGAACATTAATACTTTAAGAATATTAATACGAGAAAAGAATATTTTCTGAAACGATGATGAAGATCTTGTGAGAAAAGGGAAAAAAGACTCACTTTATTGAGCGTCCTCACGGCTGCATAACGCAGAGCTGCTTTCGGGGAACTGCAGAAGAGCTGGAGCACTGAGAAGGACAAGCCAGCGATATTTACATCGATCAGTACACGTCTCTCACTCACACACACACACACACGAAAAGAGATATGGGGAAAAAGTCCGAAACCAACCAGACACAGCAGGGGCGAGCTCTCGGGCGGTGCAGTTGGGCATGTGGACAATGGCTGAGGCTGCTTCATACACCACCATCTCATGCTTATTCCTCAAACAGCTCTCGATGAAGTCAAACAGCGGGCTGTCGTGTCTGTAAGAGAACGCACACGCGCGTCAGAATCTCGAACAGCGATGGCGAAACCTCCTCCCGCAACAGGCGGGGAAAAAAAACCCACTGTATTTCTTTTCTATGTAGCTAAATCGTAAGCAAAAGAAGAAACTCTTTCATTTAAAAAGACACGGGGGCGCAAACTTTTGCATTAAACAGTATGTGAGCTGTGTATTAAATGAAAAGGTCACGGACCCTCCCTCTGTCTCCTCCAGCAGCTTGCTGGCGATGCGGATCAGCATGCAGTAGGCAAACGGAGACTTGAGGCCCGACTTGGTGAACTTGTTGAGCATCTTGGTGACGGCGAGGCGGTCGTTCTTCCTCAGGTGATAGAGCAAGCCCAGGGCGTGGTACTGGAAACCAAAGTGGAAAATCATAACATGGTTTAAAACAAAAAAATCTGATGTATTTATAAATCTAATAGTGTCACACCAACCTGCACCATGATGTTATCACTGGACGCTGCTTCCTGAGCTTCATTCACCCAGCGCTTTACTACATCGTAGCTCATCTTCACCATGTGCTGAAGGAAAACCAAACACACGAGCACGCTCAGCATGAATTACGTCATCGCAACGCTACTGCGGTCCACGTTAAAAATCAGGGACAGGTTCTCACCAGAGAGGAGACGAGAGCAGAGCTGGACACACTGGGCACTTTATCCACTATGGCCTGCTTCATGTATCGCTCGATGGCTTGCAGCATGGTGGTCTATAAGACGAAGGAATACAGGAGAGTCATGACTACGACACCATCTGTAAAACTCATCCTGCTGGTTTTAACCCAAGACCCAGAGGCACAGAGGCTGTTACTTCATCACCACAACAGCAAGACGTCACTTCCACGATGGCCATTAAATCTAGACGTCAACATGGTGGGGAACTTTTTATTTAAATAAATAAACAGAATCAACAGTGTTTGGTAAATTTAATATTCTTAAGGCCACTTCTGTNGTGCTGCTGTACTTCTTTGGAAATTGACTAGTTATATGACAGCAAACAAACATTTTAAATAAATAAATAAATAACTTCAAAAAAGGGAATCTGGGTGTCTCTTAAATGTAATAAATTTCCAGTGTTACTTCTGAGTTTATAGTTATTTGACAACCAACTTACAAACATTTTTAAACAAACAAACAAACAAACAAATAAAAAAAGAAGAGTGTCATGGTGTACCATAAATTTAACCTATTTTCAATACTATTTTGCAAACTGCCTCTAGTTATTTGACAGCAAACACACACACAAAATTTAAACTTCACATTAAATAAATAAATAAATAAAACGTACTGCACCCAAAAGGTGTTAAACACCATCTAAGTCATAAACTTGATATTTTTTAACGAGTTTAATTGAAGGACTAAGGCCATTAATATATACTGTTATTTTAGTTTTTTTTTTTTTTTTTTTGAAAGAATTAAAAGTATACACTTAAGAATTGAAACTTGAAATGAAGTGTGTGTCATCTTACACACAGCTGTTGTCTACAGAGATCTCGGTGTGACGTGTAGAGATAACATGTACTGCGTAAAAGCCCGAGTCACGACGTGAAATCTTTATCAGTGTGATATTTAAAAAAAAAAATTTAAAAAAAGGCTCTGAACGAGCACGTGTCTACGTCAGTAGGAAAAGATGCAGGAAAGAATGAAAGACAGCTTTCATTAGGGTAGAATTTCAAAACGAATGAATAAAATCTTCACTGAATAATGTTTGAGAATCCGCTGATGAATTAATGCATAATGAAGATGCTTCGCACTCACGTCAGTGATCCTGCAGAGCGCTCTGATGGCAGGGCCTCTGTACACATCCTCTTTACCGGTCATGTCTTTGGTCAGACTAAGACACACACACACACACACACACACACACACACACACACACCAAGCCTGATAAGCGTAAAGTTCTCGGCAGTGAATACACATCAAGTGACCGGGCGATGAGAGAACCTGAGAGATCATCACCTGCTCGTAACGATGATGACGTCCTCAGAGATGTTGGCCATCTCCTTGATGGTTAGGTAGCACATCCTTCGCAGTGTTTGCTACAGAGACAAAAAAAAAAAAGGATTTTTTTTTTTTTTTTTTATTACAGACGTGACCGAAAGTTTAATGCCATGCTTAAAAAAATATGGAGATGTTTACATCATTCGACTGGAAGAGCCTGGTCATGGCAAAGAAGGCTTCAGTGGCCTCAGTGGTTCCAAAGTGCTCACCCTGGAGAGAGAGAGAGAGAGAGAGAGAGAGAGAGAGAGAGAGACAAAATCAGAGCGAATAAAACACAAGCTGAAAAGAAAATGGATGCATCGGGGAGGAGATATTAGTGACCTGGTTGAGCAGGTAGATGATTTTTGTCAGGATGTGGAGGCATCTTCGTGGGTTGATGGGTGTCTCGTTGAAGATGCGAGCCTTAAAAGGAGGGGAAAAAAACACACACACACACACACACACACACACACACACACACACACAGATCAGTAACTCTGTTCTCACACCAACATCAGAGCTCTGAGCGACTCCCTGTAAGCTTCAGTTGCTAAGTTATGAGAAAGATTACAGCCATGATGGCTTTAGGACGAGTTTCCTGTGTCGGTTATATTAACACACACATTTACGTCATTAAAGAGATGCCAAACGTTCAGATTATACAGCAATATGTAAATAAGTCAAATCCAAGTTGGTAGCAATCCAGCATTTCGGTCTGAGATGCACGACACTTACACACTTATTACAACTCAAACATCTAAACAGTAGGTCACAAAACTGGTCTCAACTCAAACACTCGATAAAACACAAAAAACTAATCCAACAACTCAAACGACACCGAATTCAACAAGTCAAACTCCAAAGCTCACAATTCAAAAACCCGATTTATCTACTCAAAACTCTGATCCGACAACAAAAAAAACAAACTCGCCAACTCAAAAATTCAATATAACACAAAAAAAAAAAAATTTAAAAATCCAAAAACTCAAAAACTTATTCTAACACAAATACACAAATTCAGCAACTCAAATACCAAATCCTACAAGTGAAGAATCCAAATTCAACAACTCAAAAATGCAATATAACTCCAAAACCAAACTCAACAACTCAAATACCTCACTATAACACACAAAACTAATCCATTAACTCAAACGCAAAACTCAACAACTCAAAAAAGCAATACAACTAAAAAACACAACTCCAAACACTGCAAGACACCAAACCCCCACAAATCAAAAACCCGATTTATCTACTCAAAACTCTGATCTAACAACTTAAAAACAAACTCAAAACTCAATACAATACAAAAAAACCTAATTCAACAACACCAAACACTGAAAGACACCAAATCCAACAACTCAAAAACTTAATCTAACACAAATACACTAATTCAACAACTCAAACTCAACAACACAAAAATGCAATATAACTCAAAAACCCAAACTCAACAACTCAAAAACCTGATCCAGCAATACCAATACAAAAAAACATGATTTAACTCAAACACCAAACTCAACAACTCAAATAAGCAATATAACTCCAAAACCCAACTCCAAACACTGAAACACACAACTCAAAAACTAAATCTAACCCAAATACACTAATTTAACAACTCAAACAACAAACCCAACAAGTCAAGAACCCAAACTTAACAACTCAAAAACCTGATCCAGCAACTCAAATCCTAACCCAAACACAACACAAACAGCAAACCGACAGAAAGACTGGACTGTCAGAATAAAAGTCTGTTTAAAACGTCAGATCGCTCTGCCACACGCTATCAGATCTACATCAGATTTTAGCACCATGTAGAAAAGATTAGATTCAGTGCAGTTTTTTTCCCCTTGTTCACACCGCGATCGTGTAAAAGACAGAAGCGTGTCAGATGTGAGTTTAGAGACTGGATGCGTGTCACTTTCTCCCCTCACCTCCTGCAGGACAGCACTCTTCTCCAGGTGCTGAAACGGGTTGGAGCCACTTCCTGTGAACAAACCCATGATAAATAAGAGTCAGTACTGCACTGGATATTTAATACATTACTGTACTTCCTAATGAGGCTGAAACATCACAGGACCACTGCATACCCTAAAGACCTGTATACCTCAAACCACCACCAAATACACAACTTTACACTGTTTTCATGCACCGTGTATAAGAATTAAAAATAAAAAAAGATTAAGCTAGACTCTAACACTTATGGGTAACAAATTAACTCAAAGTATATGACAAGTAAATTAGCCAGTTGTGACTATGATAGCTAGCCAGACACAATATAAAGACTTACAGAGCATTTATTTGGGTATACTGTTATATAAAAGCGCACAAAGAGCATTAACGTGATTTATATTTACAGCCTGGAGCATTTATTATACCATTAAGAAAAGTAAATACTAGCTAACTAGCTAGACTAGCAATGCACTGCCAATGGAGAGCTAAGCTAACATTTAACACACATTTTACTGTCTGTTTCAATCAACAGCACGAAATGAAATGATTCAAACAAACTCAGATCAACTCTTACCCGCCTCCTCGTCCTTCTTGTCAAATTTCTTTATCATTTTAAGGAATGTTTTGGATAATAAGTGCGAGGGCTGAGCTACACTCTCTTAACACACTCACATCCGAGTTTCAGCTCCACGTCAGCTGCTGCACTGAAGGCACTCTGAGGCCCAAAATGGCGGCCGGCGGCTCGTCCTTTAAAATAAAAGTCTTTAATAAAAGTCTCTTGGTAAATAAGTAAGGAAGGAAGGAAGGAATGAAGGAAATAAATAAATAAATAAATAAATAAATAAATAAATAAATAAATACTATGTACCACTTATCCTACACAGGGTCACTGGAGCCTAACCCAGGGGACTCAGGGCACAAGGCAGGGGACACCCTGGACGGGGTACCATCCCATCGAGGACACACACAGGACAATTTGGAAATGCCAGTCAACCTACAATGCATGTCTTTGGACTGGGGAGGAAACTGGAGTACCCGGAGGAAACCCCTGAAGCACAGGGAGAACATGCAAACTCCGCACATACAGTGTAGAGGTGGATTCAACCCCCCAACCCCAGAGGCACGAGGCAAACATGCTAAAGAAATAAGCCACCGTGCCCCCATCAGAAAAAAATTAAATAAACGAAATATATTGACCAAAACACTAAACTGGATATTCTTGCGCATGACACCACAGCCCTGCTGAATTCTCAGTACCAACTGGTTGATTAATTTTCTATAACAGCAGATGCAAATGACAGATTTATATTAATGCACTCATTCTAATATGTTATCGTTTCTATAGTAAGAACCTTCACAGCGACTTTTATGGCACATATTAGATATTTAAAAAGAAAAACAACATGGTGCTATTTAACAAAGAATGGGGCGTGTAATTGTTGATGTAATTTATTTAACATTTATGGAAGGAGTCTCCAGTGTCAGCATTTCGTAACAGTCAGTAATGCTGCTTTCAGGTGAAGATTCAACTTGTAATTCCCCATCTTCAGCTGCAGAAGACAAGCCACAGAAAACACCTCCTCGACCTGAAAATTTCTATTTGTCAGCTTGGGGTCTTCTTGGGGTCTTCTTCTCATCCACCTGTTTATGGATTGACGTTAAATCAACATGGCCGCTCACGCTGTGAACAGTGTAAGGTCTCCCTTCTTTACTTTTAAATGAGTTCATAGCAGTATTATCTTCAGATCAGTTAATACACAGACACACTACTTGGTTAAATCTAAAGCATTGACTGGTTTCAGAGGGTAATCATCAACGTTATCACTAACATTAGTCAGCTAGTTTGTTGCTACGCTACTCACTGTTGTCCCCTGCTGCTGTTATGCTGCAATTTCATTCCAAAATGCTGCATGAATGTTTGAAGTTCATTACAGTAGAACAGAACCAGGAGCCTCTCAGGCCTGTGACTGTAAACGCTGAAGGTGAAATCGCTTTTTATGAGCTTTATGTGCTCTGACAGAGCAAACACAAGAGGCGTCCGTGTCTTTTTTTTCCACTTGACATTATTACAACTTGCAAATGTTCACTTACAAGGCACCATGAACGCAGGATTAGTTTCCTGCCACGGGAAAGTTTTCAGGACAGAAACATGATGCTTTATAATTTCTCTGTAACATGACAAGCTTCAGGAGAGAGAAAAAAAGAGATGCTGGTGAGGAACTGTTTATAGCTGCTATAGCGTAAGTGAGAACAGGAAGTAACTCGCTTCATGAATGTTCCACAACATTAAACGTAACTATATTGTACTATATTTATATGGTTAAAACGTATGCTGTTTCCTTTCATTAATAAATAAAAATTGTAATAGTTGCCTATTGCTGATTATTTTCCTATAACCGCACAACCCCAAATGTTTCATTCCTTATGTATTAAACGAGGTTATCTATGTGTCATGCACTTAATTCATTTTCCTTTTCAGTTCACTTCAGGCCTTTATTTTGAAACACATTTGAGTTCATACACACTTTCTATTAAATACTGAAACATTGATTTAAGTCATTATTATAGTGATGAAGTTATTTTTATCTTGAAGTTAGTTTTTAACTTCTAAGGAACATGACGCCAGTACAGTAACTGGATTATGAGAATATTTATCCATTAAGTGATTTATTCAGTGATCTGATTGTTATATTGAATATTTAGTAG
>CM074962.1:3291949-3307741 GCA_037577455.1 Pangasius macronema
AGACTATAGGGCACTTCATCTCATTCTCTCACATGTTGGAGAGACTATAGGGCACTTCATCTCATTCTCTAACATGTTGGAGAGACTATAGGGCACTTCATCTCATTTTTTTCACATGTAGAGAAGACTATAGGGCACTTCATCTAATTTTCTCACACGTAGGCGAGACTATAGGGCATGTCATCTCATTTCCTTATATGTAGTGGAGACTATAGGGCACTTAATCTCATTTTCTTATATGTAGTGGAGACTACAGGGCACTTCACGTAGGGGAGACTATAGGGCACTTCATCTAATTTTCTCACATGTTGGAGAGACTATAGGGCACTTCATCTCATTGTTTAACATGTTGGAGAGACTATAGGGCACTTCATCTCATTGTCTAAAATGTTGGAGAGACTATAGGGCACTTCATCTCATTCTCTCACATGTTGGAGAGACTATAGGGCACTTCATCTCATTGTCTAACATGTTGGAGAGACTATAGGGCACTTCATCTCATTTTTTCACATGTAGAGAAGATTATAGGGCACGTCATCTCATTTTCTTATATGTAGTGGAGACTATAGGGCACTTCATGTAGGGGAGACTATAGGGCACTTCATCTCATTTTCTCCACTTGAAGGGCACCCTGGCAGGCACTTCATCATGTTTTCTTGCACATTTTTCTGTTTTATTTCCATTTTTAAAGGGTGGCCATTAGGGCATCATATTTTCTCCACTGTCTACTGCAGTGGCAACATAAAGGGAAACTTTTGGGGTTTTTTCGACCATGGGGAGAATCCTGCCCCTGCAGCCACCTACATCCATTCCCAAAAGCTTGGAATCGCTCCATCAATTATCAGCATTCTCACCTGTGATATTGTCATACACTAAGTTTGGTTCGGTTTGTGAAACAATGGGTGAAGCAGTGGTTTTCTCCTCTTTCTCCTCGTCCATGTGAATGAGAGGAGACTCCTCCGTTCCCTTGTCCTCCTTCAGAATACTCTCTTCTTCATCTTTGGTGTTCATCAAAAGAAGGTACGCTTGATCTTTCCCTTGATTGAACAGAAGACAGAAATTTCAGACTCTTTTATTGATAAAACACAGTGTCACATCTTTCATTTGTATTAATGGATTTTTTTTTCCTTTTTGCAGTCATTTGTGAATGACTCCTGAAGCTGGTTAGTTCAGCAGTCTGTTCCACTGAGAACACTGTGGAACATAACAGATGGTGGAACCCATGGGGTCCTCATACTACACCAGCATGAGATTCAGAGCACATAACTGTATAGAGAAAAGCACAAATACACACCGATGGGGGAAAAGCGTGCACATAACGAACCACCCACACACCCACACACTTGACCACACACTTAGTGGCCACTTTATTAGGTATATCTTTACTACAGATACATCCGAGTGCAAACGTTTGCATCCCATTAGAACAAAATTAAGATGTTCTTTTACCAACGAGACATGATGTACTAGGCTGTTAGCTCCCATTTTATTTTTGTGCAAAAAATAGCTTGGGTGTTATGAATGAACTTGGCATATGAGCTAAACACTCAGTTTATGCACTGTGCACACAACGCAGCATGCAGAGTGCATTTCTCTAGTTTCTGGTTTATGTCATATACAGTACATTTGCATATACGAGAGGATTTACAAGCTGGGAAAAAAAAGAGGCTGTTGCGTTAATGACTGTTTATAGCTCCTCTAATGTAAGTGAGAAGAGCAACTTGTTTTGCAGACATTCCACAACATTAATTGTAGCTATTAATACATAAAATGATGCATCATTCTTTAATTATTTTTTTGTAACACTTCATGATGTGTGTATAGGAAAATAATCAGCTTCCGGGAGCAAACAGTAACTCCGGTTGTGCTGGGCTGCTTCACACCAACCTATCGTTGATTATTTTTCTATAACAGCACACCCCAATTGTTATATTCCTTCTAAAATGATTCTCGTCGACTCACCACACTTTTCCACTACTTCTTTGGTCACCAGGTCCTTCACCTCCTTTACCTATATGATTAAGAAAAATAGATAATAATGGTACAATAATAATAAAACTCTTTACTCAGTTTACAACTGTTATTAAAGACAGGGTCCATAACTCACTGTAAGCCCCGGATCTCCTTTCTCCCCTTTCAGTCCTTCCAGCCCCGTCTCACCCTTCACAGAACACAAACACAGATCATTATATACATGTGAGCTGCTGTGTAAGCTATACCTCTCATTGTAGAACAGATGACAAGCTTACAGAAAGCTTACATCTAGACCTCTTTGTCCAGGAATTCCCGGGAGGCCTCTCTGACAAGGCTTCCCTCTGCCCCTCCTTCCTCTTTCTCCCTGAGCAAAGTGATGAAACGTGACATTGAGCAGGTTTAATGTTAAGATCACTGTATAGCCTCTACAAGCCGAATCCACCACCTCTTGTCACAATACATGCCTCGTATGTCATGAAAAAAGGGGGCTGGGCAGAGCTGATTGCTATATTGACTGGGGGCGGAGCTAATTTCTGGGCCAGAAAAATATACAATTACAGATGAGAAGCCCAAAAAGTTTAAATCAGTTTTTCTTAGGTATCATTAAAATAATATGATTGTTATAGGTCTATACACACTTTTAAGCACTACATACATCACCTTTACCATAATTCAATCAGTGATCTAGAACACACACAGATTAAAGCACTGTCTAAGTTATCATTACATCCATGGTTATTTTACCATGTCTATAGATACAATACAGTTGAACTGTGCAGTACCCTATCCTAGGCACTCCAATACCTTAGGTCCAGCTTCCCCTTTAGGTCCGACTGGACCAGGTCGGCCAGGAGGTCCAGTGGTTCCCGGTGCACCTGGAGATCCTTTAAAACCTGAGAATCCTGGAAAACCTGGAGGACCCTGTAGAGGAGCACAGCACAAGCATCTCCGACATGACTCGTAGTCAATATTTACACTAAATCCCTTAATGATTTGTGTGTATTAAAAAAAACAAACATTTAAGACTCAGTAAATAGCATAAATAAAAATAAACATAACTTATGTAAAATGGGTAAAACTTCATTAAAACTGTGGTGTAGTGTTGTGCCAAATATAGATTCTTATTTATTTGAGGAAATGTATAATTTGACCAATCACATGGCCAATCAATGATGCTTGAGCTAAGGCGTCTAAAGCAGCGACATGCACATCAAAAGGAAAAGAATATCCTATTTTTTAAAAAGTTATATGTCAACAAAAATTACAATTAATGACACAAATACTAAGGTTATGGATGACAAGAAGAAAACAACAACTGCACTTCTACCTAAAAGTGCAAAATGCAGGGTGGCATCAGTGCAAAAATTGATGCAATTTTATTTATCCAAAACTTTTATTTTGTATTCATACTGCATTGTTAGACCAGCTTTACACCGTGTTATACTTAAAGCACGATCATGTAAGTTTGGGTGAGATATTCTGAGATCTTAGTAAATCAGGGCCGATGAGTAGAGCAGATAAAAAAAGGAGACTACTTTTGAAATGGACCTTCTCTCCCCTTTTCCCTGGTTCACCATCAAGTCCATGTAGACCTCCATCACCTTTTTCTCCCTAAACAATAACAACATATATTAACACACTGTAATGAGAATGCAGCGTTAGTGCTAGGGATCTCTTTCTATGATTGTGAAGACTCACTTTTCGTCCCGGGGGTCCATTTAGTCCAGGAATGCCGGGTGCCCCAGGGTCTCCAATACCGCCCTGTATTTAACATTTAATGGACATTAAACAGTAATCTATGAGTCTTATTGCATGAGTGAGAAAACATTAGAGTGTGTCATTTCAGTTCTGCAGTAACATAAAGTGTATCTGGTGATAAGTAGCTACCAGTTCCCCGTCTACTCCTGGGAGGCCCATCCTTCCTGGCATGCCTCGAAAACCCTACAGATGTTAAAAAAAAAATTATATACAGTAATATATGACATATTATATATATTATATGTATATAATAAGAGTCGAGATAACATTGTACACCATCCTACTTTGTCCTGACAAGTGTATGTATATATATTTAAAAGGTACTAAGGTATACGTACAATATAAAATAAACTGGTGCAGATTACATCTTTACCTGTTCTCCTTTGTTGCCTGTGTCTCCTTGTAATCCAGGCTCTCCTTTCTCTCCCTGTAAAAAAAAACACAGAACCTGAAGAAGAAGTTCAACAATCAGATTTAAGAAATATTTTTATTTCCTGGTTTAGTCGTATGATTTATCTGTCCTGCCAAAACACTTTATTAAAAGACTTTACTTTAATAAGACCACTGTACTGTTCTTAGCTGATAGTCTGATAAGACATGTCCTGAGGATCAGCTGCTCTTCTACACATTTAATTTAATGAGGATCAGCTGCTCTTCTACACATTTAATTCTACTGTAACACGTGGTAGGATGAAACAGGACACACGTGTGTGAAATCAGCATGGTGTTTATTTAGGGAAATCCAGTAATCATCGTCAAAGTCCAGGACAGGTGTAAAAGCAGAGAGAGATTATCCATAATCACAACATGAGGAAAACAGGCAGGAGTCTAACCCAGGAAGTACTCTGAACTGATTTGGGAAAACACGCGAACAAAGAACGATGGCTGAGAACGTAACGAGGTGAAGAGGCAAGACTTCGCAACTACATGAAGACACAAGAGGGCTTTAATAGACAATCTAATGATGGATGGGACATTTGTGGCACCTATTTTCATTATCATGTTTGTTAGAACTCTGCCAGATATCATACATAATCTTTCTGAAAGTCAAGGTCATGGGACAGGACATCTATTGAATTTCGTACTGCTATCTTGCTGCAGGACAAACTTTCATCGATTACAACAGAGGTATAATTTTCCATTTAAAAACAAGTGTGTGTGTGTGTGTGTGTGTGTGTGTGTGTGTGTGTTTGGGGGTGTGGGGGTGCAAACTTTTGTACTCAGCCCTATTTCCTGATGTCTTATCTATCTAACTACAGATGTCTCTTTAATCAATGTTCCTATTAAACTATGAGCCAGATGTTCATCTTTGTGACTGAAACTCATGCTCCAATAATGAACCCTCTTCCAATGTCACTTCGATCTTTTCTTCTTGTCATCTTCATCCAAAATCAAGGTCAGTCCAAAGCATTTTTATACACACTACAGAACATGGTTGTTTGTTTATTGCTTAATTGTATTATGCAGCACATCTGTCTGGAAGCATCTGCACTCATTACATTTCTCCGCTCATTTAAGCAGTTTTTCTGTTCAGTTGTCACCAGAGGCCAATCAGGACTATTCTGTGGAGTTCTTTCCTGTTTGTTGGTCAGAAATTCAAGATCACAAGCTTTAGTCAAATGCAGAACTAGTCCTCAGTGCACTTCTCTAATGCGAGTCCACAGAGTTTATGCTTTGGATAGACTAGTAGAGGTGACGCTGGTTTGCTGGTAGACGTTCGTAACCATAATGTACGACTGTTACTAATAAAATTTAAAAGACCTCCTTTAGCAGCGATTTCAAACACATCATCATACAAACAGTGAATGTGCTCATGCTCTGCTGTGTCTCTTCCAGGAAGTGGTTTGAGGAGCAAACTGAACACTTTTACTAGTCTTTAGATCCATATTGATTGGGTTAGGGTTGGGTGATTGGCAGGCCGTTCCCATGACAACAGCACTGCCTTGTTCATCTCTAAACATCTCCTTCACAGCTTTGGTGTGTGTGTTTATCTTAAGTGACTGGAAAGACATCCCCGAACTTTGGACCAGTGATCTGCAGAACCCAAAGCATCTTCTCCTAAAATGCACTTGGTGTAATTTCATTTGAAGTGAGATTTATTGCGTTCCTTACATGTTCACCCTTTTGTCCTCGCAGTCCCGTGTCTCCCTTGTCGCCTTTTTCACCCTGCAGTCCATTCTCTCCATTACGACCCTGTGACAGCCCATCCGGTGAGAATAAATCATCAAATAATGGAGACTGCAGTTCAATACGCATGAGATCTTTTTATTATGTCTTTAAAAATGATTGTCTATTATAATTTACCGCTTCTCCATTAGTCCCTGGTTCTCCTGCTTCTCCCTGTAAGTAACATGACAAAAAAATGTAAGCTTAGGTTAAATATTATGTCTCATAAATGACCAAAAATTGGGGTAAAAAGGTCAAACAAAAAGTGAAAGCCAGTGTAAGTGCATGCTGTTTAGGCAGGAACATATGGCTAATTTGTTGGAATTCTTCAAAAAAAAAAAAAACACCTTAAAAGCTATTTATACGTGAACAGTTTTGAATCTGACCTTTTGTCCCACAGGCCCTCGTGCTCCAAAGGGCCCCATGCTTCCTTTGACCCCAGCTTCTCCCTTCAACCCCTGCATTACAGTTACACAGATACAAGGCACTCCGTCACGTTGGGAATTCATTAAAGCGAGTCATTACAGGTACCACAGGGTGAATCCAATGGAAAGCAATTAGTGGTGTGTGTGTGTGCTTCATAAACTCTGTATCTCCGTGAATGCAAATGTGTGCTACGGCATCTTAAACACCTTTTCTTGGTCTTAGTGATTTGGTCAGAAATGTTCCATTAGCTCTGTGGTGCTCATTGTGGGCTTTACTCATGCAGGCATGCAGATAAAAACAAGACGAAAATAACTATAACAGCATCGCCACATGGAATAATCCGAGAAATGAAATGGCCATGTAACAGCGCATCCCGCTGGTTTAATGCACCAAAGGCTAAAGTGCAGCTAATGCACCTCACCTTCACCCCCGGAGGTCCATCCTCTCCTTTCTCCCCTTTATCGCCATCAAATCCCGGAGAACCTCGTTCACCCTTACATGGAAAAAAATGACAAAAAATCTTTTTTTTTTTTTTACCTCAGAAGAATGATGGAAGAAAAGGAAAACACAGAAGATGGGAAAAACAAAACAACAACAAAAAAAATCAACCTGCAGTCTACAGCTGCTGAATTCTCTCTTCTGATTGGTCAGAAGCTGCTGATTAACCCTCTATAACAGCAGCTATGACAGTCGTGCACCTGTTTAATCACGGGTTTATATATTAACGCGCCCATCCTGATATCTTATTGTTGCTATAGTAACAGATCAGGGACTTTTGTTTTGCGGAAACTCAGCATGATCTATATGACCTAATAATAAACATGATGTTATTTAACAGTGAAAAATGTGTAATCGTTGATTTGGGGACGTTTTCTGTGAGGGGATATTTGTAATAGTCTGAGCTGAAGCTGTTTCAACAAAAAAAGAAGCTGGTGAGGGAATGAGTTAGAACTAAATTTTCTTGCAGATGATCCACAACATTTATTGTAGTTAAATTACAGCTATACAACTATACAGCTATAAAGGGATAATTAGTATGACGTGTGTGTTCATCTTTCAGGCAGTAGCAGTAAATCTGCTTTGTGCCAGGCCGCATCACACCACCCTTGATTAATTATAACAGTCATTGATTATTTTCTTATAACAGCACGCCGCCCAAGTGTTTTATCCTGTACAATGTAGAAGAAACACACACACACAAAAAAAAAACTCCACAAGTGACAGATTTCCCCCAATTTCCGTACCGCTCCTCCTTTTGTGCCTTTATATCCCCGAGGCCCAGGCAAGGACAGAGGACTCCCCTGTGCACAAACAAGGAGAAGGAAGAAAAACCCTGCAGTTCAGGTGGTAGGTGATCATCATTATGTGTTTTTCAAGAATAAAGGCTCTTACTTTCTCGCCCCGGATGCCTGGTAGACCTTTATCACCCTGTTAAAGAAACATTTTAAATAACTAAAGTCAAAGATTAGCACATTGCCAAGTGCAAAGAGTTACATACAAACAAAGACAAAGAATTTAATTGGTTTAATTCATACCAACGATACACTGAGGGCCGCATTCAGAGCTGGGGAGTTGAGTACAGAGGTTACATCAATATTTGGGTGGAGAAAGTTATGTGTGTTCAGAGTTGGGCTATGCAGCTGCTGACATATCAGTTACAACGCAGGTCAGGTCTACAGCCCCGAGGGGGTGGGTGGGGCAGGGGGGTATTGGGCGGGGGGAATGTCATGGCAAAATCTTTGATGATTTTCTAAACCTTATTTTCTCCCAGTTTGGTCATTGTTAATTCCCACACACAAGCCCATCACTGACAGCCGCCAGCCAGAGAGGGTGAGGGATAACACATGCTGTGTCAGAGATCTGCAGCACATTTTTTTTTAAAACCGCTGCCCATGCAATGTCAAGGTGCTTCTGAATACACTTGGAGGAGATGATAAGTGTCCTCTTCTGTATGTATGAGCTCAGAGACAGGCACAATTGGTGAGTAATGGCTTGGCCATTTTTGTTCTCTTGGACTGACCACGGATGGCTGTGGCACTGTCACTGGGTTTCACAATCTCCTGATGATAATGTAAGCACTTTTCTGTTATGTCACTCAGGAGCCATCCCAAATATTTTCTACTGGGTTTGCCTTATGTTTTGGTTATAGGTAGAAACGTCATATTGTGATATGTCCCACTGTCCCACTGGCTCTATAACTGCCACCATGCGGCCAGCGTTTGTGGAAATACATAAAGATACAGGTGAAGGATAGAGGCATTTTCAGCAGAACAGCATCTCTAAAGCACCTTTCCATGTGAAAACACACGGAAGCTCCACCCCCTCTAAATTTATTTCTTTTATGAGAACAATTGACATCAAAGCTCCTGACAAGCCCATAATCAACCCCTCAAACTGACGAAACAGAAAAAAGTTTCCTTCTAATTTCAATTCAAGTTTGTCTTTGTGAAATGTCACATTAAACATCATCTCACCTTTTCTCCTTTTACGCCAGTGAGGCCTTTAGGACCCTAGGACAATGAAAACATCTATAAGATCTTGTGTTAGTATTAACTGTCTATTAATAAAATAGATTTAAAATAAGTTTTAGAACTTACAGAGTTTAAAAAAAGCGCGACTTTTCATAAATGCCTTAATTATAGTCGTCAAAGTTCAGAAACGAAAGCACTATATGACATTCTGTGTCATTTACCATGAGTCCTGGTGGCCCTCTGACCCCCACAGTGCCCTTGGCACCCTACAATTAAAAAAAAAAAAAAAAAGTTTTTACAACAATGAATTAAAATGCGCTTGAAATTAGTACAAACCCTTCTCCCACTGTGCTACACAATACTGTTACACTGTTCATAAGAATCTCCTTTTCCCATCCCAACCCACGTTACCCTGTGGCCTGGAAGTCCAGCCACGCCCCTTTCTCCTGGCTCCCCCGGGATGCTGTCGCCCTGGCAACAGATAACAGATGGCCGATTTTCTCAAGAAGTGACCTTTTAATACAAGAACATCTCACAGCCTACAGTCCACTTCACACAGTGAGGAGGAGGAGGAGGATGAAGGAGGCAGAGAAGACCCCAAAGATCACACTTTCAGAATTTAGTTTCATTCTTGGACTTGTCAAGTTTAAAAACTATAAGACACCAGGTCCATAACAACAAGGTGCATGCAAGTGGTGCATGAAAGAAGCTTTTACAGAGTACAACCCACAAGCTTGGAGATAACTGTAGAGGATCTTAGACACGTCTCATTCTTACATTTGGCTGTGTTTAATGCCGTCTTCAGTTCAGTTCAACAGGGTTCAAGTCAGGAAATTGAAATGGATGTTAAAATGGCAAAATAGTGGTCGATTCTTCATTTGCTTGTATGTTTGCAGATCCATATGTGACTAAGTCTTAACTTCCTTACAGAAGGAACCTGGCTTTTGTCTAAAACTTAGCAGAATTCATGACATCATCGATCTTCAAGAGACCCCTAAACAAAATAAAAACCTCCCAAACCCCCCTGAGACTACAGGAATCATACGCTGCAATCCAAAAACATGGCTTCTTAGCAAGTGAAAATATCCTGAACATAGTCAGATTTATTTAGTATTTCTTTTTACAAGATTACAATAAACCTAATACAAGATTATTAAAAACTATTTCTAGACATATGTACTAATTCCAAGCTTGAAATAGTCTTGTTCTATTGGTGGATCATTTTGCTAATTTTAAGCATTTATTTCCACAAAGAAGCAAAAATAATCTGCCAATAGAACAAGAAAATGTAAAGTTTGAAATGAGTAAAAATGTCTATAAATAGGTTTATTAACTTATATTTGGTTAATTGTAATCTTATAATAGGATAAAACATTTATGAAACATATATGGATCATTGATGCTGTGGGGCTGTTTTGTACCTGGCGGTTCAGTGGCTCTTGTAAAGATCGATGACATGATGATTTTTGTGGTCTGAACTGAAGACGGCACTGAATCGTACACACTCACAAACTCAAGCTCTACGATCCTCTTGCTTGATGAACTTTATAAGAGGAGAGTGATTGCTGCTATTCTTGCTTAATTTCATGAAGGGTGCCAATATTTTTTTGTTGTTGGCTGTACAAATGGCCTTACTCTTACCTTGTCACCTTTCACTCCTGGTGGACCTGGAATCCCCTGAAAAAAATAAAAAAAAGAAAGCAGACTGCAGTGTGAATATATTCCATGACCTTTCCTTACAAACTAGAAACGTGCTTGTTGCTATACTTCTTTTCCTGGAGGTCCAAGTGAACCAGGAGAGCCAGGTGATCCATTTTTTCCTCGTCTTCCTCTTTCGCCCTACACATGATGAAAAATATCTCTTTAACATATTTAGTTATTTAATCTAAAGCACATTACAATCAAATAAACACAAATCTGTAGCTGCAAGAGTGAGGAATGTAAGTTTTTTTCTCTTCGGGACAAAAGTGGACACTCACCGGTTTACCTGGCTCTCCGGGGTCTCCTGGCTCACCACTTTGACCCGGAGTTCCTGGGATCCCAGGGTTGCCCCGGATGCCCTGGATGCCCTGTGCTCCAGGAGGTCCTGGTTCTCCAGGCTCACCCTAGAGTAAAATCACACAGCAGGAACCAGAGTAAACATAGCAGTACACTCAGAAAACAAAAAAACAAACAAACAAAAAAATGAACTGCGCTATTGCTCGTCACTGGGGTGGTCATCTCAAGGGCGTGAGATAGAGAATTAGCAGTCCTTTCTGAGCTGAAGATGGTGTGTTGTGATAGAGCAGGACAAGCATTAAAATGTGCAGGACCAGGGTTGGGAGCCTGTGGACTAGACTTTTAATCAAGGAGTTTTGAGAACCGACTGCCCTGAAGAGTTTAATGTTTTACATGCTGATGA
This sequence comes from Pangasius macronema, assembly GCA_037577455.1. Taxonomy (NCBI): domain Eukaryota; kingdom Metazoa; phylum Chordata; class Actinopteri; order Siluriformes; family Pangasiidae; genus Pangasius; species Pangasius macronema. The sequence goes on from CM074962.1 coordinate 3,303,146, forward strand.
TGCACCTGATCAAACTGATGGTAGTTTTATGAAAGTTTCATGCATACAGCCTTGATGTTCCAGTCCAGGTTCCACTTCTCCAGCTACAGTGATCTCCTTCTTCAATAAAAGAAGCCTTTATTTGTCACATATACATTACAGCACAGTGAGATTCCTTATTTGCATATTCCTGCTTGTTAGGAAGCTAGGGTCAGAATCCACAGGCAGCACTGGGCTCAAGGTCCCAACGGTGGCAGCTTGGCAGTACTGGGGCTTGAACCCCCAAACTACTGAATCACCGAGCCACCACTGCACATGGGAGACATTTGGGGAACTTGCAAAGGTCAGCACAGCCTGAGTGCAAAAGTTGAGCCTTGCCTTGGGTGAACCACCTTCTTGATCATGGTATCACCTCTGCCAGGTAAGTCAACCCCCTGGGCTTGGGTGCCCAAGGTCACAGCATTTCTCTATCTCTGGAGCACCCGCATTTACCAAAAACAAGCTCACTTATAGAGGACATCTCCAAGGTAGGAGCACAAACAAACATCATATTCTACACTAGGCCTAAAGACTCATGTCTGGTCTCAAGATGCTTTCTGTATTGACTTGGACTTGACTTGGGCTTACTGGCATTCGTATTTGGACTTATCTTTGTCTTGGGCATTGGTTTCTTAAAATATGGTCTTGGTCTTGAACAAAAGTTTGTAAAAAATAATGTTTATGTTGTCTTTTCTTTTCATATATGCAGTGTCTAAAAGAAGTAATTCCTTCTTCTAGAAAAGAGCCTAAACATTGGCACAATGCAGGAATGAAGCAAAGACTTGGCCTTGAAAAGGATTTAACCGTTTTTGGTCTCAATCTTGAATCGGTCTCGCTTTTATTTAGACTCGATCTCGACTTGGCCTCAACCTTCATCTTGGACTTGACTGTGGCGTTCTTCACTGCAGCCCTATTCTACACTGATCAGCTCATTATCATTACAGAGCCGTATTATAAGTTAGATGTTATGTTTTGTGAGTACGGAAATTTCAAGACTATGCAGGACTTCAGTTGGAAACCCTCCTGCCTTAATGGACTTTTAAAGGTTCACCACACTAACCTTCCCGGATGAATAATACATACTGAAGTTAGAAAAGATATATCACTGCAGGTAACAACCCAGTTACAAGAAAGGCTACACTACCACTATCTCCACAAAATGGAAAACGGGTCCACCTGGTCGGACTGGTTGTCCTGGTGCCACAGGATAAGGTCCGAGGCCCTTGAAGAAGGCATCAACATTTCAGTCAAAGATCTAAATCATTCGACTGCAGAGGAGTTAGCTGTTTTCCATCAGCAGGTTGAAAATAAAGTTACCTTTTGTCCTTTTTCCCCAATCCCACCCTGTACAAACACAAAAAGCAACAGGAACACAATATTACTGGCTGCTTTTTATATACAAATAACACTTTCATCTTATTAAGTCATTAATACTGCTAATTATAATGTACGGCCATAAATTTAAAGGGAAATATATGCAGCTATCAGAGTAAAGAAAGTTTAAAGGGAAAGCAGACAGAAAAGTTTTTCAAGAACGTTGTTTGCTATCAGCAATGGAAAATGAGAGAGTGAGGGAATTATAAATATTCTGATTAAACGCTCCCGGTCGTGATAAAATAAAAATAGCACTCTGAGGACATCAAAGCTAATGGAGTGAGGCTGCTGTTCTACCCGCCCAGTTTGATTGACAGTAATAATTCCCCAACGTGGCAAACAGGGGGTGGATGACGTCGTGCGTGTGGGTGGGATTGAACCGAATAAGGAAAGAAGAAACATATTACTACAGAGTGAAGGGGAGATTCGTAATCACCTTGGGTCCTGGTAGACCATTTTCACCTGGAGGTCCCTTCAGAAGAAAAGAATGATCCACACTGAATATTTATACTGCATAACATTACACTGTATATAAACTATATTTTATTGGTTTTGTGGAATCTTTACCATCAGTGAATAACTAAAAAAAAATAAAATACTTACATAAAACCACATCACGAGTAGTGTACTGGACAGTGATGAATCTCCTACCTTCAGAAGTTCATACTGAGAGATGTGGGCCCTCATGTCTTCCTCTCTGTCCACCTCTCCCATCCTCTCCCTCTCCATCATCTCCCACTCCATCCTCTGTCTCTCCACCACGTCCTCTCGCTCCGTCTCTCTCTCCCTCCCTCGCTCTCTCTCCGCAAGTGCCTCCCTTTCCGACTCCTCCTCTCTCTCGCGTTCAAGCTCCATCCTCTCTCTCTCCATCTCCAGCCTGTCAGAGAGAGAGCGAAGTAGGGTCAGTAGTAAGAGCAAGAGCAACGAGGCGAGGAGTAGAGACAGAGGACTCGAGACGATGCGCTCCCGCTTGGCCCATATCCCTCGTTCCTCTTCCTCCTCCACGTTCCACTCTGTCGCCTCTCTCTCTCTTTCAGCCTGCCTCTCCACTTCTCTTTCTACTTCAACTTCAAGATCGGTTTCCCCGTATATTTCAGCCTCAGATTCTGGCGTCTTGTATTTCTTTTTCTACAAGAGTGAAGAAAACAGTAACGGTCACACAAGGTGATACAAATCCTTGTTTATTTTCATCAGGAGGAATCAGACATACTTACTTTTTGTTTCTTTTTCTTTCTTGCACTACTTGAGGGCTGCAAATAGGAAATGTGAGGAGGTAGAGGTATATAATAACTACATGTTGCTTTTTATATAACTACGTTTTATTATATATTGTGAGCTGTGAGTCATTGGATAGCGTCACCAAAACCCAGGCTGTGTTACCTCGTAATCAGGTGAGGGGGCGCTCCTCTTCACTTTAGGCATTGCTTCATGTGCTTCAGAACTGGACATGACCCCCTAAAAACACCCACACAATGACAAACTCTCTTCACCAGACCACCGTATGATCTGCCCTGAGTCTTTTAATCTTAGCTTCAAAGATTTTTGTGTTTATGAACATTTTTAGTGTTCATAGCGCTACGTAAAAACCCTTTGTAATGATCAATATCAGCCAATCTACTGTTGAACTCTGCAATCTGATTGGTCAGTAGGTGCTGAATAATTTTCTATAACAGCAGTTCTTACAATGCGTTTATATTAAAGCGTAATAATCGTTCTAATGCTCCACATAATCTAAGTATAATAATTAACAATTTAAAAAAACAGTGAGGTTATTTAAGAGAGAAGAAATATGACATTAACGTTAATAGGTTTCTGAAGGAAAGTCTCCAGCGCCAGCTCTTTGTAACAGTCAGTAAGTTTTCCTCCACATGGAAAGTCTTCAGCACAGAGGAAATGATGCTTTGCAGTTTCTCGGTAAATTGACAAGCTTCATTTTTGTCTTATTGACTTCAAGAGAGAGAAAAGAAAGGCTGGTGAGGAAACGAGCAGCTATGATGTAAGTGAAAACAGGAGGTAACTTGATTCAGGGACATGAAGAAAATCGTTTTGAAGGTATTCATATAAATCTCATTAGCATGGAATATGAAACTTACTTAAAGACAACAACAGGAATTCAAAAGCATTTTACTTCTGCAGCCAGTGGATATGTGTGTGGGCGGGGCTTTGGTTTGGTCCATTGGAATTTGATTGGCTAATGAAAAGTGGGCGTTCCACAGCAAACATTGCATCAACTCTGGGCATCAACCTCCGGCACATTCATTAGAGAAAGCAACCAAAATCCAGTCCAATACAATAATAATAATAATAAAAAAAGATAATTAGTGATTATAAAATCATCCCAGCATTCACTTTGATACATGCTATTATAGGGAAATAATCAATGATCAGGTAGTGTGTTGAAGCAGAGTTACTGTTACCACACCGACGCTGATTATTTTCCTTTAACAGCACATCCTGAAGTGTTTTATTCTTCTTTATACATTCGCCATTTTCAGCGCTTTAGCAATCAGTTTAAAGTTACGTTTAATGTTGTGGAATGTCTGTGAGGCAAGTCAGTTCCTGTCATCACTTACATCACTTACTGTTACAGCAGCTATAAAGAGTTTCTTCTCTTTCTTCATCAAAATAAAATCGTCATTTTACCGAGAAACTGTAAACCGTTTCTCTCCTGATGACCTTCCCATGGCAGAAAACTTACTCACTGTTACAATGCGCTGACACTGGAGACTCCTTCTGTAAATACTAATTTTGTGTAGTGTCGGTCATAAAAGCCTGAGTATGACAGCGTGTTAACATGAAATTTCTCTTGAATTAACTAACATAACCTATCTACTTTAGTATTAACCTTTTGTACAAATAAATACACATCATACATAAGACGTAGGTTCATGCAACGTCCTGCGACCAAATATACAGCTGTGCATCACACGTCCTTGTGCTATATCATTTTAAACATAAGAAGAAGGGGACATTACAACAGGAACGAGTACTTGTTCATGGAAATGATGTTATGGTGCTGAAAAAATATTCCTAAATAGTCTTTGTAGAACGAGACGGAGATAATGGTGAGTAAAATTTCACCCGAGTTTATCACATGATGTGTGGTCTCGAGACCGGTCTCGAGGACCACAACACTACTGAGTAGCACGCGACAGACCTACGAGCAGATATACGAAAATAATCCACACCAGGGAGATGTGATGC
>CM074962.1:3325607-3341661 GCA_037577455.1 Pangasius macronema
AATCCCTGCCGGACCCGAGACTCGAACCCACCACCTTCAGGTTCACCTTCAGGTTACAAGACCGACTCTCAGACCATCAGGCCACGACTGCCCCCATCTGTTTATAGTTTCATCTGTTTATAGTTACATTTAATGCTGTATAACATCTACAAGACTGTCTTGAACTCCTCCTCTTGGCCCCCAGTGGAACAGTGCTGTGTTTGTGTTTATGTTTTTGTATTTACTTCTTGTCATGTTTCGTACACAGTATGTAGACATGAGAGTTATGCTTTGATTTGAGTCTTGTTTGAGTATTGATGCTACATGCTACAGGCTTCGATGATGAAGTTCGGATTTGCCGTAATAAACATAACGTCGAGTTCGCCTGATTCATTTCATCAGCGCATGTTGCACACGATGCACTTNTCTCATTTCACTGTGTACTGCGTCAGCTATATATAGCTGAAATGACAATAAAAGCCTCTTGACTTGACTTGACTTGACTTGGCATGTTACAGAGACCATTTATTTTCCTGTTATCACTTACGCTATAGCAGCTCTAAACAGTCATTCCCTCACCAGCTTCTCTTTTTTCTCTCTCTCTCTTTAAGTTAATGAAAAAATATTCAGAAACAACACAAAGTGCAAACTCCTCTGTCCAGGCGGCTTTCATAAACCGTCAGAACGGAGATGTTGTGCTGGGGGGTTTAATATTAGATGCTTCATTCTTATCACATCTGTACGAATGAAGCATGACATGCTATAGGATGGTATGTGACATTACCCTGATGCCTTTCTCTCCTGGATGCCCTGGAGCACCAGGCTCTCCCTGTGGAAAAATAACCCACCACCATGAGTCAGGTATAAGAATGAGTCAGGTACATCGATGTGATATAGATGTGCATGAGTAACTATATATTTTTATATGCATTAGTGTGTGTATTTTGTGTTTGTGTTCTTGTATAAGTAAGTTTTCTCTCACCTTAAGTCCAGGGACTCCTTTTGTGCCAAGCAAACCCTGAAATATATATATATTTTTTTACAGTTTTTTTTTTCAGCAAATTTGATTCCTATCTGATTAACATTCTAACACATTTCACTGTTGTCAGTTCTGTCTGAGGCCTGAATCATTATACTTTACTAAAAACCTTGGGAGATTTATTCAAGGTCTGGAATTTATGTGTCTCTAATCAGACACCAATCTCGGAGCGAGACGTGCCCCTTTTTATAAATCACATCAGGCAGGTCTAGAGAAAATGAAAGTATATTTTAACCTGATTGGCAAAATTCAAATAAACTCAGGATGAAACTATTTAAATATAGTCAGCAGCCAAGAATGCACTACACACACACAAGCACACACACACACACACACACACACACCTCTTCCTTGGTTTACTTACATCTTTACCTCTTAGTCCAGGAGGTCCTGGGTTTCCTGAGAGACCCATGTTACCCTTTTCTCCTTTAGAGCCATCGTTGCCCTAAGGAAGCAGACAGCCATGTGAGGTGCAAACAATTACTTGTTCAATACAAGACTCTTTATAATATACTTCTATCAGTCCCCTGGCTTGGAATGATCAAACTAATTTTAAAAAACTTACAGGATAAACAAAACACCATGACCCTGATTTACTAAGGCCCTGAATAAAGAGGCTAAATGGAGTGTGTAATCGATTGTGCACTTAGTGGGCATGTTGTGTGTAAATGATAATTGAATAATTATTCAGTCAGGGGCAAAGTATTTAAATGCAGGGCATTTTAAATGAATGTGCTAATTGTTCTCATACACTGTGATGAGTTCGGATCTTAAAGGAGTAAAACGTGAACCTGACACACGAATGCATAAATCTGAGTGAAGTATAACGCAGACTGAAGGTAGCGGGAGTGTTGAGAATGTGTTCAAAATAGGATATGAATACAAAATACCAGAGCATGTGTTCTTTTAACAAGGTAAAGATACAACCTTTCACAAGCTCTTTAAACACTGTTGACACTGGACTTGCAAATGACACGACTTTACTGTGGTAGTAATAAGAAATAGATGTAGCTGCAGGCAGTAATTAAGGGGGCCAAGCACTTTTTGGCCAAACTCCTTGTGATAGAAGAAGCCCAGAAGCCTCTGGGACCATCAGCACTTGTTCCCAAAGAGATAAAGCTGCTGCTGGGATAAATCTGAGATACAAATTTTATTCTGATTGGTCTCAAGATGCTGTGATTCAAATTTTGTAATGATTGGACAGAATTTGTTGGAGAATAAGCTGGAAAAAAACCCCAAACAGTTTTTGTTAAATTTCAACATAGCCCATTTCTTGTTTGGCAAATCACATGAAGAGCACTCATCACCTTTAATCAAGGCAATCAAGAGAAAGAAGAATGATTTGATGCTGAGCAGTTCAAAACTTATGAGTAGTTTTACGAATTTGTGAATTATAGTGCCTCTCATAACTGAATTTACACAAACATTCCTGAAGTCCCTTAGGACATGTTCATTTACTCACCTACAAAGTTTGGTCTAAATACGCCACGCCATTAAGAAGAATTGTCCTCACTTCCTGTTTGGCAACTTTGCATCAAATTCATTTGTGAGTTATGGACAAACTGCCCAGCATATCATAAATCTGAGATACAAGATTTGTTCCTTTTTTTCAGTTGCTGTCATCCAAATTTGATGATGATGGACAATATTGTCCAGCATACCCAGAATGGTGGACGATTTACATCATGGGATGAACACAATTGAACATGTTCATGTGCTTGACCGCCTAATTTTGAGAAACCACATTATTTGGAGATAATGAGAAAAATGTAGAGGATTATGCAAATGTACTATTGTAATGCTCGTCTGGAGTAATTGCTGTTCTCAACTGATTTTCACGTTTGGCATTCAGTAAATCAGGGCTAATGAGTCTACACACTTGGCCAGGTTTAGCAGCTGAAAAAAATAGTTAAATGTTGCTATCTATAACATGTCGGGTAACAAATCTTTATTTACCTTAGGTCCGGGTTTCCCTGATAATCCAACATTACCCTGTGCACAAATACACAAAGTTATTTCTGTACCAATTCAGTCTGCTGATTCAGCTTACAGGTTATTTCTTAATGACACTCACCCTCTCACCACTCTCACCCTTAGGACCCGGCTGTCCAGGAATCCCGAAGCCAGGACTGCCCTTCAGTGACCGCAGAAATAATAAGTCAATACACAAGGTCGAAGCATTCCTCAATAAAGCAATCACATGTGTACACAAGCACGGTTTTACCTTTTCACCTTTGTCTCCTTGGACACCTGTAATTCCCTGAAGCCCAGGAGGTCCCACCGGGCCGATATCCCCCTGTAAGATGGGGACAAAACTTACTCTGTAATTTATTGATGCAATGGCATCACTATCAGCCGACAACAGGAACGTCACACAAGCGCTTAAATTAAGTAAGAGAGACAACGAGCTTAACACAGAAAGTTGTCTGTGGTGCCCTTCTGTAGCTAAACCCCTGAGTGTCCATTTGTGAAGTTAAGTAGAAAGGAAAACATTTTAACACTCTTCTCCGTTCTTCATGGACAAAAATGAAGAATTCAACACACAATGTGTATTGTGGCAATGTATCACAACATTGGTTTGATATCATCATTTTGCCCAGACCCTGTGCACTATTTGGGATGCAGCCATTTTATTATTCACAGTGGACAAATTATCTTGCAAGGATAATATCACGATAATATCACCCACAATGCAGTGCAAACCCAGCACACAACCACTGCACAGTACTTCTCACAATGTCTCCCAAAGTCTCACAGTGCACAGGGATCTCTTTTTAGCACGCAATTTACTTGTCAGGATGGATACCGGAGCATCTGACTTTGTATATTGCAATTTGGACCATTCGGATAGTTTATCTAATAGTTGGTTACGCTAATGTGTTTCCGGAGCATTCTGTACACGCGGCGATGTCTGAATTCAGTCCGCCGTCTCTCTAAATAGTGCTCTATATATAACAGTTTATATAGTAAACAACTGCACGAGTGAGTGAGAGAGTAATTTCAGACACAGCGGCAGACATGACACATGCGGAGAGAGCTGTGTTTTTATAATGGCGCGGCTCTGCCTTTTCCCTTCTTCTTATTCTTTAAAGGGCGCATTTAGAGGCACAGGAATAAGAGGAGTTAAAAATAACTTAATAAATATTTTTGTAATCTGGACAGGCAGTTACAACTACTGGCTGTGTGTTAGCTGTGCTGTATAACTGCATATTTTAAGCGTGTGCTAAAAGGTATTGCCAGATTGCCAAAAAAAAGGATAATATGTATTACTGAGGAAGATATTAGTGAATTCTGCAGTGATATATGGTTGCGACTAAAACAGGAAATAGACATCATGTATGGAAATCTAATGCAGAATTATTGTACATGGAATCGTTGTGTGTGAACGACACATAAGTGTATTTGTAAATGTAATAGCAGTGGGACACAAATGGCACCAGAAGCATGAATCAACAGTGTTATATTACCAGTATAGCGCTCTTACTCATCGCATCATTACTGGCAGTGTTGCTACATTACTGTCAGGCTCCTTCATGCTCTGAGTGTACAACACGTCAAATCAAACTTTTAATGAACATCACAAATCACACACTTGAATGCTGCAGCGAATAGAGACTTCAATCTAAACTCTGCATGGAGGGTAATTGCTGCCTTTGTTCGGAGTCACGTTCGTCGACAAGTAGACCTCTGTGAGACTTTAGGTTCACATGAATATCCTCTGCACTAATTAACAGTGTATGAATCATCACAGAGACGGCCATATTGCTTGCTTTTATCAATGTAGATGAAGGCATCCCCCAGAAAGAAAGAAAAAGTAACTGCCAATGAATTTGGTGAAGTTCAAGCAAAATCAAGCGCAGTGTGCGTGGGAGCCTCCTACAGATGGCCTACCTTTACTTCACAAGCTTTACCTGTTTGTCTGTTGAGGAGTTGTGTCTCAGGGATTGCAAATAACACAGCTGACATTATTTATACCAATATTTATTTGAGCAATATCTTCCTTACCCTTGCGCCCTTTTTCCCAGGGGCTCCAAGTATCTGTGTAAGAAAGGAAGATTGAGTATCTGCTGATGTGAAAAGTCTGAGTTATATGAGTGACTGAAGTGATTTTGTAATCTTTACGCCTTTAGCTGGGTCTCCTGGTGCTCCACGCTGGCCCTGTGAAACACAATGAACTCTTAATACTTCCGCCATATTTGGATTACCATCATATACCTCGTACAGGTAGGACTGGGAAAACTGTGGTTACATTATTTCAATCATTTAAATACTACACTCAGATAGAAGAGACACATCCAGCCAATATTAGCCTGATTTGTCCATTATCAACATATCATGCAACTCATTTGAGAAAAGTAATTTACTGCAGATGTATTTCAGGTGGACAAATGATTGGCTAGTCCACTGGGCAAGTTAAAGATCTAGTATGCTGCCCAGTTCCAGGTTTTGGTTGGCTGTAAACTAACTAGGCTAAAAAGCTGTAGCTAACGTTATATAATAGCGCATGCCAGGCTAGTTAGCTACTTAAGTGCATTAATACAAACTAACAGAAACAAATAATTATATAAATCTTAATCTGAGTCAGCCAAAGTTTTAGCTATGAGCTGTGGTGTTCTGTGCCATGTTAAAGATATTATTAGAGTCTTGCTAGTGTTTTTTTTATTTTCGCTAAAGATGTCTGATCCTGAGGTGACTGTGTCTGCTAGCTAGATATAGAAATGGTTATACCGTTAGCCAGCCGGATCAGATGATGTGTGTGTAGTGCTGCAGGAGGTGGGATCAGTTAAGTTTAAATGCGCATATCAAACTTAGCGAAAGTCAACAAGGAGCTGGGATTATTTTCTTGTCCATCGGGCAACTATAATTATAAAAATAGCCTGGACTAATAACATAGTCTAATCCTGTACCTTCTAATCACATACTAAGATGATAATAAAAGTGACTGAAATACTCAAGGATGAATGCAGAGACCACATGATTAAAAAAAACAATGTTGTAATAACGTGCTATTAATTAGATTAAAAGATGCATGCTACTTCAGATCACTGAGATGTAAATTACACACAATGGGCCTCAATTATCAGTCTTTTAGTAAAGTTGTGTGTAAAAGTTTGAGTACGGTAACAAAAGTTTTCAAACGTTTTGGAAACACTGATGTTCCCGACACACACAGCTCATTCGCCCACAATACTCCATAAAAGGTCAAGGTCACAGAGACCTGTGAGCACGAAAATAAATGATCAGTGGAAGTGGAAGCTATTTTGGCTCACGTCTACGCCAATAAAAAATATTTAATAATATATAATATTAATAAAAATAAGACCGGCCTGTCCTCAGATTATACGCCGCCATTTCTTTGGTCATAATTGTATGATTAATTTTATTAGTCTTCATTTATGGGTTTGTGTTGACTTTCTTTCTTTCTTTCTTTATTTATTTTTTTTATATTCTTTAATTAAAGCCACTAATATTGATATATTGGTGTGTTTTTGATCGAGACTCCAAAGCTCTTGTATAAGTCACTCTGGATAAGGACGTCTGCTACACGCTGTGAACGTAAGGAAAATAAGCACTTGACTGTATATTCCAGATTTATAAACGCAGTAATCCATGCAAACGATATGATTTGAAGTTGATAAAAGGGAAGTTTACTTTAGTTAGCGTTTTTATGTGTTAATTCTCACACACACACTTTTTTTTCCAAATTTATAGGATTTGGATGAATACCAAATTTCCCATATGGATGATTTAAATCCATTCCTATCCAGTTTGATAAACGAGTGCTGATGTCTGTGTGCTATCTGGCTAAGCATTTGGGCAAAAGACTGCGACATTATTATTAAAGATGTCATATGATCATCCACATTAACACTATCTCTTACTCACAAAAACATAAAAAACACGGTTGTCAAAAAAAAACTTTTTAAAGAACAAAATTTGACATTCACCTCCTCACCCTTTGGTCCAACAGCTCCAGGCAGGCCCTAGTATTAGAACAAACAGAATGCATGATCTCTTAAACATGATTAGTATTCACCGGCTGCAAATGGCTTCAGGTGCTTTGAGGCTCAGTGTGATGCAGATTCGACTTTTCTCCTTCTTCTCTCCTACAACCGAAGCCTCCTCGTGACTCAGATGTTCTGGGTGTGTAATTATTAATGAAAGACAGGACAGCTAACCAATCCAGTCATACATGTAGGAAAAGTCAGTCAAGTTTCATATTAAACTTACTGAAAGTTGATTTACAGCTGTGATTTCCATCAGCAGAGTTATAATGGAAAGCTGAATAATTTATCACGACAATCAAGGATGCTGAAACACCTCTTCGATTTATTTTTTTTATCAGGCTAAAGCCTCCTCCAGTAATGTGAATCGTTTCAATTAATGCAGATCCAGTGCAGATTGTGTAGTGCTCAAGCGCAGGGTTAAATCTATTGCTGACCAGAGAGAGAGAGAGAGAGAGAGAGAGAGAGAGGGAGAGAGAGAGGGTATGGAGCAAAGTCTTTCCCCTCACTAATCATCTTCTTTAATTTCCCCAGGGTGCCCCAACCCATTCTCTCCTAATAGCATGCTGTATAACTGAAATAGCATCAGAGCAGCAGACCTACTGTAGAGATGATTGCAGAGGAAACAAAAGAATTAAAAAAAAGGACATTATCGGGTGTCAGAGATTTGTCCGGTTTGAGCGGTTTGTGGACAAATAATTTACTTGCACTCGTTGCAGGATATCTGTAGAGTTTTCAGGCTAGCGTATGCTAGGGCCTCGGCAGTCTGAGACGCTGATTATAATGATTTATATTACACACCCTTAGTGCTTCCTCAGTGTATATAAACTGTTCTGTTTTTATTTGCTATCATTTTTCAAGTTTCTGCATCTGCCTTTCACCATATTTGCATCCGTCATACATGTCAAATATAATCCCATGTATTATAAACCAAATGTGGTAGGCAACTCTTCCTACCTTTACTTATCTAATGCAAAAACGATCTGTTAAGAAGGTTCTGGATAAAGATATGCACTCTCCGCCTCATGTACAGTCAAAAAAACCCCAGTGTGTACAGCTAAATTTTGCTACGGGTAGCTAACTTACTGCTTAGCTAGCATGCTAGCTACGCAGCCAACCATAGAGTTCGGTCATTTATAGTTAGATAGTCAAGATAGACAGATCGATGGATATGACAAAACTTCTGTGTTATCTCAGTAGTCAAAAATGGTGAAAAGTTCAACACAGATAAACATCAGCTTACTTGTAAATTACAAGGTATAAAGTTATATCCGTTTTATTCGTAGTTCTTTGAAAGGATCTGAAGGCACCAAATCCAGACTCTCCTGATTGTCTATTCATGGTTGAGATATTAGTTTTGGACGCAATATTTGCATAACTATCACGGCAGCACCGTATAAGACAGTTTTCCGCAGTAGCCGAATGCTGAGCAGCTTTTACCATTTCCACATTTCTGCCAGAGCGTACACGTGACCTCACTGAGGCAGACAGTGCATGGTTGCAGTGAGACTCTATTGGATCTCTCCCTTTAGTCTTCTATCTGCTGTTTGGGAACAGTGCAGTGAGCAGAAGTGGTACCACACGGTTGTGGGAAAGTACCACAGACAACAAGGAGTCATTCCAGTTTAGTTTAGTTTAGTTTAGAGAGCTGATATAAGAGGCTTTTTGATGATTCCTTGTCTCTGGAGCATGTTATCATCCTCATAACCAGATTAAAGAGAGAGAGATCCTCTGAAGCTAGAGATCATCAGCCGGAGGTAACTGATGGTGTGCCTCTGTGACGTGTTTCAAATTTAAAACCGTACTTCAGAATAATATGTCTGCTTCACTAAAGCCTCACTCGAGTGAGACTCACCCTGGGGTCAGGTTTCACATTGCACTTGGGACTGTGCTTAGTGTTACACCATCACATTCCTGGTATTATCCACTGCCCATTAACGAAACGACAGCTATGGAACGAGACCTGATGATGCCTTAAGACAGTCCATTATGCATTCTGGTATCACTTTTGATTTCTTTTTATCTTGATTTTTGTTCACAGCCTCCTGCTGCTATATTGACTATGGAGAGCTTGAAAAGATTATGCTTAAAGAGTCACCTTAGTGAGAGTGGAGTCTGTATCGACACTAATTTAGACCCAGTTTTTTACAGGCTTGTTAGAATCCAGAAAATTAAAGTGAAAATCTCAATAACCTTCAAACACAGAGAGTGTTTAGTCATGGCTTTTGGACTGCTACAGTAAATTCCCTGCCTTTGTTCCTGGGGTTTATTAATGAGCTCGTTATATGTCATCATTGTACATTGATGCTCTACATCTGATAAAATATCTTTGGACAAACTGTAAAGTGTAACACAAAGTCTTCCCTAGGTTACATCCTTGGCCAGGACGGTGTACACATGAGGAGTGTAAGGTTCGAGTCTTGATGGAGTCCCAACCCAAAGGCCATATGTGTTTGTAGGATGCTACGTGAGCACTCAACATGACAAATATGGCCGATCCTTTAGTGCGAATAGAGGAACGCCTCATAGCTGCGGAGGCGTCAAGCCAGACTGACTATAACCGAAGGAGAGCAGGAGAAGAGCTGCTAAAGTAAACAGTGGTTTCTTTCTTGTTTCAGCTGCACTCTTTCCTATCACAGTGAAGGCTTAGAAGTGTTTTTTCACCAATAAATATGTACATCATTAAAAGTTCTGCCAGGAGAGAAGAGGAATAATAGGTAAAGCATTCACTTACTGCTAATCCCCGAGGTCCCACAGGCCCTATATCTCCACGATCGCCCTGTGGCAGAATGTACAATTAATTTAAAAAATCATTTACACAATAAATAAGCTTTTCAGATTCTCACTGGAGGTCATAGAAACCTCAGAGATCTATTCTTGTGTTCATTTTTTTACAGTTGCATAGAAATCAGAAAAAAACACAAAATCTCCTCTGTCTTGTAGAATTTCCCATGGATTACTGACTGTTACAAAGCTCTGACACTGGAGACTCCTTACATACATGTTAAATAAATGAGTATAAAATGAGTATATATTTTTTCTTTGTTAAATAACAATAGGTTTAAAAAAAAAATCCATTAGACTTTATTTGTTTGATTATGCTGAGCCTCCACTACTCAAGTCTCTGTGTTAGCTGTTACTATAGAAACGACGTATTAGTCTAGACTAACGTATTAGCAACGAGCGCATTAACATAAACCTGTAATTCAACAATGCTGTGGTTTAAGCAGGAACACACAGGATACATGAGCAAATCTTTAAGATCTTTCGGGAGAAGAAACTGACGCTTGTATGAGGTGGATATAGCTGTTTGGTTTAATGATGAGTCCGTATATTACCTTGTGTCCTTGCTCCCCTTTCAAACCTCTTTTTCCCTAAACACAGACAAAAGAAATCTGTAAGAAATCACACACGCAAGCTGCTAATTTAGGGCAAAATGGTTCCTGTACGTACCCTGAGGCCACTCGGTCCTGCCATTCCCTGAAGTCCTTGCTCGCCCTGTGAACATGCCGAACTTTTTTTTCTTTTTCGAAGTATTGTTGAATCAACCACATAATATTTGCCACTGATTTGATGGTTATAAGTTTACCTTTGGTCCGACTGTCCCTGGGAACCCCATATTTCCCTGAAACCAGCAGAAAAGAAGTCTCAAAGCAACATCACATATCAGCATTATGTGATTACCTGGAATGATTGTAATACAAACCTTTTCTCCAGGAGAACCCTGCAGACCCTGAACACCAGGAATCCCAACTCCATTTTCTCCCTACATAACAGCCAAGAACGATCACATAAACCTGAGCTCTCCTTTAGCCAGACAAAGCAAGAATTAAAACCGCGCATTATCATGTCTAAGTGCCAGCTCTGATGTGAAATAAGGTGTTGGTCTGAGAAGAAGCTAATGAACTGTTTCACAGTGGATCAGTGAGGTGGAAGCGGGAAAAGTACTTGTTAACATGAGTTTTATATAACTGTAAGAAGTATTTTAGGATTGATCTCGCTTGTCATTTGAACTGTAACATCACGTCTATTCTACACTGTTTCTACTTACTTTTTCACCTTTCTGTCCAGGAAGTCCAGGATTTCCATCCACTCCTATTGGTCCAGGTAAGCCTGCTTGACCCTTGTTCCCCCCCACCACAAAAACATTCAGTGATACAAAGAATATAAAAATATTTTCATGCTTTTTTTTAACTGAATGTAACTGCATTGGTTTTACAATCTCTTTACATGTATACACCGTAGGTTTGCACAGCAAACACAGAACATCTGCCACATAAGGACTATGTAAGGACAATTAACATTCGTGTACATTGCGAAGTCTTGCCACCACGTCAGTGTGGTTCTGAATCTTATTTCTAGTCACTGCTTGACCCCTGCCTTGTCATTCGAATACTCTGATGGATTTTCTCTTTGTGTCAGAGTTTCGCTTTAGTCACGACTGTGATTTTGGATTGTCTTCTTCTTCTTCTTCTTCTTTCGACTTTTCCCTTCAGGGGTCTCCACAGCGAATCATCGCTCTCCACCTATCCCTATCTTCTGCATCCTCACACTCGTACCCACTAGCTTCATCTCCTCATTTTGATTTTGGATTGTGAACTTGATATTGTTGATAAACCTGGATGGAGCCTCCAACTTCTTGAGCCTCAGAGCCTCAGCACTCAAAGTTATAAGACAAAAAAATGTAACCAAATGTAACTTGTTTTCGAGAAACTGCACAGTGTACACTCGGCTATCCTGAAGCTGAACTTCCCATTGTCTGAAAACTTTACCCACAAAGCTCTGATACTGGAGACTATTTTCATAAACGTTAAATCAGTGTCTCTTTACGGAAAATGTCACCATATCAATAATTAGACACTTTTTCTAAACCTGTTTACATGGCCTTGTGTGAATGAGTGCATTAACATAAACTTTTCATTTGTCTTGCAGCCAGAACGGTCAAAGCTTATAGAAAAAACACATTCTGACCAATCAGAATAAACAATTCAGCAGTGGTGCACTGGTACAACACGGTGCACTCAATACACCATGTGGTAAAAAGTATGTCTATCACACTCATTTGTGGCTCTGCACCCCAGACCTCCTCAACATCCCAACGTCAGAGCCTGATCTCACTAATGCTCTTGTAGCTGAATGAACACAAATCCCCACAGCCACGCTCCAACATCTAGTGGAAAGACTTCGCAGAACAATGGAGCTCATTATAACAGCAAAAAATGTGGAATTGAATGGGTGTGATGGTCAGATGTCCACAAACTTCCCCAAACCTCCTACATTGTCAGAGGGGAGTCTCTGTCGCTAAAGGCTGAGCTCCAGCAACATTACAGATTATATACAGTACGTCTATGAGGATCAAAAGCTTCTGAACTGTTGATAGATTTTAAGAAATTAAGAACTAACATTTTCTCCAACTTCCCCTTTTTCTCCTTTGGGTCCTGGCTTCCCGCGTGGACCCTAAAGAAAAGAAAATCCAGTTAAAATAAACACTTTTAATTTAATTTTTTAATTGTTAAATAACAGTACAGTGTGGGGAAATGAACTCACTTTAAGGCCATGCTCTCCAGTCTCACCCTGTATTGGTATAAAAAACAGCAACATCTTTCTCAAACACACCGTTTTGATCATCAAACTTTACATTTCCAAGGCATGCTTTCAATCCTATCTATAGAAAACAAAAGTATAGCACCAGGCAAAGTGCTCTGATTTGTTTTCCCCCCTGCTTTAACATACACACATCCACTCAGTAAGAGCTTGTTAATTAGCCGATTAGTCAGATTGGGCGTTTTAAAGCAAATAAAACAACAAAATACACAGAGAAGGGTTCATCCAGGAGCAGGGCTGGAAAACACAGCCAGCCACAGCAGCTACACTCATTCCTATGATTTGTCCTCTGTTTCTTTCAGTAATTACAGATTTCTTGACTTAACCATGATGCACTGATGTACTGATGTATTTCTAAAAAGAATGAAGAACGAATTCTAACACAAAGTCTCGAATTTGACACTTTTAACTTTGTGCTGATTTTTCTAACACTGTTATCACACATCATATTTTTTATTTTCTTTTTTTTTGTTTTTTAAAATTACAATTTCACACACACTTAAATGATTTTTTAAAAAAAAAACAATTTTGCATATCCACATTATCTGTGATGCAATGTTAAGTGAGACAGGTTTTTAAAGCATTAACCATGGTGTAATTAATTAGTAAAATTTACTCATTGAAGATAATTAAAGTTTAAAATAATTTAAACAAAAAAAATTACAAATGCCGTCTATTAAACGATTTTATTCTGGCGGTTTGGATGTAGTAAAAATAGCATAACGTACAAAAAGCTAATAAACTGCAAAAAAAACATCTTGAATATAAGCAAATTTATTTAACATTTCTCATTTTAAGATTATTTTAAATAACTATATATAAAATAACAATTAAATAATTGCAGCTAAATTTATTCTTTTAAAGTTCGGGCAGATACCTTTTACTTATTTTATAGCAAGATCAACATATTTTTATCATTTCTCATTTCTCAGTGAGAGAAATTTTAGACAAATATGAATTTATTCAAGAGGTTTTACTTATTAATATTTAATTTTTGAAAACTTTTGCTCACACAAAACTAAACAGGTGGCTTCCTGCCTTCGTCCGTTATTAGTAAGTACTGAATACTGTAAGTATTTCTGGCAAGTTTCTTTAACATTGTTCACCTTTAAAGACCAAACATTTAGAGCTTTAAACCGTTTACCTTTATAGAAATGCCGGGAATGCCAGGTGGTCCAGGCTGCCCCGGGACTCCTGGAGGTCCTGAGACCCCTGGTACACCTGGAGGCCCTTGAGGACCCTGTTATATAAAATATATATATATACACATTTCCAAACTGCGATATGTCAGCTATGATTGTATTAATATGATCATATGGAAATGTGCAAGAGAAAGTGTAGAGTCCAAAGAATCATTGTAAATAAACGTACAGATGATCCTGGTTCTCCTTTCCGTCCCGGGACAACATCCATGCTTCCCATTACATACCCAGGTTCTCCCTGCAAAACAGATCAAATCCCATTATCAGTCAGTGCGACATCTACAAACCCTGAAGTTATAAGCTAGCCGACCGCGCGAGTAAAAGCTCCAGCACTGAAACGCAATCGACTAGGCTAGAAATGGTAGCTAGCCTAATGTAGTAACAAATGGTGAGCTAGTAACGTGCATAAGTACAGCCAACGAAGGAGCACGTGAACTCCTGCTGAGTGGGTGACAGTGAAGTCATCCACTAAACACACACACACACACACACACACACACACACACACACACTCATTCAACTTCATACATTCATTATGTTACTACAAACAAGTTGGCTTGTTCTACTGTTTACATTGTAAACTATCATTGCACTGTAACTTTAGTACTTGTAAATGTGCACATTGCACTGTATATAGATATATAGATATATACACAGTAGGTTATGGGTTGCTGCTATTTTGTGTTTGTGTACTTGTCCTGTACAGTACTTGTCCTGCACTGTCTCGTGTTGTCTGTTCTGCACTGTTTTGTGTTGCGCTGTTTGCACTAGGTTGCACACGATGCACTTTATGTGGCTAGGACGACTTAGTCTAGTCCTCAGGTTAGTGTCCAGTTCTTTTTCATTCTCTTGTTGTTTATGTTGCTACTGACTGGTCCTCCCCTTGCATCAAGTGAAAGCCAGTTGGAAGAATAACAGAGCAAAACATTTACTGTTTCCTGTACCACATTCATAAGGATTCTGATTTTGACTTGCTCAGTTCAACGGTTCGATTTTTTTAGTACCAGTTAACTACACTATGTTGAATTGATCGCAGCACTGCCAAGCTGCCACTGCTGGGCCGCTGAGCAAGGCCCTTAACCCTCAACTGCTCAGTAATATACATATAAATCACTCTGGATAAGAGTGTCTACCAAATGCCATAAATGTAAATGTAAGTACCAAATAGGACAGATATCAGACTGTAAGTAAAACTTACTCTCTCCCCTCGCTGACCTTTCGGTCCTGTAATGCCAGGCGGTCCCTGGAAACACGCCACAAGAAACAACATGTATTTGCAGCATAAAATGGAAAATAAAGAAAGAAAGAAATCAAATTGACCAGAATTATTCCTTGCTTCAGCTCTTTAGGTAATTCACACTCGCAATTCGCATTAACTTATTAATTTACATTGACTCCAGATATATTGATCACACAGCTGTGACCAGGTAAAGCAATGAATTACTAGATGATAACACATAACTAAGAATGTGTCTAGTACAGATATGTGTTTAATGAAAGGAACCTGTGCTGTGATGAAATATTTACCATATCCCCAGGAACACCAGGAGGGCCCTGTGGAGAAATCATTCATAATATATAGCATTTCTGTATTAGTAATTTCACAGAAGTTAGTGAAAATTTGATGAGTAAGTTTACTCAGCTGACTGATCAGCGCTTTACCCTCAGTCCAGCAGAACCAGGAGGTCCAGTTCGACCTGGTCGTCCTGGTACCCCAGGAATGCCATCCGTCCCAGGAAGACCCTGAAGACAAATTCACAGACGCTTATACTTTTATATATTTTTTTCTATTCATGGAAGATAGAATCTACATAACATTTTCTGCATATTAAAACCTGATTTACAGATTATTTACAATAATACACTTCTGAACAAAATCTTAAGACCAGGGAAAATATTACAAGTATTCACACTTCGCACTGGTGGATCGTAACCANCTGACTGATCAGCGCTTTACCCTCAGTCCAGCAGAACCAGGAGGTCCAGTTCGACCTGGTCGTCCTGGTACCCCAGGTATGCCATCCGTCCCAGGAAGACCCTGAAGACAAATTCACAGACGTTTATACTTTTATATATTTTTTTCTATTCATGGAAGATAGCATCTACATAACATTTTCTGTATATTAAAACCTGATTTACAGATTATTTAGTTCCAGACTGTGGATGACCTTCGTGAAGCCATCTTCACCACATGGAGCAACGTTCCCACCAGCCTCCTGGAAACA
>CM074962.1:3341761-3353733 GCA_037577455.1 Pangasius macronema
GGTCTTAAGATTTTGTTCAGGAGTGTATATTGTAAATAATATAATCTATATCTATAGACTTATTATACAGACCAAACATGTATGTGGATCTTGTAAAAGACAGTCATTTTGATAAGCCAGCAATTTTCATGTGCCTCCTTTTTCCGAAAAAAAAAAAAAAAAAGTAATACAGGTGGGAACAAAGTGATCAGCACCACCCGAGTCACATAACAGCCAATATATCTTAAACTAATAATAATAACTGCAGTACATCCTTTAATCAAAAAAACAAACAAAAAAAAAAACAAGCTGCAACCAAATCCCATAATTAAAATCTCTGAACTTAATCTTTAAATAAGTCAAAAGAAAAAGCCAGTGTAGAGATTTTATATTAAGTTTTGGCACACGGTGTACTCACCCTCTCTCCTTTCTCCCCTTTAATCTTTAAGGTGAACAGGTCGTAATCAGTGCCGTCTAGCTTCGGGCGCTGCGAACCAGATTCAAACGCAAGTTACGAGATCAGTAACACAACAAATCCTAATCATCTTAATAATTATCTTAATATGTCTAACATACCAGACCACCATGTCCGAATGCATCCCCCTGTGAGTTTACAGACAGGTATATTATTATATTATATATATATATTACATCATGTATATACAATATATACAACTGATTAGTTAATGAAGTAATGTAGGGAAGAACCCCGACCTTTTCTCCTTTCTGACCCTGTGTAAGAAAATTGAAAAAACTAAATTAGCTGTATTTAAGTGACTCGTTTAGAGTACTGAATGTGTGCAGTATTAGACAATACCTTGCACTGGATCGGACAAGGACCCTCAGGCTTTGAAATGGACACTGGGTCACTTGTTGGTATGTCCAGTTGGGCGGGCTATGAGCAAAGCAATGGTACAAAATAGTCACTTACAAACTAATAAATATATATTAAATGCAGAACACAAATTCCGAGTATGGCTCACCACACTTGGCCACAAAGTCACTTCACTTCACTTCACTTCACTTCACTTCACTTCACTTCACTTCACTTCATATTATCTTATCTTTACCTAGTGGCTGAACAAATATAAATGTTCATAAATTCCTCATTCACCATTCCATACATTTTAAATTTTGTTGAAATACTAATTACCTCTTTTGAGAGACCAATGATTTTTTTAAAAAACATGTTGTTATTGGGTTTATTATATAATTTATATTATATAGTTTATTATATAAGCCAATTTGATTATATAGCTGTTGACTTGCAGGGCAGTTAATGACAGGGTTGCCAGATTGGGCTAATTAAAAAATACATCCAAGGAGGGCAAGATCTTGTTTTATAGCAACCAATCTGAATGCAACCCATAGCAAGAGCAACCAATCTTAACTCTAAAAAAATTACGCAAAATGCAGACAGCGCTTCTGTGAAGTACAGAACGATGTAAGGGGGATAATGGACTGGATAATGAGATTTGTGGTTTCCCCATTTCCAGTGCCAAATTTCTGAGCTCGTTTCAGGTCTTATGTGTTGTTTTTGAGATGTAAAATTTCTGAAAACTTTTCAAAAGATGGAAAATTTTCAGAAATCTCAGACACAGTTGAACAAAGGTATGTCTAAAGCCACTGGATATGGGGTTACTCTAAAAAATTCACTAGATAGTAGCCTATAGCATCAGTCAAGTGTGATAGCATCACTACTATTAATGTCATCCTGCCACAACAAAATCTATAGCCATCACTTGCTCCTGGCTTTGCCCCATTTTCTTTCAATTTGGTCATTTGTCAGTTCCTACCCACGAGCCCTTATCTTATCATACAGGGGCTACACTAGCAACGGGCAGTGTGAAGGCTGACACGTGCTTCCTCTGAGACTCATCGGAGACACTGGATCTTTTCAAACTGCTGCTCGTGCTACATCACAGTGCAGCTGAACTCTCTGAGCAAAAGGTAATTGGCTGTCTGCCCTCTTCTACATACTCCAGCTTGCTAGACTCCCACTCTGACTGACCGGGGACAGAGTAACACCATCCTTTCCACCCATAGAGCACGGCCAATTTTGCTCTCTTGGCCTTTCTGCCATGGATAGCTGTGGAATCATGAGAATTCGAACACACAATCTCCTGACGGTACGGCAAACTCTCTTCCGTTGTGCCGACTGGGAGCCCAAGGGGTTGGGTTTGAGCAAATATTGTCATGTCACTGCTAGCCTCACTTAAAAAAAAGGTAAGTAAAGCCTTGCATGATTCCAAACTTTTTTTTTTTTCCTAATTAACATTTCAGATCTGTATAGTGTACGAATTTGCCCCAGCCTAGTGTTCTCGTATGACTCGTATTCGTATCGAATTACCTCTTTATGGTGCTGAAACTCCGATATCAGAGCCTCGCTGCAGATGCTGCTGATCAGCTCTCTCTCGATGGAAGGGAGATCATCAAAGTCGGTAGCGTAGAAGACGTTCTTGTAGGTGGTGGGTGAAGCTATTGTTTTAAGTTCATGAATGTCAGCATTTGCGATACCAATGGCCAGCACACTCACCCCTAAAACACACAGTAAGAAAACAGAGACTTGCTCATGCTCCATACTTTATTCTATAGTTATTATCAGTGCATTTGTGCAAATATCTGTTTTTTATTTTTCCTGCACGATCACATGATTGAAACAAACTTCCAGCCGATGTGCTTGGCATTTCATGTGATAGTTTTATAAACTAATAAACTAAGTAAACTAAGTAAAAGAGTCAATGTCAGAAAACCTGGTAACATTTGATTTGAAGGATAACTACATAGACCTTCATAACACATTCACAAGCATGACATAAATCTGTGTATAAAGCAAAAGTCATGGTGGTCACGCTGCATGTAAGAACTATGATGCACACGTCATTTATAACACATTTACGAAGCACTGTGTATACCAAAAACTTCACATTTAAGAATTTCACTTCACCTAAATGAATAGGAATGAATACAGCTTCATGTATCTGATGCTAATAGAAACAAATATATTAAGTTATTAAATTATATTAAGTTATTAAGTAAAACAATTTGTAGCTTTACACTGTGTATATTTTCCAGTTTGTGTTCTCAGTCCTTCGTGTTTCTTGGTATCCATGTTTTTTTTTTTTTTTTTGCAAGTTTAAACCTAATTTCAGGTTCTGTGTTATTTTTACGTTCATTCATTAAACATCCTTCATGCACTTCTATCCTGTTTTTGAGTACTCTCGTATTTGAGTCCTGACAGTTTGTTACCTGACTGTGTTCACCTATTCCGTGTTACTCTTTGATTAGTTTCTGTCTTTGTATACCCGGCTGTGTATTTGTGGCGTTACAAAGTCTTAGCGTGCTACTGTACTGTTAATTAGTACCTTGTTTCCTGGTTTTGAACTTAGTTCCTGTCTGATTATGAATTATTAAGTATTAATCCTGCCTATGTTTTGACTTTCCCTACGAATTCTGATTTAAATTTTTGGACTTCCCTAAATAATGGCATTACTGGGCACTCCTTGCTTTAAAATACATTGCTTATTAATCTAAAATATATATGGTTCTTTCAACATGGTTGAGATCACATTCTTAAAAATACAAAAATAAAAGTGCCCAGCAGGCCCAAGCAAGGAGACCTTATATTAACACACAGCATGTGATATTGACCTAGAACATGTGCTACTCTGGAGGGTGGTTCCACATCATCCAGGGCTTTCCCATCTGTCACCAGCACCAATACGTGAGGAGCGTTCTGCCTCATCCCCAGAGACTCCCGGAACAGCTCCCTCAGAACATAACTGATCCCTCGACCTACACGTACAAAACAACACAGCATGAACATGGCAAGTGTCTCAGATATTATTTGGATTATTAAAGCCTAATTTACTCATTTAATGCGTGTTTGCTTGTGTGTAGGTATTCACCTGTTTTCGTGTTTCCTCCTCCGTAGTGAACCTGCCTAAGTGCTCTGAGCACAGAGCTGCGATCTCTGTGAGTGTTCAAGCTGAACTCGATCCTGGGCTGATCGCTGTAGTGAACCACAGCTATCTGAGCAAAACAAGCACAAATCCAGACCAATGCAGCAATTAGATAGCAATAATGGATATTTCTGAGTTCTTGTCACCACTCAGTTGTGCCGATATAATCAGATGAACACAAGATAATTGAGTCTTTAACACAGCCTAAGCTGACGTGTGTATGTGCTGTGTTTTAATACATCTTACAGATTGATGGTAAAAGGTGTTGTTAATTTTCTACAACAGCAAATCTGACATTAGTACAGCTGCAAATCGCGGGTTTGGATTAATATACTCATTCTGATACGTCGCTAATCTTTCTGTCACATCCATCACGGACAGTTCTCCACCAAGCCACAAGAGGGCAACCTCCCCTGAGTTGTAGAGACTCTTACCTGTTTGTTTGTTCATTTCATTTCCTCTTTAGAGGTTTAGTGTTTAAACCTAATGGACACCTAGCTATAAAACAAAGCCTTGCTGACAGTTTACTCTTTTTTTTCATGACAGTCAAGAACAAATGACCACTTGCTTAGTTTCTCAAGTCCTCTTGTTTTGGATGACCCTTGCTTTATTTGGACTAATCTTTGCCCTTGACTTTGACCTTGCAACCATTAAACCCACTGAATATTGTTATTTATTGCCTTATCCGTGTATCACCTGGAATTGTTTATGACTCATGGATCCTCACCATATCCCTGAGTTTCCTTCATTACATGTTTCTGTTGTGACCACTTGTTTGCCAGACGCTTCACATAATCTAACTCTAATAATAAAAGGGCTGTTTCAGAAAGTAAACTGTATAATCTCTGATTTGTAAGGTGATATTTAACATTTCTGAGGGAGTCTCCAGTGCTTTGTATCAGTCAGAGGTTTTACGGCAGCAGGGACATTGTCAAGCGCCGACTGTGAAGCTGAGAGGGATTCGTTGAGAATGAGCGGGTAACAAATTATTGTCTACACCTGTATGTGTTTTTTTACAGCAGCCTATTTGTGTGTTTTCCTTGTCAGAGGGTTGGTAGACCCTGGAGAGAGATGGAGCTGAAATTGAGCCGAACAGTGGGACGTTGCGACATCGATATGATTTTATTTGGTTTAAAAGCTTTAATAAAAACAGCTTCATTCTCTCCATCCCCTGCCTCCTCCCCTATTAACCAGGGTTGTCACACTGTTCCTTTAAGTCTTCAGGACAGAAGAGTAACAAGCTGCATTTTTTTGTCATATTAACAAGAGAACGTGAGAAAATGACTGCTGACAAATGACTAAAATGATAGCATTGGCAAATTGCTCTCTTATAAGAGGAATAAAACATTTCAGGACATGCTGTCATGTTTTACCCATGCAGTGACATGGCCTTACCTGTGTGCCCTGTGGCCCAATTACAGGGAAATAAGTCACAATCCTAAACAGGAAGTCCTTCAGCTTGCCAAAGTTATTAGAACCGATGCTCCAGGACTCATCGACCAGAAACACGATGTCTGCTTTCACCCTGCCACACACTGAGGCAGATTTACAGTGTATAACTTGTTAAAAACAAATCTCAGACAAATCTTACACATCACTGCACACACAGTAAATTAATAAGGAACTCATTTCTGCTCAGCAATCACAGCAATTAGGGGGGAAAGAGAATTTTTAAAGAGCTGTTTAGAGAAAATCTTGTACTAATATTTGTATTTTCATACTCCTCATCTCTACAAACCATACCACCAATGATTTTCTAAAAGTGCCATTTTTAAAAGCATTAGTACTCACAGTTCACTGAACAGAAAAGCACAAAAAGAAACCGGAAATGGTGCAGCTGCTCTACAGCTATTATTCCGCAGTTTTGCATTAAAAGCAACCCATTAACTCAGATTTGCATTTACATACATATTTGCATACCCAGTAATTAAATAGTTTAAGTAGCTCAAAGTTCAGTGTGTATGTGCGTCAGCGGGTATCTTCATGGATAAACCGTTACCAGGTCCAGATGGAGGGGTGTGAGCAGAGAGAGTGGTTTGGTCTCTAGCTTCAGTGGTGAGCATGGTTATGGATTGGGCTGTTTTAGTGACGGCCGGGTTCGGCTTGGCAGCAGGGCTCTGAGTAGTGGTGGTCTTGCTGGTGTTGTCGATGGCTGTACTGTTGATGCTGAATTCTTTGCTGACTGGAACAGGGGCCAGTGTGGCGGGCTGGACAGGAACGAGGCGGGAGGCACCCACTGTAGAATCACACACATAAAACATCTCAGTGTTTCAAGTTTATTGTCATATACACAAGTACAGTGTATAGCAATGAAATTCTTACTTGCACGTTCTCCCACAAACCACTTTATAGACGATAGATACAACCTACCTCACCTACATATTGCACAGTTACTCACATTACTGGTGAGTGCTGCAATATATAAGATAAACTGGGTGTTGTGTATAGTATATATAGTATATACATTGTGTTTATACACTCCCAAAAATAAACTGAAATCTTCCTTACTACTCTTCATATTTTGCCTAGAAACCTTAAAATCGTAAAAATAATTTAAGGCACATAATTGGACCTTAAGGACCACTACTAATTAAAACTAATTAAAAGTACACCACATACACCTTCTCAAATAAACTCCTAAAAGTAGAAGGAAAAGTACCTTTATACCTGAAGCTAAAAATATGTCCACTATTCTTTCAGTGATTTGTTATCATTATTATTTTAAAATCTTTAAGCACCGTCAGCTCTTACCGATCCGTTTGGTAATGGTTGTGACGGGACCCTCAACCTCTCCATAGAGGGGCCGAATGGTGAAGATGTAAGTTCGTCCATAGTGCAGGTTTTTTATCTTAAATGAGGTGAACCCAGGGCCCAGTATTTCAGTGGTGCTCTCAAGCTCTGTAGGAGTCAGTGAAGACAGCTATTTCATAACAATTTATTTGGGGATTAAGACAGAGACCTTACACAAATATTGGCTAGTTAGCGGATAAATAATGAGAATGACAAGGATATGAGCAAGGACTTTTTAATTCCCTCTTTGCTCTTTCATTCATTCTTTAAGTTCAGTAAGCACTTCATCCCGATCACGGTCACAGTGGATCCGAAATCTATCCGGGAAACACTGGGCACAAGGTGGGAATACACACTGAATCGGATGCCAGTCCATCACAAGGCTCCATTCACACACATGGGTGATTTAGTGTAGCCAGTTCACCTTCCAGCACGTTTTTAGGAGGTGTGAGGAAACCGGAAACCCTGGAGGAAACCTAAGGGTCTGTTTTTTTGTTTGTTTTTTATGCTTATTCCATTTCTGAATGATGTTTTTTTTATTGCTGATCTGTTTTCACCTTGTATACTCCCTCAAGCTCTGTGAGAAGTCAATATTTTGTGTTTTGGATCTTGTAAAAGCTGTTTTCCTTATCACCATAGGCACTCGACTGCTCACAGCAAACGGCCTCGATGTTTGAACCTGCTTGAACTTTTCCTGTCATCCACAAGACTGAATAAAGTAAACATGTTTACACCTTAAGGAGGAGCATTCAGCTAAATCAACTGCACATAAAATTTACAGTAAACAACTGTAAAACATATTCATAGTAAAGTATATTCGTAGTATGAAATAACACATAATCCAGTACATTTGCTCGTTTGGCTGATGCTTAAAAAGGTTAAGGGTCTTGCTCAAGGACCCAACCGTAGAAGTTTCACATGTTCTCCCTATGGGTTTCACCAGTTCTCTCCCACCTCTCAGAAACATGCTAGTAGGTGGACTGGCTATGCTAAATTGTCCCTAGGTGTGAATGAGTGTGTGAATGTGTGTGTGCATGGTGCCCTGAGATGAACTGGGAATGCCAGGTGTACTCAAAGTGTATTCAAACCTCGCACACGGTGTTCCCAGAGTTGGACTCCGGAGTCACCATGACCCTGCCCAGGATGAAGTGCTTACTGAAGATGAACAAATGAACGTCCAGTGGAATGTCGACCGTAGCGCTTGCTCACAGACTCAGCTGCTGTAATGTTGTGACTGGTTTTCAATAGTAAATCACTATAAAATGAGTGAGGATGTCTGATCATATAGTAAAGCTAGCTGTAATCCAGAGATCGGACCTGATATATGTCTCCAGGAGAGGAGATACCCGGAAACTCCTGTAACTCTGGTCCAGTTCAGTGCAGCGCTATCATCAGTGATGTTCAGAGCACTGAAACCGTTCACTTTAGGAAGGTCCACTGTAACAAAAAACCAAAGTAAATATTACCAAACAAAGTTACTATACCTTCATAACTGTTATGTGCTTTTAATTTTTTTTTTTAAATACGGAAAGGAAGCGGACTCACATGTCCGCGCCGTGACTGTAGCAGAACTTCCTTCCCGATCCCTCACTAATGATGAGACCTGGATCTTGTAGGCGGAGCTGGCTGGCAGTCCGGTGATGGTGTATGACGTGATGGATGATGAAACCGTCATGCTCTTCTTTTCTCCACCTGAGAAAATGAGGGCTAGCGATGAGCAGTGAGAACAAGCTACACACTACACCATCAGTGTCTGATGGAAGACAGTGAAACACTTAAACTTCGACTAATACAGAAGATAGACATGTAAAATCATAAAGGACAGGATGTTATCCAAGACTACAACTGATCAGTTGAGAGTTAAAGATCTTATTGGGGGAAAAAAAAGCCCACTGCTATCTGCCAGCATTGGGATTTGAACTCATTACCTCCTAATTACTAGCTTGGAACCTTTCTCTGGCCTAAGTGCCTACCATTAAAAGGGGTCCAGCTGATTTTGTAGCCAGTAACTCCAGGCGTTTTCCTCCAGGACAGACTGAAAGAGTTTACTCCAATGTCAACCACCTTCAGTTCCCGTACTGTCTCGATCTGCTCTGAATCAATCGAGGAAGCTGCTGAATCACAGAAAACATATTTGTAGACCATGTTCATTTATTCATTCTTTCATTCATTATTTGTGTCCGATTTTCCTGGTTGCTGGTTCCTGGTCAATCCAGACATCTCTATCTCCAGGTACAGATTCCAGCTCCTCCTGGTAGATCCTCAGAGAGTCCCAAACTAACTATGAGATACAATCCGTCCAGGAGATCCTGGGTCTGCCCTGGGGTCTCAGTGCAGTCAGACATGCCTGATATTTCTCTAGATGGCTCTGACCAGGGACCATCCTTGTAAGGTGTCCAAACTTCGATTCAGAGGAGCAGCGGCTCTACTCCAAGGTTCTCCTGGACTACTGAGCTCCTCAGTCTATCACAGAGAGCAAGCTGAGCAATCCTCTATCACTACCCACAGCTCGTTATCATAGGTGAGGCCAGGGACATAGATTGACCAGTAAACACAGAGCTTTGTACGTAAACCGAGCTCCTCCTTCACCACCACAGACTGGTACAGCGAGTCCAACTCCACTGATGCAGAACCCATCCATGTTTATTATGATTTCTTGGAATTGTTCAGAAGGAATTATTAAGACACTGAGACAGCCATTTTAGGACAAACCCCTGATATGTCTGATCCTCACTGATAAGAATTGTACTACTTGCAAAAAACAAGTTATTATAAAAAATAAAAAAAATCATGACATGCTTAGTAGCCAAAATTATTATTAATACCAGTCAAAATTATTCCCAAACTGCTTCTGTGATCCTGAACTCCAGCTACTTAATGAGTGACGGTCTAAAGACAGAGATGACACTGAGTAAAATCAAGATCATCAGAACCAAAAGCGAGTATCTTTCTCTGAATGACAATTTTTTAAAAAATAGCCTGAAATGACTACTGAGTGTCTACAGATCTAAGCTGTGTTTTCTATTTTTTAGGAATGGGCTGGATTACGGTAGGTTTAAACCCCACAAACTCCCAGAATCCACTGATGGCTCCAGTCTTGCAGTCATCGCTCTCATAACTACATATATTTGTGTAACATCCAGCTCCCTCAGTATTGACTCCCTCAGTATGGATCATTATTTATGTTTTTCAAATAATATTTATTTGGACGATAGCGCTATCTGTTCCTGAACTTTCCACCTGTAGAACATGTTAGGTCTGAGTTAACTTTGGTGCTTGGACCCCTTTAGTTATGCTTTCTGGACCACTCTTAGAGATCCACTGAAGTGCCAAATTAGAATTTAAAATATTTTAATATCAATTAGACGCCTGGGATTTAGATTTGGTACTCCAGCAGCAAAAATCATGAACAACTCAACAACTGTTGGCATGTATAGACACAAATATTAAAATCATGCATAATTCCCATAATAAACCGTCCTATTCAATCAGAATACAATAACACAATCCTTATTTGACTTGTGAGGTCGACTCTCACGTTTGCAAAGCACCGAGTTCACAAGTTCACCTCTTATCAAATGTCAAACAACAATTTTAAAGAAGTTTTTTAAAAAGTATAGCAACACCCCATCTCATCCGGTTTGCTAAAAATAACGACCATCTGCTGGAGAGAGTTCTAATAATGGACTTAACAGCAAGCCAACAACATGCTTCTGCTAAAATAAAAAAAAAAAAGAAAAGAAAAGAAAAGAAAAAGAAAATCCGGTCCACACAAAGTTATTCTGAATAAATGTGTTGTCGAGGTGGTGGGGGGGGAATCTCACAAATAAACTGTCTTGTTAAAAAATACCGCAGTATAGATGCGACTAAAAATGTCTTGGATAGCTGGCTTTGCTTTTTTCCCAGTGTGCAGCACATCCAACACATCAGCATAGGATGAGATGATAACAGTAATGCTGACAGACATCCCACACAAACACACACACACACACACACACACACACACACACACACACACACACACACACACACAGAAACACACAGAGGGAACAAAAGTTAAAATACATGCTGCCATAGACAGCTGCAGCTTGAACTTGGGGACTAAAAATACAGGAGGTGTCAATCAATCAGCTGATATCAGGGCATTTCTGTGGGAACAGCAGGCGGAACCTGTCCCAGTCCTTCCTGTGTGTGTGTGAAACCCACAATTAACTGATCAGCTATTTCCTCTTATGGCTAACAATTCATTCTCGACAGTGGGTCAGTAAGTAGCACGTGACTACGTGTGTTTTCATTATACGCAGGACTATACGACAGACGTCTATGAGCGTACCGTGTAGAATACGGAGCTCACGATCAGCGTGTGGACGGCACCGTGATACGTCCACCTCCATCCTCCATACAGGCCACGAGCTCAACGCCTAGGGCATCTGTTTATTCGGAGCATGCTATAGAAAGCGTGCCAGTGTGATACATTCTAAACCAGAATACAATGATGAGATGTTTTGCTGCAACTTTCTATCAGTCCTAGCTACTGTATACGTGAGCTGCTCCAGAAAAACCCATCATATATCACTGTGGGTGGATTCTTCCAAACAATAAAAAAAAAATCAGGTTTGGGCCAGATATTTTTTGTATATAACATAATTTGACACATCAGTACTCTTTCCATAGCTATCTTCTCGCAAAGATCAGCATTAATGTGGCTGCTAGATAGGAGACACACGCGACATAGAAACATTTGCGATGTGTGCAACACATCTACTCGTTTGTCGCTTGTACGTGCTGATTTTTAAGTGCATTTCGGTACCTGTCAGTTGTGTGAGAGAGATTTCTGGCCCCTCCATGTTCCCGTACAGTGCATGGATGCTGATGGTGTACAGTGTGTTTGGCTGGAGGCCAGTGATGCTGTGCTGTAAAACACTGTGGCCCACATATCGGCTTTGTGCACTTACTCCCTCTGAGAGAGAAACACACACACACACACACACACACACACACACACACACACACACAGACCACAATATTTCACAATAAATATGACGATAAAAAGAAGCATAATATGTCAACTAAGAATATGACAGTCATAGTTTGTGGATATATATATATATACACACACTCCTGAACAAAATCTTAAGACCAGGGGAAACATTCCAAGTGTTCACATTTCTCACTGGTGGATCATAACCAGGTTGTAAGAACTGCTTCAAAATGTCAAAAGAAGAAAAAGGAGCAAGAGAC